>OZ014524.1:31075447-31640447 GCA_963966055.1 Lathyrus aphaca | reverse complement strand
ATATATATATATATATATATATATATATATATATATATATATATATATATATATATATATATATATATATATATATATATATATATATATATATATATATATATATATATATATATATATATCGATTTTATCCAGACTTCTATCGACAAGTACTATATATTGACTTTATAAAAGAAAAAGTATATGTTGTATACATAGTCGTTGAAGTCAATTTCCTTTTCGATGGAAAGGCCTCGGTGCTAGCATAAAACTCTGTTTGTAGGATATATGAAGAGCTTAAGATATAGATAGAAAAGGAGGATCAAAATCACAACTATAAAATAGAAATAAATAGAAAATACCCGCATCAGTTAAGGCTAGATCTCCAATTCAAAGAAACCTATAAGACCATCGAAACCACAAAAGGCGCAACAAGAACACATCCAATTGTGGTAGAAACCATTCAACCCTCTTTTGGTTTAGAAATATAACAAGGTTCTTAAATCAGACCGAGAAGGCACATGAGTTTTCCACGGACCTATCGAAATACCATTTCCATGCCAAAAAGATGCTCATATCTTCCACGTCTTTTGATGCCACTGAAGATCCTGAAAAAACTATATCATTTAGAGTTTTCCAAATTGACCAAACCACCTCATGCCAAATCATCCCCCTCTAGTCCCAGAACCTCCATTCGAAGGGATAAACATCTTGAAAAGGGCCAATGTGTCTCTAGTTAAAACAACACATTACCCCAACCCCCTAAAAGTTATATATAAAACTGAGGATGCAACCTCACAGGTCACAAAGAGATGGAAGGCCGGCTCAATGTGTAACGAGTAGAAGGGACATGTAATAGTCCCAGAGGTCAAATGGACCCCCCTTATAAGTAAGTTATCTCGAGTTGGGATACTATCCTAAAGAAGTTGCCAAAAGAAAATTATAACTTTAAAAGGGTCTCAAATACACCAAATAGTCGGAAAGACTAACTCTATGGGAGATAATTGACAACCAGGGGAAACGCTCGGGCCAACTGAAAAAATTAGGAAGAAGACACTAAATAAACACGATCACTCGACTCACGATACATCTACTTATCACTTTCAATGGAAGAGGTGAAGTCTTTGATCACAGATTGTAACTCGGTAAAATGAGGTAACTCTTAGTCAAAGAGGAAATGTTTCTTCCACTTAAGGTCCCATATCCAACCCACCCTTCAATCTACCGACCTTCTCAACATATTTATTGGTATAGTTAGAAATTAGAAAACGCCTAGAGAATCCAAGAGGAAACAAAGAGTCCCCAAATCAAATATTCTTCTAAAAAGAGGTAAGAAGATCAAAACCAACTTTCAGGGAGAGACGATCCTTGAACAAGTTAGTAGAATCAATATCTCTAACTCCTAGAAGGGAAACCCATATCCACCAAGGCAAGGCCGGTGGAAGATAACTAGCTTTCCCACCAAAGATAGAAGTCATAAAGACTACTTTATATCAGGAAGTGAGAATATCACGTCAAATACCATAAGCCCCTGAAAGCAGGCGCCACTTCCACTGACTCAATAAGTCCAAGTTGACCAACCGAAGATTGCAAACACCTAGGCCCCATAACTTGTTAGGATTACAAACATCCACATACTTGATCCATACAATCTTGGATTCCCCATCACTTCTCCCAAAAAAAAACTCCTCTGAATCATCATTATTTTATTCTAGACCTTGACATATATCTTTAAAAAAGATAAGAAGATATAAATGATATTAAGAACGAAGTTAAGGAAGACCATTATCCCTCTTAGGGAGGCATACCTATTATTCCATGAAAGGAGCATTCTAGATAATAGATTAACTAGAGGTTCCATTTGATAACTCACTAGACAAGGGTTGCTGAAACAAGAGATGAAAGAGATTGATATGTTGCGAGTATCTAGAGAAAAATAGTATAAGAGGATGGTTTCGTGTGTGATGCAAGTATAATTTATCTTCCTCCTAGTCATTTTAAAGCCAATTGTTGCCATCTTAAACTGTAAAAAAAGACTGCATTAGAATATTGAAGATTATGCCAGAGGTATTTGGAGTCATTACAATCTCAGATACTTGAAGTAAGAACTCATCTTACAAACCACAACAAGTGAACAAATATAAAGTGCTCATATTACAATATGCAACATGAATAGGGTAGTGATTGAGTTATGTCTAGCGAGTCAAAATAAGAACATTATTATTTTGGGTGGAAAAACTTCTAAATCCAAAACCAAAAGTGAGTAGAAATTGTGTGAATATTGACCACGCCTTGTTTGTAGTTTGGAAGCCACAAGTAACCCATTTTGTAGTGTATTTACTATCAATATAATTAGACAAAATAAATACATTTTGAGGTGACTGTTGAAGTTAATATTTGTTGTTGTTGACTTATGTAATAATACCTAGAGAAAAAATGATTGAATTGAGGAAATCTGGTTGAGCAAACACCTCTCATAATTAGAGAAAGATCGTGATGTGTTGCTCCCTGGATTCCATCCCGGTACAAACGCGAAAGTGGCGCGGAAAAGGTAGAGTCTCCAGCCAGGCATTTTTATCCCAAAGGAATGGGAAAGGTAATGCTGCACAAACCGAAGAAAAGAAAAGGAAGGAATATCGAGTTTTTTTTTGGAATATCGAGTATTTTTCTAAAAATTGAGTTTTTTTTCTTCGGAATATCGAGTTTATTTTAAGAAAATCCAATATTTTTCGAAAAAATTGAGTTTTTTTTAAAAAAATCATTTTTTTATCAAGAAAGTAAAATATTTGGTTTATTATATTTTGAGTCTCTTACTTAGGCCCCATAAAAAACAAATATATGAAGGGGCTTATAAATAAGGGGCCAAGAAAATATTCATTTTGAAGGGGACCTAGAAAAAATGGCCAAATAGGGACCTAAATATTAGGGCCTTATCAAATAAGGTTTTTTTGACCCCTCTGATATACCATATGAAGAAGACAAGTTACTCGATGCACCATACGAAGAAGACAAGCTACATATAAAGAAGTCAAGCTACAATTCAGAGAGATAACACACTTAAATACGAAAACGATTTATTTCTAAATTTGGGGTCCAAATGTGTAGATCCAAAAAAAATCAACCTTGAGAAAAAAAAGAGTACGTCCTGATTTACAAATCTGGAAATATGACATATTTTTGAAAATTCAACGGTGTCTAAGAAATCTATGAGATATATTAAAAAACGCTTTATGTTTTTTTATCAACTCAAACTAGAGACACCTTAATATAATATTTTTTCTCAAATCTTCATTGCACCTTCACACTTAGGTTTGAGCATTCAACTTGTTTTGCTTCGTATTTGCCCTAATCATGTTTGTTTTGCCTTGATCTTTCTTGATCTGAAGTCTCTGAAATGTGTAGAAGCCATTAGAGGCTTTAGATTTTGATTTTTCAGTTTTGAGGTTCAAACTTCTTGCCTTCGATTCTTTGTGTATATGGTGTATTAGTGAAATTTGATTGTGGATTTGTGATCAATGTTGCATGAGATTTGTTTTGGTATGCTTATTTCAAGTTTCTGGAATTTTTTTGGGTGATCTGGCCGGCGTTTAGCCGAAGAAGACGACCGGAGTCTTCTCCGACCGGTGACTTTGCCTGGTGTTCATGTTTCATGTGTTTTCCTCAGTTTATATTAGAGTCGTCCGATTCATTTCGTCATGTGGCTAATATTTGGACATCGCATTAATGAAGCACATGATTCTCAGGTGCGTTTTAATCTGGTGTTTGTGTGTTCCCGTTTGAATTCTATCCCTTAGATCTGATTATTATGTGGTAGACTACACATGTGGCGTTGGATGCACGTACTTTCATTTTCGTTGACCTTGCTCATAACCCTTGGATATGAATACTTTGTGAAGACTTGATCTGGAATGTGAGATTTAATTACTTTGACTTTGGTTGACTGACTTTTGTTATAAGCGCATGGGCCTGTTTGATATTTACACCCTCCTTAGGCCTGTTTCCCTATTTTGAACTATTTTGGGCTGCTATTCTCATCCCTTCCTCATTTTATTTCATTTTATTTTCCTTATTTCTTTTAGTTCCTTTTATTATTATTATTATTTTAAATTATTTATAGGTTTCTAAAAATTCCCAAAAAATTCCCCATTGATCTTTAACATTTTATAATTTTTTTTTCAAATTTTATTTTATTTTAACCTTCTGAATTAATTTTCTCATTATTTTCTTTTGCATATCTTTCTTTCATGTATACCTTGACTTGTTAATTTTCTATCTTGAGATCCATAAAAGCTATGAACCCGCTTCTATTTGCATTGTGTTAAGAACATGTTAAGGTGCATAAAAACATTTTTGAACTATTATTTAGGTCTTGTTTGGTTGATTATTGAGGGCTTACTTTGAGCTTAAGTTTGTGAAACCCTAGTTTGCGTTATTTGATTATTTGAGTGACTTATGTTCTAAACCTTGGCTTGTGACTTTTACATGTTGATCACCCTTGGTTGAGGTCCATTGGGACTTATTTGCATAATTTTTGAAGCATGCTTGATAATTCTTTGGTGCATGAAGTTTACTTGCCCATTTTGTGAATGTATTGATCATGTCTTGCTTACTTGTTTAAAAAGGAACTTGTGCCATTGTATGAGGACTTGTATGGAGCTTCTTAACATGTCATTTAACTTCTGGTTGTGATATTTGAAATTCATTATCTCTTGTTTTGTGCTTACCTTGTATGATAAGTCACGTCTTTCACATGTATGAATCATGTTCACTTCACTTTTTCTCCTATCCTCTCTAATTGTTTGGATGTGTGCTTATATGTTTTGAATGATGTTTGAATCCTTTGTTTATGAACATGTTTATGGTGTTTAACTTCTGACTTTGACCTATTTTGTTGCATTCCCACTTTTTTGCCTTACTTGTTCACTTCTTTCCATCTCACTTCTTCTTTGATGCTTTTTTGGATGTTTGTGAGACTTGTCCCATTTCGTTTTGCTTGAGTTTGCATGACTAATCTTAGAGGTCATATAAGACTTGTAGGTTCTGACTTGTGTGGGTTTTAGGGCTTAGACCTTTGTTCTTTCATGTCATGTGCTTGTTTGAACTTCATTTGCCTTTATGTGAATACTTCTAACTTTTCAGGGGCTTTGATAAGTTTGAGAGGTGTGAATGTTGCTTCCAGATCTCAACTTCTTATTTCACTTCTTTTAAGTCTTCTTACTTGTCTTTGTGATGTGCTTATGCCATTTTTGCCTAAGTTTTTCTTCATCCCCTCTAAGATCAACTTATCTTCCCTTAAGAAGTAAGTTGAATCCTTTGCTCCTTTCTTCTTCTTCTTCTTCTTCTTCTTTATTCTTTCCCTCTTCTTGATTATGATAAAACTCAAATCACACTAACCTAGGAATCCCATGCATGTTAACACTTAGGATTATTAGTCCCTCTTTAGTCTTTTACCTTTGAGATCCTTTTGGTGCTCTCTCTTTCTTTCTCATCTTCAAACAAAAACTAAAAAACACTTAATAATGGTTGAGATAACCTTGTGTGTATGGACTTATTCCATGGGGAATTTGTATTCATCCCATCTTGGGATAGTGCAAACTTGTGTAGCATGATGTACAAGTCTAATCATGAGATCACCCTCGCAAAGAAAAAACTCAAAAGACACTTCTTCACTTCAAACCACAAAACACTTAATAAATTCAATTAGTTAGTGTGCTTAGGCCCTAATCTTAGGAACCAAGTCTTGGGGATCTTCTCCTTACTTGGGTGTGCTTCTTCCTCATTCCACCTTGGAATGAAGTAAGTACACATTCCATGGAAGAGGACCTGAATACACTTTCACATGCCAACACAAAGAAAAAGCTTCTAAAAACACTGAACAAAGAATCAACGTCTTTCCTTCGGAAATTCTCTTCTTATCTCACTCACTCTCAACGTAAGGACTTGCTCATACTTGTCTATTTGCAAGACGGTAACGCACTCGTGCCAGACGAACCTGCAACACATGAGCACAGACATAAGCATTTCAAGCTTTAAAAAACACAAGCAATCTTTCCTCCCTAGTTAGGGGAACTACGTCATCTCTGATCCTCATTTTCCGATGAGGTACGTAGGCAGTGGGGTAGGGCCCATTCGAGCACTCTTTTATTTTTCCTACATTTTCTCCCTTACTTTTCTTTTCTCTAGTTTCCAGTTTCAGTCTCAGCTTTTTGTAGCAACTTCATTCCTTTACCATTTGAAACAGTTTCTAGCAAGCGTGAATTCTGTCAGGTACGACAGACGATCTAGGGTGCTAATATCTTCCCAGGTCGTAACCGACTCCCGAACCCAATCTTTGGTTCGTAGGACCTTGTCATTTTCTTTTTTCCCGGGTTTGTTCAGCATTACCCTTTCCTCGGGATAAAAATGTCTGGCTGACGACTTTACCTTCTCCGCGCCACTTTCACATTTGTACCATGATGGAAATCTAGGGAGCGACACCAGAGGCAACGTCGGATGACACCATTTAACACAAGGAGCCCGGTGCGCTGTAGTCAGGCATACACAATAGTATATAATAGTTGTACTTTTGATACATTATGAATTGTATTTTATTTTCACTTCATTCTACTTATCGTGTATTTTGATTTTATTTATATATGTCATTTTTAAGCCATATGTATTTATATATGTCATTTTTTGCATATCAAATGTATGGTTTAAATCTCATGACATAACATAGTACTTAACACTTATAAATCATCACTTTCATATGAGTAAACCATAAAACAAACAAAATATGAACTGTTCTGATAGGATACATAGATGTATCTCCGGAATAATAAACGTGTAAAATGCCTTTCAGATTGTAATGCATAATATATATTTTAAAATATTTTGAAGATACATCTCTAAATCAGTTAAATTTTAATTTAAAATAGGGTGCATCCGAAGATGTATCTTCGAAATCTGAGGAACAATTTTAATTTTCCATAGGGTGCCATAAAAAGACTCCCTATTTTATTGGTTGATAAAAAAATTAGTGTTAATATTTTTTAATTTGATTAAGTCAAATTAATCCCACAT
The DNA here is from genome assembly GCA_963966055.1 of Lathyrus aphaca. Classification (NCBI taxonomy): domain Eukaryota; kingdom Viridiplantae; phylum Streptophyta; class Magnoliopsida; order Fabales; family Fabaceae; genus Lathyrus; species Lathyrus aphaca. Next base: position 31,633,406 of record OZ014524.1, on the reverse strand, counting down.
ACTCTTAAAATTTTGAATTAACAAAAAAAAATGAAGAATTTTTTGTTGCCAAATACTCTTTTAAAATTTCAATCAAGTACACCTTTTAAAGTTTTTAATTTATTTTTGGTTACATCCTCTAAACTTTTTTTTTTAATTAACACTACTAAAATGCCAACTTTATTCATTTCTATGAGTTAGATTAAAAGGAAACCTCACAAAAATTAGAAAAAGCTTGTTGTGTCCTTGTGTATAAGGGATGATGAAGTAGTAGATTAAATTAAAACCTTTTTTTATTTTTTATTTTGGAGATGAAAAATAAAAAAACAAACCGTTGCAATTCCAACCAAAATGAGACATGCAATTGAAGATTTTCTCAATTCCAATTTGTTACATTCTCATAATAATAATCATATCGATAATTTGAATTTGTTACAATTACAAACCCAGGTAAACCTCCCCCAAATCGTAGCAATTACGAACCCTAGAATACATTTTTCTTCCTCTTTCAGATTTTCATTTTCGTTTTTTTCCTTTCAGAATTTCCTCGTTTGGAGTTTATTCGGAATGCTGAAGCTGGTTCATAAAGAGGTTGGTTGCCTAATGTAATGCCTCGCGCCGTTAAGGTTCAGCCGGCGGTTATGTTGGAAACTGTTCAGGAAGTTGCAATATATGTTCATAGATTTCATAATCTTGATCTGTTTAAGCAAGGGTATGCATTATGCTTTTGATTTTTGTTAATTAATCGATTCATTGCTTGTTATTTTCATGTTTTTGATTAATTGTGTTTTTTTGTGTGCATAGATGGTATCGAATTAAGATTACAGCAAGATGGGAAGATAATGAAAATAATGCATTTGGTATTCCTGCTAGAATTGTTCAATATGAAGGTAATTTGTTTATTAGTTATCAATAATGCTTTATTTGCTATGGTGTGTTAAACCTTGATATATGTTGTACCTGGCTAGGAAGTAATGTTATAACATGAAACGATTGTGAAATATAATCGTGCGTCTGCGTAGGTAATGAACTCAAAATAAATATTGTTGAAAGGGTTCAGTAGTTTCAACTTCTATCACCACGAAAGAATACCTCGTGTGTAAGTTGAGGAATATAAGAGTAAATAGATACAGTGATTTGTTGGAGTAGTAGGTTTTGTTAACTCGGGACTTCGCGGGTTGAACCTAGGTATACTAACTGGGTGATAAACGTAGAAACGTCTGGATTAGTGTTGTATTTCCCATGTATGTTTCATATCTATGTATGGAATGTGGAGTTCTTAATTGGTTACTTTTAACACAACTATTTGCAATTTTATAGCTTTCTCTTTGGTTTGTGATTATTCTATTATTTTCAATTGTGAACTATTAGTGAAGCTTTTTCTCAAGCAAACTTTATATCTAAGGTAAAATAATTTGGTTCCGCAGCTCCTGATCTGGACCAAAGCAGTATTTGTGGAGTTTGGAAGATTGATGACACGGAAAACAGTTTCTCAACACAGACCTTTCGGATAAAGTATGCCAGGCAGGATGTATATTTATGTATGATGATCTCATTCAACTTATCACGTAGTAAATCTGTGGTAATGATTTCTCTTGTCATTTCTTCTCTTTCTACGGGCAAAACTTAGCGGGAATCAAATTGTATCTTCATGCCATTGTGATTTGTGCTGATTATCTATTTATTAAGGTCCTGTAGATCATATCATGTAGTCAATAGAACACACATAACTTTCCATTTGATTTTGGATATTAATGATTAAATTTAGAGTAATGAATAAGAAATTGAGAAGAATGTGACCTTCCATTTTTTGGGAATAGTTTTGTAGTGTGTATTTTAGAAAAAACTGTATAATGCATTAATGAGAAATGTTTTCCAAACATGCTACTTATTATATTTAAAAGTTGGTTTACTAACTATATACTAATGTGTAAACACATTTTGCATACCGTTCAATCATTGTTCATCATTTCGTCACAACGTAAACAAGTTTCAAGATGTGCCATTATGATATAACAAGATGAAAAAATATGATTAGACATCTATGTTAAAAATATTCACGCTACAGTGTACACATGGGTTTTGAAATATAAATGAATAGAGATATCAATGATGGAATAGAAAAATAGAATATTTCTGAAATTGCAGCACCTATGAAAAAACTGTTACATTAAAAACAAAAAGAGAAGAGGAAATTGAGCATATCATGCATATTAGTATTGCATCTTGGATGTAGTCATTTTTAATACACTTGCAAGTACTAATACATACAAGAAAGGAATTATACTTTTAGTTGTGTCAATTATGTATTAGTATATCACCATACCCCTGGCCGTAATTGGTGGTATGATGCAATTCTGATTGTGTAATAACAATGCAGCCACAGGTGTCGGCATAGATTAGTTTTCTCGTTTTGAATCTATTTTATTTTATATATGGAAATCAGTGTTATCAAATATCTGTCATGGCGGCGCTATGACGGTTATACATTGCTGTTTTGGGCTCGCTGCAAAGGTGGATATCGGCCACTATTGTGGGGTTTCCGCCATAATCCGCTATAATGGAGCCGCAAAGTGGCCGGTATGACGGGATTTTAGCTTTCCGCCATGGACTGCCATCAGCCATCGACAATACTGATGGAAATACATTGCTGTTTTTATTAGCAAAAATGTGTAATATTCTTGCTACGTAAGATGCATTAAAGACTTAAACACTTTATGTTAAGAGTCCCACATCGGACCATCTATGGCCTGAACATGTGTTTATAAGTGGGGGATATCCTCACCCTACTAGCCGGTTTTGTAGGGTTGAGTTAGGCCCAACCACACATTGGGTCACCCACCATTTAGTTCCACGCCCCAGACACAAATCCTGGGCGTGAGAGGGGGTGTTAAAGAGTCTCATATCGGACAATCTATGGCCTGAACATGTGTTTATAAGTGGGGGCAATCCTCACCCTACTAGCCGGTTGTCACCCAAGTGGGGGTAATAAAATGATGGAAAAATTGTCATCTTGGGTGAGTGCAATTGTCTTGTCCCCAAGAAGACAGAAGTCTTAGTTGTGTTTAGCCTTGAGACAAAAGTCTTAAGGAGTGGTCTTAGGTTTAAAATGACCTAAAGACTTGTGAGCTACAACACTATCTTAATAGAGCAGTGCTTGGCGTGCTAGCCGGTTTTGTTGGGTTGAGTTAGGCCCAACCATACATTCTTAAGACTTTAATATCCATTGTCCAGATTTATGCAAATACTACACAAAGCCCATGTGCATTTTGACAATGATACTTGTTTTTCCTTCTTTAGTTCTTAAATGTATCCATCTTTGCACACCTTAAGTGAAGGTTGAACTCAAGAATTTCCAATCTATTTAATCCTCCATAACCTAACCCTAGCTCTTAAATTTCAAAAATTCTCTCCTTCCATGATACTTGCTTACCAGCGTTGTGTTACTAATCAATTTACATTTATTAGACTCGTGTAATATTAGCACTTCACTTCTTTCTTATTTATCTGTTTTATGATTTCCCTGCAGATGAATTTGCATTTGATAATCCAAGGGTCACTACTGTGTAAACAGATATGCTCCCTAAACTATTCAGTCATTGAGGCTAGCACTATTTACTTGCTAGTCATATACCACAAACAACTTACCCTTCCATTTGTGTATCACTAGTTTAATAGGAGACATATCTGTTAAACCTTGAACTCTAAGTAATAATACTTAAAATACGTGAGCCCATAAAGCGTCCGGTATGGCGGGATTTTGGCTCTCCGCCATGAACCGCCATCTGCTATGGATAACACGCCATAGACAACATTGATTGGGCGAGACTTGATTGTACGATTGAGGTTTACATGTTCTGATTTTCACATGTGAATTGAAATTAAGTGTTGGAAAAGTAAAAAACTAGTGTAGCTATAATTATGTTACTAAAGAGGATCTAATATAGCTAATATTAAAGATTTCCTAACCTTACGCGAGGAACCAAGTAGCATGACATGTATATTATTCATAGCTTCCTTTGTTTATTTCAATATTCTGATCCCATTAAACAGTTTTATGTGGCTCTTATTTACAGGATTTTACTACAAATGGTGTTATTTTGAAGTTTGAGCTTATTTATGCTTCAACACTTGAGGATGGGTGAGTCTTAAAAGTAGTGCGTTCATTAGCCTATTATATGATCCTCACACATGATTGTTTCCTTTTCGGGTGACATTTGCTTGGTGAAAATGGAATGCTGACTGGACCATACCATCTACAGGGTTGACATGCAAGCTTCTCTGGATGCTTCTCCGGCTGCTATTCATGAATTCCGAATTCCTCCTAAAGCTCTGTTAGGATTGCATTCTTATTGTCCCATCCATTTTGATGCATTGCATGCAGTACTTGTCGATGTAAGTGTACATGTCAGTCTATTGAAAGCTGCCACAGCTGCATCGAAGGTACCCAGGTTTGTTAGATGTTCTAATATTTTGTATGAATATACTAGGCTTTCATTTAGTATTTTATGTTCATTTCATTGGTAAATTTTGGAGCAGTTTTGATTGAAAATTGTTTGTGTATGTTTGATTATATAAATTAACATGTTCATGCTATCCATTTCAGCAACCCTGTCTATACTAACGTCTCTATTGATGACAAAGAAGATATGATGTGACACACTGGCACCAATATGTGGATATGATTTTCTAAAACTTATGAACTTGATAATGCTGAGATACAACATATAAAATAAATTTATTTTCAATACAAAATATAAAATCATAAATTAGTATGAATACCTCAATATTTTATTACTCAACCTTTGTTTACAATAAACAGTGCATGCCATTTATTTGATCATTGTGATTTTTCCATTTGTGTTGTGTATATAGGGTCACTTAAGTAGTAGGGTTAAAAGGTTTGGTTTGGAAGGGAATAATCTGTATAAATTGGGGAAATCAGAATAGGATATTGTGAGTGAAAGGAAAAATCCTTTATGATGGAAAACCCTTGGCAGAATTCTATTCTCATTTTTTGTTCAATTTCAACAATACACTATTATTACTTTCTATCTTTCAATTCAATTCCTTAATTCAACTTGAAATATGAGAGAAATCTGAATAGTGTTTGATGATTGGGTGAAAATTATTTAAAGAATGTTATATAGGACTGTATAGTAATTTTAAATACTTGTATGCGTACTTAAGTAATATGGGATGATGAAAAGCTTCATTATTTTCTTAGGGATCATTTTTCAAGCATTAACCAGAGAATGTTTTGCATACTGATCAGGGTTTCAGAGGTGTTGCTTCTCAAGATGTGAAAGATATCATGCTTGTCAGAGCATTATTAGATTCTCGTAATGTATTGCTGGAAGAACTACACAAAATTAACAAAGCAGTTAATGAAGCTATAGATACTTCAGATTTTGTGTCAAAAATGAATGATGCGAACTTAATAAATTTTGTGGCGCGAGCAAATGAGTTTGCAATAGATGGTGACAATTTAGGACAAGGCAAGCCACAAAATGGTCTTGAGGTTCTTGTTTTATTTCATGTTACACAGTTTTAATTTTTTTGTGTGGCATTTATATTGGTTTTACAGTTTTTTTTAATTGATTCTGTTTCTTTTCTGTACAGGGAGGAAATGGTGCTCAGGATATTCTGGATGCTGAAAAGCTCCATTCCCTGTCTCAGAATGAACTATTGGACTGTTTTCATTCATTGGGAGATCAATTGTACTATTTATGGAAGATATTTTTAAAAATTCACCGGGAAAACAAGACAGAGATACTAGAATTTTTACGTAATACATGGGCTAAGGATCGGAAATCTGAGTGGTCAATATGGATGATGTATTCTAAGGTAGAGATGCCTCATCATTATATAAATAGTGGTGGTAGTGATGAATCTTCCCGACGTGGTATGCACAAAAGAGTCTCCAGTTTGTGGAAGTTACCTGATGAGGTAAGGCTTGTATGTTCCTTCATACTGTTGTGTCATATAAGTTGCTTTTGAAAAACATTTATTTTGTCTCTGAAATCTTACAGCCTCTTGAAACTGCAATTTCATGTGCCGAACTTCATCGGAGGAGCATTGCACAGATGCGGGTGAGCTTATCAACTTGAATATGGGGACCACCCTGTGACTTTTAAACTATGAAGCATTGATACAAACAGACACAGAGCATGACACTGACATGTCGACACCGTTAATAATTTGAAAAAGTAGAATAATTAAATGTAACCAAATATGTTGATTTCGTGTCGGTATCAGACACCAAACACACCTTCAAACTAGAGTATCAGTGCTTCATAGCCTTTAAGTATGGCCTGTTTAATGAATTAATGTTTTGTTTTATTTGCAGATTAACAACCGTTCAATTCAAGACATGCAGATATTTGGAGATCCTTTGCGTATACCAGTTGTGCTTGTTGAAAGGGTGATGAATGTACCACGACGTAGTACCAGTGAAATTTCACTTATGAGACATGTTGGATTTGTGGATTCACATAGCTTAACAAATGGGCCCAATGATACTTTAAGCAAGAAATCTGCATCACAAAGTAATGTTCGTGTGTTGAAGATTGTTGTCTTTGTGCATGGGTTTCAGGCATGTCTTGTAGATTTTATTGCAAAACTGTACCTTGTTTTTTTATTTAGGACTTGAGCATGTTAAGTACATCCACATATGTTAGTGATTAGTTATGTACTGTTTGATAAACTATTTGTAGCATTGTCGAAAGGGGACTATCCTGGAATAACTCATCAAACCAAAGCTGAAGAAGAGCCAGATAGGGTTCACCTGACTTCAAACAAGCTGGAAAACCTAAAAGTGCAACCCCATTAAGAATACATGTTAAAAAAGGGCCTGGGGCCAGTTTTGGCTTCTGCCCTTGTGATCAGTATCCAAGCACTTGAGAAACCCACCCATAAAAATTAGCTATTAAGGGGGAAGAACCAAGCCACTTAAATACTCCTTTGAGTACCCCATACTAGTACTACTCAATGTGGAATTTGGGCACCCTATAATACCCATGCCTCTATGATAACACCGCTTATGAGAACGACATCCTGATGAATGGCACTCTGACATTTTACCTGGTCTTTCTGGTCATCCCCTCTGTAGGTAGCCCTTTCCTAGCCACCGAAAACCTGTCTCTTGTACTGATACCAATTGATAAGTATCTGAGCATTTGAAGAACCCTCCCTTAAAAGCTAGCTATCAAAGGGGAAGAACCAAGCCACTTAAATACCCCATCCTGAACCCATACTACTCAATGTGGGCTTGTGCACCCCATAATACACTAGTCCCTTTCACCTTTGTCTAGACCATTCTCAATTAAAGTTGTGCTTCATGGCCAGATTTCAAACATGGGTGTAATACATAAGCAATACTTTTCAATTCTCATACAATCATGAATGTTGCAAGTTTTGGAAAAGAGTGGTCCTTCCTTTTTGAGTGGTTTCACCAATCAGAAAGAGGGTATCACATCCCAGCTTCAGGACCAGGACTTTTTAGTTTCTCATCCTTTTCTTGACACTTATATTGTTTTTCTCTTTTCTGTGTTGAATATCTCTTGTAGGGATAATTTTCTATTAAAATGGGTTGTCGACTTGTAGATTTTTCTTTTCTTTTCTGTTTTTTTCTTTGGTTGGATTTGTCTTGTGTTTCTAACAAAATTCCAATCGTTTTTTATACCGAAGTCTTCTATTTTTTTTTACCAAGTATACTAAAGTTTGTAATTACTATCTTTTGTTATATAGTTGAGTTGAGCTTATATAAATTGAATTCACTGCCCAGACATATGCTGTTTGGAAATGCATGATTTGCTTACTCTCTTGGCTTTGATATTCAATATTTGATTTCTTAGAACATGAAGAAATATCATACACATAAGATGTATCATTTTCATTCTAGCTACGATGTTTGCTTTCACTGTTTTGTTCATCTCTGGTTAAAAAGTTGATTAAATGCCTATTCTTCACCATTCAAAATGTTTTAGGGGCATCATCTGGATCTACGACTTGTTAGGAATCAATGGCTTTTGATAGATCCCAAAATAGAATTTCTCATGTCAGAAGTTAATGAAGATAAAACATCTGGAGACTTCAAAGAAATGGGACAAAGGCTAGCTCAGGAAGTTATTTCTTTTGTTAAAAGCAAAATGGACAAAGTAACAAAATATGGGATATTGGGAGACATTAAGTTAAGTTTTGTTGGACATTCTATGGGTAATCTCATTATAAGAGCAGCAATTGCAGGTACGTTATAATTGTATAAAAAAGATGCTGTTGATCAGTTGAAATTTGGTACTAAATTTTGTCCTGTGTTTGCAGATAGCTCGATGGAGCCATATCTAAGACACCTACATACATATGTTTCAGTATCTGGTCCACACTTGGGGTATATTTATAGTTCAAACTCATTATTCAATTCTGGAATGTGGTTTTTGAAGAAGCTAAAAGGCACACAGTGCATTCATCAGCTCACATGTACGGATGATCCAGATTTGCAAAAAACGTTTCTATACAAACTGTGTAAGGTAGGAAAGTGTCCTACAAAGGTTGGGATCAAATGACAGGCATGAGCTCAAAGGTCTTGTTTTCTACATGCCATGTTTGTTTTGATGTCTAATTGGAGTTACTGATTAAAAACTGTTTTTCTAAGTAAAATTTCCTTGCATTTGAAAATGACAAGTAATGTTGATGTGATTTTTAAAAGCTGGCATGTGTGATCCTCTATTATGAATTCCTCAAAGTCGATGGCAATTTTTGTGAAATGAATTCTGTTGAGAAGTCCCGCATTGAATGACTTGAAACTGTGTTTATAAGCGGTGGTTAGTTCTCACCGTACAAGCTGGTCCAAAATTCTTTAATGGTATCAAAGTCTATTCATGATTCGTTGAATCACCTCCTATCGTGCCACACTCTTGATGTGGTGGGTAGTCCTCATCTTACAAACTGGTTTTGTAAGGATTGAATTAGGCCCAATCATATCCCGAAATCCTAAAAAATTCTGTAAAATGTGATTCGGGCATGTATTTTCAACGAATGTTTTGATAGTTACTTTGTATTGGTGCACAATGACTACTTTTGGTATGAATGTTTCAACTAAAAAATAATGTTGGGGAAAATATAAAGGCATGTTAATGAAGATAAATCGGGTAATAGAAAATGAATGGAAGTGACTATTTAGATTTTGTTCAAAGTTGTAGGCAGTTATTTTCTGGAAATGAAAACTAAAGCTTTGTACAATTAAGTGTTTTCTGTTTTTATTTTTATGAAGTACTCTTAAAAAATGAAAAAGAAAATAGATTTTAATGAATCATTCATACATGAAAATAAATATTATGTAGAGTTCTTAATGGAGTTATTTCTTTTGCACTCTTATTTTTTTCAGAAGAAGACACTGGAGCACTTTAGGAATGTTATCTTGATATCTTCTCCTCAGGTGTTGCTTCTCTCAGAGTTCTTAAACTCATTTTTAGGATTGCTATTTACTATTCCTTAGTCACATTTTCTTTTACTCAAACTTCTTTGGCTCTTTTTAATTGATCCAGTACAAATTTTCAGGATGGTTATGTGCCTTATCATTCTGCTAGAATTGAATCATGTCAAGCCGCATCACACGACACTTCAAAGAAGGGTAAAATGTTCCTAGAGATGCTTAATGCTTGTTTGGACCAAATACGTGCCAACCCCTCTGAACGTCGAGTGTTCATGCGTTGTGATGTCAATTTTGATGCCACTGCCCATGGCAAGAATTTGAACTCTTTCATCGGGCGGGCTGCGCATATTGAATTTCTCGACTCTGACATTTTTGCAAGGTTCATAATGTGGTCTTTCCCAGATCTGTTTCGATAGCAATTGGTTTGTAATGTCATTTTGCACAGTATTCAAGTTCTGGGTTCATGAACTTTAAGATGTTTATATGAAATACAGTTGTGTACATCTTTAGGAAGAGTCAAGGGATATATTGGTATAATCATTTTAGTAGAATGTTTAGTAAAATTAGTTGTTGAATTGAATTATAAATATAAATTACAGAAAAAATATGTTCATCTATAACTATATATAAAGGGATAGTGCAGTTTTTCAAAAAAAGGATATCTTTCTATAACTACCTAAGTCGGTTTTTCCATCTTTTTCTTAAACACCTCTCAGCGGTGTAATTGTAAAACACATACAAATTTAATGGCAAGTGGATGAAGTTAAGTTGTATAATATTGGTGACAACATGATAAAACACTTCCTCTTTCACACTTGCAATTCTCATTCAATCATGTGATTTCTGTTTATTATGTCTTCTCAGATATTGTATTCAATTCTATGGATCTTTTCTATCCTAATTATTCCCGTGGAAATTATATATTCATTTTGTATATAATATGGAATCCATGTATCCATATAGAACCGTAATATGGATGATAATCAATTCACCCTTCATTTGGTCAGATATTATTGCCAACTTCATTAAATGTGGATATTCTGTAGTTAAACAATTATCACTATCACTTTGCACATATTAACTGTGTTAAAAAAAAATGCCGATATTATTATTAATTAGGAATATGATTTCTGATTTCTTAAAACATATATTACATTTACTGATCATTAATATTTTTTAATGACATTTAATTTAATATATTTTCTTATTAAGTGTTTCTCTATCTATTTGTCTATGAACCATACAATATTCTTTATTCATTAGTGAAATTTCTTCGAACATATACGAAGTATTTCTCTATATTATCTATTAAATGATCTTATTTATTTTTTTGTTTGGTTGTGGGCTCTCTCAATTTAATTGGTATAGGATACTGAAAAAAATTGTTTCAAGTTTATCGAAGAATTAGGGAAAAACTCTAATCATTTAAGGGTTTTTAACCTGTGCAATATTACATAGGATAAAAGATAATTATTATACTATTTTTGTTGCAAATTCACTCACGAATTCAAACATGGCAATTAATTTAATTTATTTTAAGTGTGGTGAGAGAAATCAATGATGAACACGGAAGAACCTTAATTTGGCCAGAGCCTCATGAAATTTTACATGATGATTTTATGAGATTGATCGAGGGGAAACACTTAGAATATAATTACGCACGCATGGTAAAAAGATAGTGCGAGAAAATATGCATGAATTGAGAAATGATCAAGTTTGAGGCTTACCTGCACTTGGAGCTGCACCAGCTGAGGTGATTTTGATCTGGAGGTGTTACAAAAGACTTATGGTGATCTGAACAGCTTCCTTGGATGATATGGAGTGTGTTTGAACACTTGGACTTGTTTACAAATGGATGGATCAAGTTGCAAAAACAGGGTTTCTTTGAGGTTTTGAAGGGTGATTTTGGGTTGTAGGTGTTTCTGGGTTAGTTCAAGTGTTTGAAAATCTCAGATACATCATATGTGATGTGTTTGGGCAATTAGATTGAGTTGATAATGGTCACAACTTAAAACCTGATAGTGTTTACTCAAAATGTCAAGTTTTGAGTATTTGAGAGTGGAGAAGAGAAAGCTTAAGATTCAGAGGCTTTGGTGTAATTTTTATGATCAAATGAGGTCTCTATTTATAGGAAAATATGTTGAGATTGCTTAGGTTCTAAGTCTTGAAGAGATGAGATCATAAATTGTTGATCATTGTTTGTGAAATATCTTCTTACACAAGGCATGATAAGATGCTTTCATAGAGTAGTCAACTGCAGCTTAATTCACATTCTCCAGATGCTTTGATCTTGGATTGTGGATACATGTAGCTGGTTGATCAAGAGATCCAAGCATATGCCATTTTGGAGCATGGTGACTGTAGCGGGGAAATCATGAGTCAACAGAGTCGCTACCGCGCTTTTATTTTATTCCAAAAGGAAAAAGGAAAAAAAGAGAGAATAAATCTAAAAGCAAAAAGCTAAAGAAACAAGCAAAGAAAGGGTAATGGGGTTGGTTACAAAATGGGAAGGTTTTAAGCATCCAAAATGTATGTGGTACTTCACGGGAGCCCTTTGAAAAATTTATTGCTTTTGGTTTGAAAATGGTTTGTTTAAATGAGAATGAGGGGATGAGAAAAGAATTAATTTTTTAATGTTTTTGTGTTTGACGAGACTTTCATCTCATGTCTACGTACCCACAATGTGCAATGAAAGATCAAAATCCCGTAGTTCATGGTACAAATAGTGAAAATTGGTTGGTTTTGATTGATTTTAATAAATGAAGACAATTTTTCATTTTCAAGTGGATAGCCTCAAAAATCTATCATGAGAATGAGGGAATGAACTCATACATCATTATGGGGAGGGCGTCAACTCGGATAAAATCGACGAGTATGCCTAAACCCCCACAAATAACTAGAGACTCAATTACATCAAACTACAACTATGGAGATTGAGAGACTTGTATCCGACTAGAAAAAATGACTCATAGTCTAAACTTGCAAAGTAAACAAAAAAATGTGCACAAAGGCACAAAACAACTTGAATGAGTTTGTTTATTTATTTATTTTTGAATTGAAGTCAAAATGATTAAGTTCATTGAGATTTATTTAAGAAAAAGAAGAAGTAAAAACCACTTGAAGAAAAGTCAAGGTTTTATTTATTAAAGAGGTGAAGGTTTTTAAAACAATAATCCTTTGAAAAGAGAGGAAGTTTTGGAAATTGAAGAAGGGGAGGAGATGAAGAGGTTATCCTAAAAAGAAAATAAAAGAGATAAATGAGAAAATACCTAACCGAACTTGACGATACTTCCAAGCCTAAGCACAAGAGTTCTATCCTTATAAGCATAAGCTAGCAAATGACCAAATAAAGACTAACGTACCAACTTCGTGACGATCAAATCAAAGGGAAAGTCCTAGGATCTAAGTTCAAAATTCCAATTCCAATGCAAAAGATAGTAACCATAGTCCAAGATCAAGATCACAAGTTTTTTAGAGGTTTAATCTTTTATTGATATTTTTGTGTCCAAATGGACAAAGGAAAAAAACACAAGAATATATGAACATAAACATAAACATGATAATGAATGATAAAGCATAATAAAAATAAATGAGATAAGGGAGCAAGAAGGAAATTAAAGAGGATAAGGTGCAAGAGGAAAATTAAAATAGTAATAATAATATATACATAATAGTGGCATGGTGAACTTAATCATCCACAACCAAAAGAGTAACCAAGGCATTTAATGCCAAAAACCGAAAAGGCAACTGATTTCGATTAGTATCTTACACTATAGTGATTAACCGATGCAATTAGGCCCAAATTCGATGAACTTGAAAGAAGATTGAGATACCCAAAGCAAATACGCATCAAGCTTCAAAAGTCGTGGATCTAACACAAATGATTAACCACCTTGGGGTTACGAGACCAACACGAGGTCCGGTCCACGAAAGTGCAAGTAACCAATTGGATTTTTATTTCGAAGTAGGGACACATTTAGGCCTATGTTAAGCAATCACCGAATAACTTACTGAGTAATTACCCTACAAATGAGGTCGGCCAAAACAAATTAAGGTTAACGATGTTAGTGTTAATACATGCGAGATAAACGATATGTAAATCCCCATCCGAATGCAATGTCGTACAAAAATAAAGATGAATACCAAATTGAGTTACATTTATGGTATTCTTTCATCTTTAAGTTCAATGACTTGTTTTAGTGGATTCAAGGTATGAAAATATATCACTAATTCAAAGCACCTAAAGTGGATTAAATAATTCACTTATAGATCGATTTGAACTAATGAACATTAACTCCTCTAATCTACACCCAAATTTCATTGAATTTAAAGAGAAATCAGTCCTAAAAATGTCTCCCAAGGTAAAAATAAGAAGAGAGGGGGAAAAAGGAAGCAAAACAGTCCCAAAAACAAGTCAAAATATGCCACTAACTCAGTGTTAATCAGTTAACCATTTGGTTAATCGGTTAACACGTTAAAAATTTGAATTTTATGCTAAGAATACACTAGTTAACAGGTTAACCATTTTACACTGCAAATGGTTAATCGGTTAACACTGAACTAGAGGCAGAAAATTGGTCAAAATTCAGCATGATCCTCTTTTAAAACAATTTTCAAACACCATATGATCATGAACTGAATTGACACAAATTTTAAAGTGAAAAAACAGTGGAATCCCTGCAATAAAAAAATAATTTATGATCCAAAGGATCAACAACCAATAACACCAAAGATCTACATCTTGAATGATGGTGATGAATGTGTAACAATGGAGGATGATGAATTACCAAGAACAAACTTCAAATTACCCCACTAGCAAGCTTGAATTACTGGAATTGATGAAGAAAAATGAAAAATGATGAATGTTTAGCTCAAAGTTAATCAAGAATTCAATGCAAATTCTTGATAACTTTCAAAGGAAGAAAATGAGCTTTGGTGAATTTTGTGGTTTGGGAAGATATTTTGCAAGGGATTTTTTGGTTATCAAAAGTTTGAAAAATGAATGAAATGAGGGTGTTATTTAAAGACTTTAGGTATGGAATTTGGTGGAATGAAGGTTGCTTTGGAAAATCAAAATTAGGCTTGAAATTCAAATTTAGAGGGAAATTCATAAAAGAGTGGTGATTAGTGAAGGTATATGGTGGGAAATGATCAAAGTGATGTAGAGGAATAAACGTGGAATGGATCTAGAATACTCAAAGTGATATCAAGAGCTAGGATTTGCTGAATTTAAACAAATTATTCAAGTTTCGCCCTGGTTAATCGGTTAACACATTGTTTAACCGGTTAACCAACTCAAAATTTGAATATTTTGTTCCTTTTGATTGCATGGTTATTGCTTTGGCTCGATTCTTTTGCACGTCGAAGAAGGCATAGAAATAAACACATGAACCTTGTAATTTCTTGAATAAATCACTTAAAATTTGGGAAATCCTTGATCAAATAAATTTAAATTGTTTGTGGATCAACTTCGACTTTTTATTTGTGAAACTCATTCGACCTGTGGGACTGCTATTTTTGGTATTTTTGACTTGTTCTTCCCTTGAAAATGTTAGTAAAAGAAAACAAAATATTTTTGGATTTTAATTAATGGTTAGAAAACAAAAAAATAAATAAAAGCACATAAATTTTTCGAGATATAATAGTATCAAATATAGATTCGAGGTTCACATCGAGGTTTTGGCAAAGTTTGCAAGAGGTATTGGATACTAAGCTGAAGTTGAGTTTCGCTTATCACCCATAGAAATATGGTCAAACAGAGAGGATTGTCCAATCCTTAGAGGATTTGTTGAGGGTGCAATGTTCTAGAATAAGGAGATGCTTGGGATAACTATTTTTCGTTGATTGAGTTCACTTATAATAAAAGTTTCCATTCAAGTATTGGGATGGTCTCGTTTGAGGCATTATATGGTAGAAGGTGTATGACACCTCTGTGGTTATACAAGTTTGGTGAAAGTGCAGTAATTGGACCTGAGATTATGCAATAACTTCAAAGAAGATCAAGATGATCCAATAAAAGATGAAAGCTTCATAGAGTCGACAAAAGAGTTACCATGATAGGAGGAGTAAAGCACTTGAGTTCCAAGATAGAGACCGTGTGTTTTTTAGAGTTACTCCAGTAACCAATGTTGGTCGAGCTTTGAAGTCCTGAAAGCTTACACCATGTTTTACCGGTCTATACCATATCTTGTAAAGGAAATGAGAGGTGGCCTATCGCCGTTAGATAATCTTCATGATGTGTTTAATGTGTCTCAGTTGAGGAGATACATTATGGATCCGTCTCATGTGATCCAAGTGGATAATATACATGTGAGAGGGAACATTACTGTTGAGGTATCGCCCATGTGGATAAAGGATTGGGAAGTGAATCACTTGCATGGTAAGGAGATTGCCTTGGTGTAGGTAGTGTATGGAGGACCAGCTAGTGGAAGCATAATTTTGGAGATGGAAAGCCAGATGAGAGAGTCGTATCCGACTCTGTTTCCTACAAAAAAAATTTATGGAATTTTTTTTCTAAGTGGGAGAGAGTTGCAACACCTTAAATTCAATTAAATTATTTAATTGAATTATTTGGCTTTATATTATTTAATTATTCGATGTTAATGAGCATTTAAATATATACTATGATCTTATGTATTGATGGGTCTAGTGGAATTAGGAGGGTGTAACAAGTAAATAAACTAAGTTGAATAATAATTAGAATAATCATAATTTAAATTATTATTATTAATAAAATTAGAAATTGGAGAAAATAGGAGTTTGGGCCAATTGTGGGATTTGAGAAATGTTTGGGGTGAAGGAGAGAAGCTAAGGTTAAATTGGACATAAATAATAATTAAACAAAAGTGATGAGGGGTACTAAATATTCAAAAAGTTGGGGGAGAAGATAGGTCTAAGAGAATTTGACAGTACGTGAAAATAAAAGGCAAATGAGAAACAAGGCTTTTGGGGAAGGAGAACTAGAATTTGGAAGAGGAATCCATAGATCTTGTGCAATTCATCACTTTGCTGGAAAATCAATGTAAATGGGAGAAATGGATACCAATTAGGTGAATTTCATGATGAGATAGTGATGAGAAGTCTTTAATCTCATTATGTTTCTAAGCTTTCTTTTGATGACTTATATGATGATTTTTTTTTTTTGGAAATTGGTTGTTGATTTTTATGTTTATAAGTGTTGTTATGATTGAACAAATGTTTGAATAATCATGAAAATATATGTATGATGATTTGCCATTGATGAGGGTCTAAAAGCTTGAGTTTTGTTCATGATGATGAGAAAAATTGTTGTTGAAATTGATGATGAAATTGTTATGAATTATGGTGAAATATGTGATTTATATGTTAATGATTATGCTAGTATGATTCTCTATTAAAAAAATCATGTTTGGGTTTGTAAAATTTGTGTGAAATAATTTGCAAAGATGAATGATGGTTTTGAGATGAGAGTGATGAAGATTTTTTGAGAGAAATTTGGATTTTTGGAAGAAAAAAAACTACAGTGTCAATCGATTGACATCCCTAGGCAATCAATATTATGCCTTAAAAATGAAAAAAAAGTAGTGCAATCCATTGCAGGGGGTTACAATCGAATGAAATGTATGGAAATGTGAATTTTTGCAAAGTCAATAGCTAGCTGCACGTGATGAAAATCGGTTGACATACAATGTCAATCAACTGTCCTGAGCCAATTTTCCAAAATTTTGTTTAGTCTTTTGTAGCACTGTCCAACGATTTTGGCCGTATCTTTCTTTCCATATGTCCAAATGAGACATTATTCAAAGTGTTAGAAAGATAATATGCAAAGTTACCTCGTGGTAGTGCTTATTGAAATGTTTGAGTGGTGGTCAATTAACTATTGTAAGGATGTTTGTTATGACTTGTATGATCGGTTAGTGAATCATTATGTTTATATGATGATGTGTTGTTGTTTTGGTTAAGTAACATGAATAAACGCTTATGAAGTTACATTTGTTGAGTTGCTATTGTTTGTTATTTTTTATTGATGTTATAACATTGATTAATTGTTGCTTGTGATTAATGATGTTTTTTTATAAATAGTGAGATGTACTTGGTGATTATTTTGGTGAACCGTTTGGTGAAAATGCATGTTATTGATAGTCATGCATCATGGTGTGCGAACTTCGGTTCAAATTTGGTGTGCTCTGGTCCTATAGTGGGGATCGAGAGCGAGTAGCCGGTTCCAGGTGGGGATTGGTGAAGCATTACTTATGGTGATGCTAACAATTTGGTGTGTGTTTGGTCCTATGGTGAGGATCGAGAGCGAGATGAGCCTGAGTGTTTCATGAATGGTACCACATGCACAATGAGTCAGTTGTGAAGTATATTACATACACGTTTGAATATGTATTTAATTTTTTGTGGTGTTGTGGATTGATTGATAATATGTACATGTTGTTATAATTGAGTGTGAGAACATGTTGTTGATAATGTAATGAATGCGTGTTTGTTGTATCTTTTCTACCTTAACAATCTTTACACTATTTATATTGTTTTGTTGTTTCTCACCCCCCCATTGCTTTCATGTTTCCCACCATTGACATCTTGCAGATACTCTGGATTAGAGTTTGCTGTTGTAAGTGGAAGTTAGCTCCTGAAGTTACTTCGTTTAGTTTCACGTTGTTTTAGAAGTCTTGTTATGATCATGTAATATCGGGGTTGAGAACATTTGTTTGCTTATTATGTCTTGTTGGAGGTTAATCATTTTTATTAGGTTTATGTTAAAGTTGTCAAAGAGTGGAATATGTTAACTCTTTATTTCGAAAACCATTTATCATAATTTTAAGTTTAAGACTAAAAGTCTAAGTTGCAATTTTTTTATCATTTGAAATAATATTGAATATCGCCGCAATGATACCCCACTACAAATAAATATTCAATTTTCCCACATAATTATCAAGTTACTAACTATAAAATCATGTCACTATTCCTATTTCCGACGTGGGCAGAACACGTCGGAGGGGGACATGTTCACTATTCACTATTTCCCCCCAATTTTTTTTTGCAAAGAGAATCAACTCAAGTTAATACAATCTCTATAGGATATATACTCTTACTTTTAAATCACTTGTTACTATTGGACTATGTATACTCGCACATATAAATAACACAATAGCGTCTGCTAGTGAGTTTTGGTGTCAGTCTAGGCTTTGATTGACCTTTTTCTTACTATTTCTAGCTTAACAAGGTATGGTTCTTGGGAAAGCGAACTTCGGTGCCCTAATGGTGTGTTTTTTCTTTTTCTTTTATGATTTCTTGGTCCTTTTACATGTACTTGATAGTCTATATCTACATATCAAAAGTAGATTGTATGCTTTGCCAATTATGCCATGTCACCAAAATATTTTTACACTACATTATGGACAAAATAGTAATTAACAAATGTTACAATAAAAACATCATTAAACCCCTCTATGTATGACACATGTCATACACATATTCTCTCTCTCTCTCTCTCTCTCTCTCTCTCTCTCTCTCTCTCTTCATTCAAATTGCAAATCTTCATTCAAATATTACATAGACCCATTCTCTCTCTTTCTCTCTCTCTCTCTCTCTCTCTCTCTCTCCATTCAAATTTCAAATTTCTCTCATATTTTTTCCCACACTTTTTCATGTTCATTTTTTTTCTCTATTTACTTATCTACTATCTAAATATCAAAAGTAGATTGCATGCTTTGCCAAATATGTCATTTCACCAAAATATTTTTACACTACATTATGGACAAAATAGTACTCAACAAATATTACAATTAAAACATCATTAAATCTCTCTATGTATGACACATTTCATACACATACTCTCTCTCTCTCTCTCTCCATTCAAATTTCAAATCTCTCATATTTTCTCCCACACTTTTTCATGTTCATTTTTATTTTTTCTCTATTTATTTATTATCACTAAAAATACTAATAATCTATTTTTTTATTTTAATAAAATAAAAAACTTTATTTATCTCACGGGTCACTATCAACATATATATATATATATATATATATATATATATATATATATATATATATATATATATATATATATATATATTATTTTAATAAATATTTATCTTAATTTGAGAGACAAAATATTTTTTTTTAATATTTGTTTATTTTATTTTTCTATCTAATAATTTTTTTTTCTTTTTATATAATTATTTAATACAATTTAATTTATATGATTATTTTTTATTTTACAATTAAGCATATCATTTTAAATTTTGTATTTGTATCTAAATATATTTTACATCGCATGAATTTTTTTTTAATTTCACGGGTCATTATTGCATCAAATTTTTTTTTTCTTGTCTTTTAATACAATCGAGATTGTATAATTATTTTTCAATTTACAATTAAATAACTCATTTTAAATTTACATATGTATATAAATACATTTTATATTGTATCAAATATTATTTCTATTTCACGGGTCAATAATCACGATACATCTTTTATTTTAATCAATAATTATTTTAATTTGAAAGATAAAATCATTATTATCAAATATTAATTTTTTTTATCTCCCGAGTCATTTTTTCTATTTGTATTTTAATACAATTGAATTTATATAATTATTGTTCATTTTAAAATTAATATCTAATTTCAAATTTAGATAAATATATAAATACATTTTATAACGTTCCCAATTTACACGTACATTTCAATTTATAACGTATCAAATAATTTTACCCGTACGGGAGCATATAACTTCATTATTTGTATACATTAAGGGGTTTCCTATGTTACTTTAATTTATTTTTATTTTTTGGTAATGTTAAAATTCAATAAAATGACATTCATTGTTTTTTGGAAATTTGTTTCATTTCATTACACACTATAAATCAAATAAAAATGATATAATTCTAGAAATAAATAACATATGTTTGATTATGTACGAGTCTTCCACCAATAATTTAGGATCTGAATTAGAGACATAAAGAAACACAAGATAGATGAAAAACAAAAGGATTTGATATCAATTGTTGCTGTAATTAACAAAATGGATGCCACACACAAGATGTTTTGTAACAAAGATCTTGTTAACCCTCTGAACTCAATGGGCATGCAAGTATCTTGTATTCTTGTTGTTTCACACTTCTTCAACGTTGTCCTTAGAACCGTTGGCCAACCAGGACCCATTGCACAAATCATGGTAATAAATAAATGATTACTTGATTGAGAATTATTAAGATAAATAAGTTGAATTAATATTGCATTGTTTTGAATCACAGGCTGGTTTGGCGTTAGGTCCAATGTCACATGTTTCTTACATAAAAGACTTATTCTTTCCTGCGAATTCGATGAATTACTACGAAGTTGTAAGCTTCTTTTGTCGCATAAACTTCATGTTTTTATTCGGAATAGAGATGAATTGCCAATACACAAAGCGTCATCTACGTTTAGTAATGTTGGTAGCATGTGGTGGTGCAATAATGGGTGCAATATTTGGTTTATCTGTCTCATTTTATTTATATGATGAGTTAGATATAAAGTCCTCAATGCTTTATTTTTGCGGTATCATCATGTTAGTTGTAGCATACACAAGTTCCCCTATGGTCATCCGTTTGGCAGCAGATTTACGGTTCGCTGCCTCCGACGTTGGTAGGATCGCGGTGTCTGCTGCGTTGATTACAGAAATGGTTTGTTTGTTGATATTCAACATGATGGCTAATTGGGAGAGAGTAAAAGATGTTCCAAAGGGTTTTTGTTGTCTCATTATTACAACCCTAGTCATTTTTATGAATAGATACTTATCAATTTGGTTTAATGCAAGAGATAAAAACCAAAAATACTTAAAAGCCCCTGAGTTATTACTTATACTCTTTGTGCTTTTAACTACCTCAATGGTTATAGAAATTTGGGGTTATAATAGTATTATTCATTGTTTTTTTGTTGGCTTGTTTTTTCCTAAAGAAGGAAAAACCGCTAGAACATTGCTTCATAAACTTGGTTATTCAATTTATAACTTTATACTTCCCGTATATTTTGGCTACATGGGTTTACAATGTGACCTCATAAATGTGTTCAAGAGTTTGGATAAGATAACAAATACAGCTATTATGATTTTGTTGAGCATTGGAAGCAAGCTTGGTGGAACTCTCTTGGTTTGTCGTTACCTTCATATTCCTACTAGTGAAGGAATTTTTCTTGGCTTTTTGATGAATACTCGAGGTTATGCTGATCTTCTTTTCATTGGTGCTGCTGTCAAAAAAGTAATTCTTTCCATTTTTAATATCTTTGCTTTTTATTTGCTTACCCTATGAAACATCACACGAATAATTAATTAGCTATTAACTTGGTTATTATTGTATTTACAGAATCTTGATATAGAAGTTTACAATTTGTTGGTAGTAGCAATAGTACTAAACACAGTAATATCAGGAATTATTGTGTCATTTCTAGCAAGAGGAGAAGAGAAAATGTTTTCACATAATCATACAGCAATTGAGCCACAGAAAATGGAAGATGAACTTAGAATTTTAGCTTGTGTATACGATCCTCGTCAAGTATCTGCGATACTAGCGACGGTGCTAGCAATACATGGATCAAGAACATCGCCTTCAACGACTTACTTAATGCACTTAATAGAGCTTGTGAAGAAAATCAAGTCGAATTTATTGTACCATGAAAAAGAAAATGGTGACCTTAGTGACGATGATGACTATGGCGGAAACGATGTTGTTGAAATCAATAATTCCTTAGATGTATTCACGTCTGACACAAAGATTTTGGTCCACCAGAAAAGAGCAGTATCATCTTTTCCAAGTTTGTATGAAGATGTTTGTAACGAAGCTGAAGATCTTCAAGTATCAATCATCATTCTTCCATTTCACAAGCATCAAAGGATTGATGGAAAGTTAGAAAGTGGAAAAGAAGGTATAAGGATCACTAATCAAAAGGTTCTTAGACACGCGCCTTGTTCGATCGGTGTTATCATCGAACGAGGACTAACAAAGGTCCCCGGTTTCTCACAATTGATTGCATCTGATGGTATGCAAAATGTTGCAACACTTTTCTTTGGAGGACCAGATGATCGTGAGGCGATAGCTTGGAGCCTACGTATCTCAAAATGTCCCCGAGTTAACTTAACAATAATTAGATTTTTACTGTCATCATCGTCATCACATAACGAACATAATGAAAACGATGAAAAGGAAATCTTAATGTCCTTGTCGGGAGAAGAGACGGTGAACGAGATTGATAACACTTTTATGGTTGATTTCTATAATAGATATGTGACTTCAGGACAAATTGGATATGTGGAAAAGTTTGTGAAAGATGGAACACAAACAGTTGAATCTTTGAAAGAGATTGGAGACATGTACTCTTTGTTCATAGTAGGAAAAGGTGGTAGAGGAAATAGTTCATTAACAACAGGTATGAGTGATTGGGAAGAATGTCCTGAACTTGGAACAGTTGGTGATGTTTTAGCTTCTTCAGATTTTGAGATTCATGGTTCTGTTTTAATAATTCAACAACATAGAGATGTTAAGAAGGGTCTAATTCATGATTAATTAATTACTAATCAACTACAATACAATAATTATGTACTTCACTTTATCATCATTTACAATGTACAGATCAAACATTTTATTGCTATTCAATTCTGCACATTCCTTCTCTTGTTAGCTTTTAAATGTGTGTGAATATATTGGACAATGTTTTGAGCTAGTGGAATTTTTTTATGATAAAGTTTAATGTTTTAAGAAAAATATTTGAAGCATTTTTAAAATGAAAAGAAATTTATAAAATATTTTGTCCAAAATAAATTTTGTGAATTTCAAATTCCTTTTTATTCTATACAATATAAATTTTAAGTAGATTCATATTAATCTTTTAAGAGTTGCAGGTTGCTTCTCATATTTTTTTTAAAATTTCAAAATGATTTACACATTTTTCAAAATTTGTAAATTGGTTTGGGCTTTTTAAATTTGCTTAAAATTTATAAAAATAACCTAAAAAATTAAAATATCAGCTTTCCTTATTAAAAGATTTGAAATAAAAAAATTCAATTAAAATATATAAATTGCTTAGAATTTTAAATTATATAGATTTTCAATTTACTTCATCCAAAAGCACCACTGGAGTGGCTTTGCATTAGAAAATGTTGAGATAGTGTAATTTTTTTTTAAGAAAGTCAAAATTCTTTACGTAAATTCCATTGTTTGGATGAAAACTTTGGAGAATTTTAAAAATTACGAGAATTTATGAACTATTTTGCTCAAATTAAATTTTAGGAAATTTAAAATTATATTTTGTACTAGTATAGTCGTAAGAGAGCCATGAGAGGAGACAAACAATGTGAGTGACGCGTCAACTCATTATAACGCTCTCCTGATTGCGCATTTACAAGATCAATCGCCTATTTACTGGATGTGTCGTCCATTTCTTAAATCCACCGTCTATTTATGGAATAACTCGCCAGGTGTGGGAGAATGGAGAAGCGATGTATCCATTATTCACTACGATGTGGAATAATTCATAGAAGTTAACTACACTATCGTGAATAATTAGGGAACGACTATCCATTCCTTCCATCTCTTGGTGTTAGTTGTTATTTCCAAGGGGCATGTGATTCAGGCCTAATACATCTATAAATATCTCAACCCTGAAGTTGAGAGAGTATAATCTCATTCTAATAGAGAAAATAACATACATAGAGCTTCCCACCTCCTTATGTGAGCTAGATCTCAATTCTACAACAATCTTTAAAACCTTTGACAATCCTTAATCATTAGGGGTTGTCATATATTGTAGTTTAGCAAGTAGAATTGGCACCTACGACAGGGCCCTAATAAAATTGACATGGGCCATCATAATAACATTTTTTTAGATTGTTGTCCCACGGTTATCCTCTTTGTCAGCCATATTTATAGCCATTATAGAAACTAGTCGTTAAGAAGGTAACTTGATCAAGTGTTTTTGCCTTTGCTCCGTAGTACAAGAGACGTTGAAGATGGATAATCAACAGATTCTGAAACTAACGTGTAATATGTTTAACCTTAGAGTCTTCAAGAGGTTTTGTACTGATAGAGCCATTAGGAGCAGACATCCATAGAACATACCATCTTTTCTTAGGTCTTGTACTGATGTAGACTTTAGCTGACAGACTGATAAGACAATACAACTTGTTTCTTGTAGTACAGATAACCACAACTTTACCACCAACTTTGAATGGTACCAGAAACTGATATACTTTTACCAAGTGTAGTAACTCGTCTGAATGTTGAAACCTTCAACTCTGAGTCTGCACTAATCCACACTAGTAAAGGTTCTTCAAATTCTGCCACCATAAGCTAGCAATGAAGTAATCCCCAAGTGTGTTCATGTAAAACAGATTCTAATTATTTATTTACATCTAGAACCTGCATAAATAAAACATACATCAAATAAACCATTGTTATTTAAATACTTTGTTATCATCAAAATCCAAGTAGAATTATGTCAGAACTAGATCTTGTTCTAACAATCCCCCTTTTTTATATGATGACAAACACAAGTATTTAAAGAACAATGCTGGACATTTAATTTTCTTGGTAACAATAGGGTATGAGTTTTGTAAGCTCCCAATGAGTATGATAATCCATAGTTGAGTTCTACTGACTCAAGCACTAAGAACTACTTTTCAAGAAAAAATAAATCTGTCTTTTTAGTAACAACAGTGTATGAGGTTTGCAAGCTCCCCCCGAGTCAAACAGTTCCAAGATTGAAGTTTGTAAGCTCCCCCTCAGTTCTATATTTAAGAAAACTAAAATAACTATATTTTAACTTCCTTTGGCAACATCAGAATACGAGGTTTGTAAGCTCAGAATATCAAAAATCAGTTAACTTGGTCAAAAAGTCAATTGTGGTCAACACAAAGTCAAACTTCAAAAGTTTTGGTCAACATCAAGATTATAAGGTGAAATTCATCATTTGATCAAGGGTTGATCATGATTCATCAAGGAAACCTCAGAATCATCAAGAACCAGAAGTTACTAAATTAGGGTTTTTGCAGGAAAAGTCAATTGTACTTTGACCAGCCATAACTTTCACATTCTTAATAAAAAATTTCCCATCCAAATCTCATTTTGAAGAAAATTCAATTCTCTATAACTTTGTCTCTCACAAGCCAAGGCAAAAAATGCTTCATTTGAGAGATATGAGCCAAGACATTACAGGTCCTTTAAAAAGTAAACAAAAGTCAATTTTTTTTCCAAAAGCTCATAACTTGAACATGGAAGATCAAATAGATATGGGACCAAAAGAAGTAGTTGGAGTACACTCTAATATTTCTAAAAAGTCCTAGAACAGATACATAGGATAAAAATTGAGAGAGTTATGTATTGTTGAAGTTGAACAATTTTGAGGAGGTGTATGAAGCAAAAATGGCCAAAACTCAAGTTTCTTCCAAATGGGCCCATATTTTTCTAACCCAAACTCAATTATAAGATCATGCACGACCCATAGATCATAATATCTGATTTTTTTTTATATTTTTTTATATTATATTGGATTTATTTTATTTAAATTCAATTTTAATTAAGATAAATATTGAAAAATCAAATATTTGATCTTAGGGTTATTTTAGGATCAAATATTTGATGTTTATGATCATTATAAGTGTCCAATTTCGTGCAAAACCAAAAGGGTATGATTTAATCTAAAATTTTGACCAAAATAGAAACCTCCTAACTTCATCCTCAAACAACCTCAAATCCATCCAAAAAGCCCAAAGTTTTGACCTAATTTCATTCACCTATAAACATACAACAAGACCAAATATCAGAGGGACGAATTTCTGAGCTGAAGAACACTTACCAAAACTTCAAAAAATCAAGAAAATTTTCAAATTCGGTTTCATCCTTCCAGCCAATCTAAAGGAGTTTTGAAGGTTGCAATAGCTTCCTTGAGATGTTTAGAGCATGAACCAATCATCACCATCATCAAAAACCTCATGAATCGCATAAACCGAATCTTGTTTTTTACTTGAATTCTTGATTTTAGATTTTGATAATATATGCATTCTAACTTAAATTTGATTGTGTAATATTGTTTATAATGATGCTTAGAATGTTTCTGGTTTATTTGATTTGAGTTTTGATGCAGGAACGATGATATGCCATGGTTAGGGTTTCGAGCTTCAATTTTAGGAACCACAGCTAAACACGATTTCACATGAAATTGATGACTCAATTGGACTCATAAGACTTCCTTTAGTTGATTTGTATCATTAGAATTAATTTATTTTGTGTATATGACATTTTTCAAAAACACAAGGGTTTTAGTGACGGAAGAATAGTCACTACAGGTCTAGCTACTGGCGCAAA
This sequence comes from Lathyrus aphaca, assembly GCA_963966055.1. NCBI lineage: Eukaryota > Viridiplantae > Streptophyta > Magnoliopsida > Fabales > Fabaceae > Lathyrus > Lathyrus aphaca. The sequence continues at coordinate 31,606,673 of OZ014524.1, read as the reverse complement.
CCGTAGGTAAAAGCTAAGCAGACGGACGGAGGTTGAAGAAGACTTTTGGCGCGTCTGATTTTTTTGAATCTTCATTTTATATTATATTTATTGTTGTCTGTTCAATTGCATTACATGACACGCAACCTAGTGCCTGGGATGCGCGTATGTGAAGTTCAATTCCTGGGTTCGATTCCCAGGCTCCCCCCCCTCTTTTTTTTTATCACTTTTCTCTATTTTTTTCTTGTTTTTTTATTATTTAATTAATAATTAATAATTAATCATTTGCAATTAGAGTTTTAATTAATCATTTTTCTTAAATTAATAACTAATTTTTTTACTAACCATTAAATTTTCCAATTTTTTTATTTTGTAAATAATAATCAAAATCAAACTTTATTTTATTTAATTAATTAAAAATCATAAAAAAAATTTAATTAAATTGATTAACTAATTTTCTTCCAATTTTTTTTCAATTGATTAGAAAAATTTCTTTTTTTAATCTTTTATTTATTTATGTTATTTAAGTTCCTTAGAAAAACTGTATAGGATTTACGACTTATGTAACTTTATTTTTCCTCGTATTTTTCGATTATGTAACTGCTCCCGGTTTGTAATAGCTACTTAGGGTTTATTTCCGCACTTTACTTTCTGCAATCCCCTAAAATCAAAATGTATCCCCCTCCCCATGATGTAATAGTCTAGGGTTTTATTTTCTGTTTTTTTAATTTCCGCAAAATATAAACTGATTGGTTAGTAAACTAGGGTGTGAAAAGAATGTATGCAAAAACAATTGGACCTAGCCCACTAACTTCTAAGATAAATATATGAAATTAATATTCACACATGTAAGTCGATCATTATACGATCGCCATCTGCACCCCTAGGGTTTCTCCTCTTGGTTGTCTTATAATATGGTCAAGTCCCTCGAATATGGGGGTATCTTAGTAAAGTTGCCTACGAATAAAAATCATCAAGTCCCTTTAGATTAAAGATCATAGTCCCTTCGAGTTGCCTACGAAAAAATGATCTAGTCCCTCGATGACCCTATGGAAATGATGATCGTCCCTTCAAATTGCTAAGATACCCCTATAAGGTTGCCTTCTATGACCATAAGATGACCATACGCTTGTCCCTTTAAACATCCAAGGTTAAGACTACTTACTAACTAATAGTAAGGACAGTCTTACCCCTAAAGGAAAGAAATAACAAGAAAGACCTTACAAACTTAGGGTAAGTAGTTCTTAAGTGCTTGCTCACTCTTTTCAAAAATACTCTTTACACCCCACTTTTTCAAACACTTTCAAACTAAACACTTTGTATACATTCGTACGAGAATCATCACAAAGTTAAAGTCTTTATGAAAATATTTTCTAATCACACATTACACTATTTTTTTCAAACAAAAGTAAAGTGATCTAAGCAATTAAGAGCCCATGGATAACCATGGATACAAAGGTTGCTAACACCTTCCCTTTGTATAACTTACCCCCCGAACTCAAATCTTTTTAAAAAAGGTCTTTCCTATTCTTTTATTCCTTTTCTTTATTGGATAAAATAAAAGTCGCTGGCGACTCTTGCTATCCGCAACATAGTTTTTGTGAAAACAAAAACGACCAAGTCAGTTCTCCCACCGTGTTACATTTTCCATTCTTAGGAACCTTATACCTGCTTATGTAGATGAAGTGTTTCACAAAAGAATGATAAATAACACTTTAGATGGTCTTCAATATATGTCAGATTTGGAAGATATTTGAGTTCTTCAAGATAAACACCAACATATTTTGATATCTTGGTCGAATAGTTTTTTTGCTTTAAGGGTTATGAAGCTTTTGGATGAGATATTATGCAAAGATACAAAGAGGTTGATGAAGAGACTTCATTTTCCATGTAATAAATTAGCTACATATTAGCTACGAAATTTTATGCGTTCAAAGTATGTTCTTGACCTTAGCCACATGGCATGCCACGTCAGCATCTTTGCCATGCTGGAAAAGCCACGTGGCATGACACGTTAGCTCTGTTAAGTGGATTTGACAGTAGAGACAAAAAATAGGAACGAAAAACTTTAGGAGGATGATTCATTGAACAAAAATGTTTGGGAGACTAAAACCGAATTTAGAATATTTATAGGGACCTGAAACATATTTAACCCTATTTTTCATATACATTTTCACTATTACTAGGGGTGGAGACGCGGGTGTCACTGTAACACGGTGGGAGAACTGACTTTAGTTAAGTTGCAGATAGCAAGAGTCGCCATCGACTTTTATTTTATCCAAAGGAAAGGCATAAAAGAACAGGAAAGACCTTTTAAAAGATTTTTGAGTCCGGGGGGTAGGTTATGTAAAGGGAAGGTGTTAGCACCCTTTACATCCATGGTTATCCATGGGCTCTTAGTTACTTAGCTCACTTTAAAATGTTTTTTTGAAGATGTGAAGTGTGTGAATAGAAATTTTCATAAGAGTTTGATAATGATCCATGTACGGATGCGTAAAAAACTTGTGTTTGAAAATTGTTTGAAATTGTGAAGTGTTTGAAAAGTTTTTGAATAGTGAGCAAGTAACTATGAGGAACCTACCCTAAAGTTTAAGTCTTTCTGTTCTTGAATCCTTTAAATGGTAAGACTGCCCCTATTATTAAGGAATAGGTAGTCATTACCTTGGATGTATGGGACAACTAAAGGGACATCTGTTTAATGTAGGCAACTGTGGGGTGTATTAAGCAATTTTGGAGGGACTGTCATCTTTATTCAAAAGGGACAAGATCACTACGAACGCAACATTCGAAAGGGACTTGATCTTTTATTGTTAAGGGACTAGATGACTTTATTTTGAGGGACTTTTTGCTTTATACACCCTACTTGACCTTTTGATTAGGCAACGATGAGAGGTATCCCTAAGGAAGTGAGATGGCGATCAAAGATCGACTTACGTGTGTGAGTGTTCAATTTAATATTTATCTTTTAAATTTAAACGACCTAAATTAATTTTAAATATACAAACATGTTTACACTCCCTATTTACTAACCATGGCATAAAATAAATAATTTAAACATTATAAAATATTACATCCAGGAACAATTACAAAAATAATAAAAGCAATTTAAAATAATAAGCAAAATAAATAAATAAATAAATAAGCAAAATAAATAAGTAAGCAAAATAAATAAGTAATTATAATATGGTTAGTAGAAATAATAATAACAATTTAAAAATAAATGGGGTTAGTAATAATCATATAAACATAATTAATAATAATAATAATGAAATAAGCAAAAATATTATAATAAACAAAATTTAAAAGTTAATAAGAAAATACAAACAATCATATTAAAAATTAAATCAATTATGAACATATTATGAGAAATAAATTATAATTATTAAATTCGCAAATTTTTTAGAAATTATTTACATGCATAATTAATGATAAACAATTAGTGAATATTTTCATAAAAATAAATAAATTGAGCATTTTAATTTTTACACATATTTATGTACAAAATTTTAAATTATAAACAATTTATGTATTTAATAAAAATTAGATTAAATATAAATAATAATATTAAACAAAAATAGAAGAAAAAGAAATTAGGGTTTTAGAAATTATTATGATTAAATTAGGGTTTGTAGAAAAATATATTTTTAGGGTTTATAAAAATAAATTAAGTTTTATATACAACAAAGTTAAATATTAATCTAATTATTATAATATACATATTTTTAATTTTAAATATATAATAATAAAAACTAAGTTTAGAATTAAAAAAAAAACAAATTACAAAATATTTACATATTATTTTTTCTAGAATTATTTAAACCTACACTAAACATGATTATATTTAATTAATATTAATATAATTAACAAAACAAATTAAATAAAACAAAAAAAAATTGGAACTTACCTGGCTGGGATTTGAACCCAGCACACCTTGCTTGCCAACACCCAGGCCAACAACACATACCACCAGGCCAACGCGCGCGCAGGTGAAGAAAAGGTGCATCAAATTGGTTTTATTCCTTAAGCCTGAAAATTAGAAAAAAAGAAAGAAAAAGCAAAAGGCCTGGGGGGGATCGAACCCAGGACCTTGCAAGCAATCACGCAAACACATTACCATTCCAGCTGGGAGAGCGAACCTGTTGATATAATCACTTTAATTCATAATATATTAAGGCTGCAATTAAGATGGAAAAATAACAAAAAACTGGTTGGAACCAGGATTCGAACACCAGCCCTCCAACAATACGCGCGTCTGTCTTACCACTGGGACAAACACAAGCTTGTGATATAAAACAACAATTAATTCATAAAATATTATACACAATATTTGAATTCTGGAAAACGCGCGCAGGGTCTTCATCTTCTTCATATTACCTGCGAATTTTGATACAATTTCTCCTGTGAATTTTCCTGGGTGTTCATAAACCAGAAACCCTAGGTTTTTGGATCATCACGCAAACAACAAAATCAATACAAATTGATAGTCCAGATCAAACATACAGAGCTTATACATCATAATCATGTTTTTAAAAGTCATTTATCTCCACTAAATCATGAATTCCCAATTTGAGAACTCAAACCCTAACAATGGTGTCTTTCGGTTTAGGGCATATTTCTTCAATGTTTTTGTCCAGAATCCATCTAAGCATCATGATAAACAAGATTAAACACACAAAAACGATTCACAATGGTTAAATAAATGAAATCTAAAAATCAAAACAAGAGCAAGAAGATGCATTCGGGATATGCTATATGAGGGGTTTTGGGTGCAAATAGGCATTGGTTTTGACTCAATGATGTCCAAGGATCATTGCTATGTTCTCAAATTACCTTCTAATGCCTTGTATGTGAAAATCCGAATTTGAGTTTGGAGAGGTTTTTGAAATTGTGAAACTTACACTTTTGAGCTGGAAATTCGTGGCCTTGTGTTAGGGTTCAATCATGTACTTATAGAGCAATGCATTAGGTCAGAAAAGTTGGATACTTGTGTGAGAAATTTGATCCAAAAAGATTCAAAAAGATAGGCTTTAAAAATCAAATATTTTTGCATAAACACTTGCTATTTTAGGCCAATCATCATGATCTTCTTACCACTTTAATTCCAATCATATTTATGAATTTCTAGAAGCTTGATCTTTTTTAAATCTTAGACTTTTATATTTTATTTTAATTTAAAATGATTTTTAAGGAATTAAATCAAAATAAATAAAAATAAAATGATAAAAAATCTGATTTTTGTTGACTTGGGTCGTGCATGAAGTCATAGTATGGATTGGGTCATCATATAGCAAGCCCATTTAGAAGAAATTGGTTTAAGACCTCCATTTTCTTCATAAATCAACCAAAAATTTCCCAACTTTGCAAGGGCACATATCCTTCAATTTTAATGATATGAGGGTGTTCTTGGACATTTTGGAAGGCTTGAAGAGTCCTCTAACCAACCCCACTGGTTTCATGTCCATATCTTTTACCATTCTCAAGTTATGCTCTTTTGAAGTTGTTGACTTTTTGTTGACTTTCAAAAGGACCTATAATGTCTTAGCTCATACCTTCCAAATGAAGCATTTTTGGGATTGGCTTGTGAGACACAAAGTTGTAGAGAATTCAATTTCCTTCAAAATGAGCTTTGGATGGAGACTTGGTGATGAAGCATGTGAAAGTTATGGCTGGTCAAAGTTCAGTTGACTTTTACTAAGGAAACCCTAATTTAGAAACTCCTGATTCTTGATGATCTGAAATCTCCTTGATGAATCATGATCAACCCTTGATAAAATGATGAATTTTACTTCATATACTTGATGTTGGCAAAAAATCATGAAGTTTGACTTTGGTTTGACCACAGTTGACCTCAGTTTGACTTTTTAACTGCTTTGACTGATTTTGACTTATCTGATCATCTGACTGAGCAAACCTTTGAGAAAAGTCTTGAAACTTGTCATGAGGGTTCTTACACACATATAAGATGCTATGAAGCTCACTTGAAGTCTTGGAAATCCATTTAGCCTGATTAAAGTCAAAACCCTAGTTTTGGATGCACTGCTTAGGAGGTGCATTGTATGAGGGGATTGTCAACTCTTTTGACTATTTGTGAACTTTGTGAACCTTGTGAACCATCATAAAATGTCTTGTGAACCTCATGGGAGGTCTTGTGAACCTTGTGAACCTTGTGAACCTCATAAAGTATCTTGTAGACTTCATGAACCTCATGAAAGGTCTTGTAAGCATTGTGAATCTTGTGAACCTTGTGAACCTCATAAAGTGACTTGTAGACTTCATGAACCTCATGAAAGGTCTTGTAAGTGTTGTGAATCTTGTGAACCTTGTGAACCTCATAAAGTGACTTGTAGACTTCATGAACCTCATGAAAGGTCTTGTGAACCTTGTGAACCTTCTTAGCACACAAAGTCTTGTATTGTGAGGGCAAATTTTGGGGTGCAACAGCTGCCCCTGTTCAATTTTCTGAAACCTGAGGGGTTAGATTGGTATATTTGCCAGTCGTGACCTGGAAGGTTGAAGGGGATTGAACATAAAAGCCCAAAAATTTGCACTCACCGGTGCATAGAGTGATACTGATGACTAGTTGAATATGCTTGAGTGGGCTTAAAGATGCCACTCGGAGAAAAATTCTTCAGATACATTTCTTGGAGGATAAAGCAGTCCAAAATATGAAGATATAATGATAGCTTTCAGGAGGATAAAGTAGTCCTGAGGTAGTGATATGCTTTCAGGAGGATACAGCAGTCCTGAAGTAATAATATGCTTTCAGAAAGATAAACAACGTTCTGAGGAAGTGGTAACCTTTGGGAAGATAACAACGGCCCAAAGTAATAATATGCTTTCAGGAGTATAAGCAACATCCTGAGGAGGTGATGATAGCTTTCAGTAAGATAAACAACGTCCCGAGGAGATAATACGCTTTCAGGAGGATAACAACGTCCTGAGGTATAAGAAGCTTTCAGGAGGATAAAGCAGTCCTGAGGGATTGATAGCTTTCAGGAGGATAACAACGTCCTGAGGAGGTAATATGCTTTCAGAAAGATGAACAACATTCTGAGGTATAAGAAGCTTTCAGGAGGATAAAGCAGTCCTGAGGGAATGATAACTTTCAGGAGGATAAAGCAGTCCTGATAGTCACAAGTTGTTGATGGAGTCTGTCTGCTGGAGAATTAACCTGAAAACAAGGTAGCATTCTATATGGTAGTATTAGTTTATGTATTATGTATGCATGTATAATATGATGCGCTGAAGTAATGTATTATGCATCCATGGATATGTATGTTATGGTATGATGTAAATGATGTATGTATGATATGATGCTGCCGGAAGCGTCTGGATATCTTCGTATGACAACCGCTGGCCAGGGAAAATAAATCCCGGTTTGTTGCTGAAGAATATGAGGAACTTATTCCCGTCTTGTTTGATAATATATTATACATAACCTCCCGTATGCTGGGGATAGCAAGGTATACATAACCTCCCGTCTGCCGGGGATAGCAAGGTATATATAACCTCCCGTCTGCTGGGGATAGTAAGGTATACATAATCTTCGTCTTCGTTTGATAGTAGGGTAGATATAACCTCCCGTCTTCGTTCGTCGTACTCTTATTGGAAAGTAAATTCCCGAATATCCGTATGAGGATAAAAGAGATGGATATAAATTCCAGGGGAGATGTGACTTTATGAAGATGGACTTGCCCTACTGAGGGTTTGTAGCTGTTTTGTTAAAGATGAACCGGCAAAGCTTTGTTGAAATCTTTCCCTCGTTCGTCCTTAGTAAATACTATTACTGCATTTTCATGCATTTCTGGTAAACATCAATCATATTAAGCATACATGCATTTCTGGTAAACATCAATCATATTAAGCATACATGCATTTCTGGTAAACATCAATCATATTCAAAAGCATAAATTCATTCAAACACAACCAATGGACGTTTCGTTTATGTAAATAAGGTAAAAGTAAATCTGGATTCAAAAATGGAATTTTATTTATATCAAGGAGTGACCCATACATGGGTAAGTTTGTACAAGGAGACATAAACCCTAGTAAGAGGATTTTGTCATAAAGTTTTTTTTTTTACAAAACAAGGAGAATCAACTATGTGGGAAATAATCCTATTGAGTTTCAATTCTACTATTGCCATTATCTTCAAGTATCTCATCTTCTGCTGTTGAGACGGAAATGATTGGATTGAGCTTTATCTGTTCGAGCTTGAGTAAGTAACACAACTGGTTGCAGTTTCATGGGTGACCCAAACGAGACATAGTCATACGCTTTAATCCCTAACTTTTGCTTGGATTGCCCTTTCAGGTTTTCAATCCACCGGGATACCCTTTTTTGCCCAAGCTGCCTTTTCAGGTTTTCAACTTGCCGGGTGTACATCTTTTTATATATATCCCTAACTTTTGCCCAAACCCTTTTGGTTTGCCGGGATGCCCTTATTTTTTCCTAGGCCTGTCAACCTAGCGGATCTCTTTTTATGCGTAGTATTTTTTAACTATGTCTGCGTTTACAGGCTGCGGGAAGTCTTCACCATCCATAGTAGTAAGTATCATGGCACCTCCTGAAAACACTGTTTTGACTACAAATGGTCCTTCATATGTTGGAGTCCACTTTCCCCTAGGATCACCCTGTGGTAATATGATACGCTTGATTACCAAATCACCAGCCTGATATACCTTTGGCTTAACCTTCTTGTTGAAAGCTTTGATCATTCGTTTCTGGTACATCTGGCCATGACAAACTGCTGCTAGCCTCTTCTCATCGATCAAATTTATCTGGTCAAGTCGAGTCTGAATCCACTCATCTTCATCCAAGCCTGCATCCTTCATAATTCTTAAGGAGGGAATCTGAACTTCAATGGGCAGTACCGCTTCCATACCATAAACCAAGGAGAATGGGGTTGCCCCTGTTGAAGTACGTATTGTGGTACGATAACCATGAAGAGCAAATGGCAACATCTCATGCCAATACTTATAAGTCACAGTCATCTTTTGTATAATCTTCTTAATGTTCTTATTAGCAGCTTCAACTGCCCCATTCATCTTTGGACGATACAGAGAAGAGTTGTGATGCTTAATCTTGAACTGCGTGCAGAGATCAGTAATCATAGTGTTGTTCAGATTAGAGCCATTGTCAGTAATAATCCTTTCAGGGATGCCATACCTACATATGAGATTATTCTTAATGAATCGAGCCACAACATTCCTAGTAACAGATGCAAATGAAGCTGCCTCCACCCACTTCGTGAAGTAATCAATAGCTACCAGGATGAAACGATGCCCATTAGAAGCAGTAGGTTTGATTTCACCAATCATATCAATGCCCCACATGGCAAAGGGCCAAGGAGCAGTCAACATATTCAATGGTGATGGAGGTATATGTACTTTATCAGCATAAATTTGACACTTGTGACATGTTCTGGAGTGTTGATAGCAATCAGTTTCCATGGTAGACCAATAGTAACCTGCTCTCAATATCTTCTTTGCCATGGTATGACCACTAGAATGAGTGCCAAAGATCCCATCATGCATATCTTCCATAATCTCAATTGATTCCTTCTTATCCACACAACGAAGCAAAGTTGAATCATGATTGCGCTTGTACAAAATCCCATTACTCAAAAAGAACTTAGCAGAAAACCTTCTCAGAAACTTCCTATCTTTGACAGATGTCCCTTCAGGGAATTCCTGAGCTTCAAGATATCTTTTTACTTCATAGAACCAAGGCCTCTCCTCTGCCCCTTCTGTGTCAATCTCATTGCAGTATGCAGGCTTTTCAAATCTATCAATAGTAATCTTGGGAGCTTCATCATCCCAGTTGATCTCAAACATGGATGCCATGGTGGCTAATGCATCTGCCAACTGATTCTCTCTCCGTGGAATATGTCCAAAGGTAATCTCTTTGAAATGTGGGATCAAAGACAACACATGCTCTCTGTAAGGAATGAGGTTATCATGCTTGGTATCCCAATCTCCTTTGATCTGACTTACTACCAGGGCTGAATCTCCATACACGTCAAGGAACTGAATCTTCATATCAATAGCAGCTTTAATGCCCAGGATACATGCCTCATACTCAGCCATGTTATTGGTACAATAGAAACACAATCTGGCAGTAATCGGGGTATGGCAACCTTCAGGGGAACTAATCACAACACCAACACCATTACCAAGTGCATTAGAGGCACCATCAAAAACCATAGTCCATCGGGATCCTTTTTCAGGTCCGTCATATTGTCCAGGTTCTTTGGTAATAATCATAATGTCCTCATCAGGGAATTCAAAACTCATTGACTGGTAATCATCCACTGCTTGATGGGCCAAATGATCAGCTACAACACTTCCTTTAATAGCCTTCTGAGTAGTATACTGTATGTCATATTCTGTCAAGATCATTTGCCATCTTGCAATTCTTCCGGAGAGAGCAGGTTTCTCGAATATGTACTTGATTGGATCCATCTTTGAAATCAATAAGGTAGTATGAGTCAACATATACTGTCTTAGTCGGCGAGCAGCCCATGCCAAAGCGCAGCAAGTTTTCTCGAGCAGTGAGTATCTTGTTTCACAGTCGGTAAACTTTTTGCTAAGGTAGTATATTGCCTGCTCTTTTCGACCAGACTCGTCATGTTGCCCCAAGACACACCCCATTGAGCTGTCTAACACTGTTAAGTACATAATCAAGGGTCTTCCATCAACTGGTGGCATCAAAATTGGAGGTTCTAGCAGATATCTCTTGATTTCATCAAAGGCGGTCTGGCACTCATCATTCCATTCCATCACCTGATCTTTCTTCAACAACTTGAAGATTGGCTCACAGATGGCAGTTAATTGGGAAATAAATCTTGCAATGTAATTCAATCGTCCCAAGAAACCTCTAACCTCCTTCTCAGTACGGGGAGCTGGCATCTCTCGTATAGCTTTCACTTTTGTAGGATCCACTTCATTACCTTTTCCACTGACAATGAAACCCAGGAGTTTACCAGACCTAACTCCAAAAGTACACTTGTTTGGGTTCAATCTCAACTTGTATTTAAACAATTTATGCAGATGATCAAGATGTTGTTCTTCATTCTGGGACCTGGCTATCATATCATCCACATACACCTCTATCTTGTAACAGCCCGGGCCCCTCGCAAGGCAATCCCGGCACTGCCACCTCACGATCTTCTCTACCCCCTCTCTAGTAGAGTTTTTGCCTTCTGTGGGAATCGAACCTTGTACCCTGGGGTTCAAGTACATGTTCATTCCATTCCCACTACCAATTGAGCTAGTAGCTCAATTGGTAGTGGGAATGGATTGAGCATGTACTTGAACCCCAGGGTACAGGGTTCGATTCCCACGGAAGGCAAAAACTCTACTAGTGAGGGGAGTAGAGAAGATCGTGAGGTGGCAGTGCCAGGATTGCCTTGCGAGGGGCCCGGGTTGTTACAAAAAAGGCGCCTTTTTTTGTAACAGCCCGGGCCCCTCGCAAGGCAATCCCGGCACTGCCACCTCACGATCTTATCTACTCCCCTCACTAATAGAGTTTTTGCCTTTCGTGGGAATCGAACCTTGTACCCTGGGGTTCAAGTACATGTTCATTCCATTCCCACTACCACTTGAGCTACTAGCTCAATTGGTAGTGGGAATGGAATGAACATGTACTTGAACCCCAGGGTACAAGGTTCGATTCCCACGAAAGGCAAAAACTCTATTAGTGAGGGGAGTAGAGAAGATCGTGAGGTGGCAGTGCCGGGATTGCCTTGTGAGGGGCCCGGGCTGTTACATATCTCATGATGAATCATATCATGAAACAAAGCCACCATAGCACGCTGATATGTTGCCCCTGCATTCTTCAAACCAAATGACATCACTTTATAACAAAAAGTGCCCCACTGTGTAACAAATGTTGTCTTCTCCATATCTTCAAGAGCCATCTTGATTTGATTATAACCAGAGAAGCCATCCATAAAAGAGAATACCTTATGTTGAGCAGTGTTGTCTACCAGAACATCAATATGAGGAAGTGGAAAGTCATCTTTGGGGCTGGCCTTGTTCAAATCCCTGTAGTCTACACACATACGTACCTTACCATCTTTCTTAGGTACTGGTACCACATTTGCAACCCACTGAGGATAAGAAGTCACAGCTAAGAACCCTGCATCAAACTGTTTCATTACCTCTGCTTTAATCTTCTCTGACATTTCAGGACGCATGCGACGAACCTTCTGCTTCTTTGGACGACAATCTTCTTTTACTGGTAAACGGTGAACCACAATGTCTGTATCCAACCCTGAAATATCTTCATAGGACCAAGCAAAGATCTCTACATAGTCACGTAGCATCTGAATCAACCTGTTCTTGACACTATCCTCTAATTCAGCCCCTATCTTGACTTCTTTCCTGTTTTCTTCAGTTCCTAGATTCACAACTTCGACTGGCTCTTCATGTGGCTGTATAGCTTTCTCTTCTTGTTGTAACAACCTAGCAAGCTCTACAGGTACTTCACAATCGTCCTCATTTCCGTCTTCAGCTTGATAGATCGGATTCTCGAAATTATAATTGGCAATAGTAGAACTGTTATCAACAGGATCCAGATTGGATGAGGATCTGCATTTTAGTGATGTGGGTGTGTGTAAGAACACATAGCTGATAAAACAAAAATAAAAGAAAAGAAAAAGAACACAATATTTACGAAAACAAAACATCCACTGATTTTTTATTGAATGAAGTATGCAAATGAAATGACAGCCCGTAACAAGCACACCATTGTGCCCCGGGTAAGGCACAAGGCTTAAGAGTTTTAATTGTTCATGAAATTACAAACTTAAAAGCAACATCACAGTAATAGTATTTACTCCTGACTAAAGGAGATATGGATAACATCTTCAGCTTTCCAATTATCGAGTCCAACACCCACAGTAGGAAAAATCCAATCATCCAGATTGTAGTCTTCATCCTAGTCACCCACAACATTGATCTGATCTTTCCTAACCCCTTGATTGGTGATACGAACAGCGCGAGCATGACGAACAGCCTTCTGGGACTCTGCAGTGAAACCCAAACCAAATTTGTCAGACTTGTATGGGATATCAGGAAGCTGACCCCAAATAGTACAACCACCTTCATCCACTACAGCTCTAGCATCTTTGAGGGAGGCCATTGTTGGAGGTACTCTGGTAACCACAGGAACTTTCTTGACAACCGGAGGAGCTTCATAATCATTAACAATCCAGGGAACCACTTCAAATGTCTGACACGGAGTTTCAACGTATTCACCTTCCACTTCTAGATACTTGAAGGTATTCACATGACTGACAAAATATTCTTCCTCTCCATAGACAGTAACAACCTTTCCTTCTACCGGATATCTCAGCTTCTGATGTAATGTAGAGGTTACAACACCTGCCCCATGGATCCAGGGACGACCAAGAAAACAAGAGTACGAAGGAAGAATATCCATCACATAAAATGTAGCATTAAAAATATGAGAACCCACTTTGATGGGTGTAACACGGTGGGAGAACTGACTTTAAACAATGTTGCGGATAGCAAGAGTCGCCACCGACTTTTATTTTATCCATAAGGAAAGGTTATAAAAGAACAGGAAAGACCTTAGAGAATATTTTGGGTCCGGGGGGTAGGTTATGAAAAGGGAAGGTATTAGCATCCTTTTCATCCATGGTTATCCATGGGCTCTTAGGTACTTAAGCTCACTTTAAATTGATTTTGAAAGTGTAGTGTGTGAATAGAAAAAATCTTCAGAATAGTTTAGTAATAACCCATGTATGGATGTGTAAAAAACTTGTTTGAAAATTTGTTTGAAATTTGTTTAAGTGTGAAAAAGTTTTGAAGTGAGCAAGTATCTAGGAGTAACCTACCCTAATGTTTAAGGTCCTTCTTATTCTTTATCTTTTCCTTAGTAAGACTATCCCTACTATAATGGAGTAGGTAGTCCTTACTTTGGATATTTAAGGGACATATGAGGGACATTCTGATTTTGGAAGCCATTGTGAGGTGTAATAAGCATAAAGAAGGGACTATCATCATTTGTTTCGAAGGGACTCGATTCGTAAAGGCAACCATAAGGGACTTTGATGATTTTTTATTTTAAGGGACTTGCTTTATACACCCCACTTGACCATTATTCGTAGGCAACTTGAGGGATAACCTTAGGAAGTGAGACGGCGATTAAAATCGACTTACGTGTGTGACGTGTTTAATTTAATTATCTTATATTAAAAGTGATCTAAGTTTATTTTTAAATAACAAACATGTTTTGTCACTCCCTAATTACTAACCATAACAATAATAATTACAAATTTACATCCAGGAACAATTACATAATAATTATAAAATAAATGGCAAATAAATAAATATAATAGCAAAATATAAATAATAAATAAATAAATAAGCAAATTATAATCAGTGGTTAGTAGCAATAATAATAATAATAAGTTAGAAATAATAAACAAGGTTAGAAAAATAATAAATAATAATATGGTTAGTAAATAAGAATAAACAAAATTAATCAAAATAGTATAATAATAAGAAATTAACAATTTTTAATATAAACAACTAAAAAACAAATATGAATAAACAATTATTTTAATTTGCAATTTATTAAATTATATTTTAATTATAAAGTTACTACAAAAGTCTAATTATTATAAACACAATTATTTCTAAACAAAAGTTATATAAAAAAATGTTTATTTAATATATAAAGAGAAAAATAACTTATAAGTATATTTACAAAATTTGTAAGAATTATAGTAGACATATGTATATAATAATTATATTAGAAAATAAAATTAAAAAAAATAGAATTAGATTTGTATTTAAAAAAAATATTTTTTAGAGTTTTATAAAATTAGGGTTTTATGTGAGAAATAATTTTTTAGGGGTTTAGAATATACAAAAATTTATTTTTTTAATGATCATACAAAATTATCTTAATTAATATAAACTATACAAATAAAATTTAAATAACAAAAAATCAAGAGTTTTATATTTTTTTTTTAGAAAATTATTTTAAGAGTAATTAGACTATATAATATATATACATATTATGATATAGAAAATAATAACATTTTAATTATTTAAATTAATTAAATTAAATGGAGAACAAGAAAAATAAAAAAAAGAAAGGAAGAAAAGGAACCTGGTGGGATTTGATCCCAAGACCTCTTACTTGCAGGCAGCAACAAGAACCACTGGGCCAGCCAAACGCAGGTGATAGAAGAATGAACCAAGTTTGTTTTATGCCTTGCCCTTTGAAAATCCAGAAAAATCAAAAAAAAAACCAAAAGGCCTGGGATAAGACTTGAACCCAGGACCTTTACATTAGCAAGCGTACGCATCACCACCCGGCTGGAAGAGCCCCTCTGTTAGCTTGTTGGTAAGTAATAATAATATATTGAATCTTCTTTTGACCTGAAAAATAAAACAAAAACAAATGCACTTGGCCAGGAATCGAACCAAGCACCTTTCAACATACATAGGCTGCGCTTACCACCAGGACACACGCATGTGTGTGTTAATGAAACAACCAAACAACATAAAATATATTAATAATATTTGAATTTTTGAAACTGGCGCGCAGGGCCTTCGTCTTCAACCTCCTGAGCTTCGAAATTTCCTGCGAATTCAGGTGCAAATTTTCCTGCGAGTTCTTCAAGCTTCTTGACCTGCGAAAATCAAACTCTTGCCAAACAGTAACGATTCATCAAATTGATTACAGTTTTATGATCCTTAGGTCTCATGGAACACTCCCATGTTCTTAGAATTTATTTAAATTCATTGAATCATCAAGCCCTAACTTCAAGAGCCAAACCCTAACAATGGCCGAATCTTTATTAGGTCACGAAAATCCAATTGAGTTGTCCAGAATTGTTCTAGGGATCAAAATAAACACATATCAACCATCAAAAACAATTTATAATACATATATCAATGGACTCGAAAAAATTTATTTTAAGACAAAGATGAGTTCGGGTAGAGCAATATAGTGCACATGAGATGCATATGAGTGATGGTTCATGATCAGAGAAGTCCCAGGAAGCTTGCTATGTGCTTGCTTTACCTTCAAATGGCTTAAATCCAAGAATTCGAATGTGACTTGTGGAGAGGTTTTTGAACAATGGTGAACTTACTCTTGGGCTGTGGAAATCGTCAATGAGGCTAGGGTTTGTGTTATGTATATATAGGTGGATCATTCTAGGTCAAAACATTGATTAATTTTGTGGAAGAATTGATTTAAAAAGATTAAGAAAGATCATGCCATGAAAGTTCAATATTTTGTACCAATGCCTTCTATTTTAAGCCAATTCATATAATTCTTGCATCAATTTGTTCTATATTGACTTTATGACTTTCTAGAATCAACAAACCAATTAAATCTTCATATTTAATATTTTATTTAAATTTAAAATGATTTTAAGAATAAAAAATCATAATAAATTAATTAAATAAAATAAAAACTATGAAAATATTATGGAAATTTCGTGCAAGCTATTATGAAGTGGATTGGGTCACAATTTGGGCAGCCCATTTGGAAAGAAATGATTTTGAACCTCCCTTTTCAACATAAACCATCACAAAATTTCCTAACTTTGCAAAGGCACATCTCCCTCAATTTTAAAGGTATGAGGGTGTTCTTGGACTTTTTGGAAAGCTTGAAGAGTCCTCTAAACAACCCCATTGGTTTCAGGTCCATATCATTTACCAATCTCAAGTTATGCCCTTTTGAAGTTGTTGACTTTTTGTTGACTTTTGAAATGACCTATAATGTCTTAGATCATATCTTTCAAATGAAGCATTTTTGGGCTTAACTTTCAACATAAAAGTTGTAGAGAATTCAATTTCCTTCAAAATGAGCTTTGGATGGAGACTTGGTGATGAAGTATGTGAAAGTTATGACTGGTCAAAGTTCAGTTGACTTTTACTGAGGAAACCCTAATTTAGAAACTCCTGATTATTGATGATCTGGAATCTCCTTGATGAATCATGATCAACCCTTGATCAAATGATGAATTTTACTTCATATACTTGATGTTGGCAAAAAATCATGAAGTTTGACTTTGGTTTGACCACAGTTGACCTCAGTTTGACTTTTTAACTGCATTGACTAATTTTGACTTATCTGATCATCTGACTGAGCAAACTTTTGAGAAAAGTCTTGAAACTTGTCATGGGGGTTCTTACACACATATAAGATGTTATGAAACTCACTTGAGGTATTGGAAGTCCATTTAGCCTGATTAAAGTCAAAACCCTAGTTCTGGATACACTGCTTAGGAGGTGCATTGTCTGAGGGAATTGTCAACTTCTTTGACCAATTGTGAACTTTATGAACCTTGTGAATCTTCATAAGATGTCTTGTGATACTCATGGGAGGTATTGTGAAGCTTGTGAACCTTGTGAACCTCATGAAGTGGCTTTGTAGACCTCATGAACCTTATGAAAGCTTTGTAATCATTGTGAAACTTGTGAACCTTGTGAACCTTCATAAAGTAACTTGTAGACTTCATGAACCTCATGAAAGGTTATATAAGCATTGAGAAACTTGTGAACCTTGTGAATCTTCTTAAAACACAAAGTCTTGTATTGTGAGGGCAAATTTTGGGGTGCAACAGCTGCCCCTGTTCAATTTTCTGAAACCTGAGGGGTTAGATTGGTATATTTGCCAGTCGTAACCTGGAAGGTTGAAGGGGATTGAACACAAAAGCCCAAAAATTTGCACTCACCAGTGCATAGAGTGATATTGATGGTTGAATATGATTGAGTGGGCTTAAAGATGCCACTAGGGGAAAGTTCTTCAGATATATTTCTTGGAAGATAAAGTAGTCCAAAATATGGAGGTATAATGAAAGCTGTCAGGAATCTTGAACAGTCCTGGAGTAATACTGATGTAATATCATGTCTTCATGAGGATAGAGTAATCAATAATGATAACCCTAAAGCAGTCTTGAAGTAATAATATGATTT
Organism: Lathyrus aphaca; assembly: GCA_963966055.1. NCBI lineage: Eukaryota > Viridiplantae > Streptophyta > Magnoliopsida > Fabales > Fabaceae > Lathyrus > Lathyrus aphaca. The sequence goes on along the minus strand of OZ014524.1, from coordinate 31,588,722 downwards.
CAGGAGAATAGAGCAATCAATAATGATGACTCTAAAGCAGTCTTGGAGTAATGATTTCAGGAGGATAGAGCAATCAATAATGATAACCCTAAAGCAGTCTTGAAATAATAATGTGATATGTCTTCAGGAGGATAGAGCAATCAATAGCTCTAAAGCAGTCTTGAAGTAGTAATATGACCTCAGGAGGATAGAGCAATCAATAGCTCTAAAGCAGTCTTGAAGTAGTAATATGACCTCAGGAGGATAGAGCAATCGATAGCTCTAAAGCAGTCTTGAAGTAGTAATATGACCTCAGGAGGATAGAGCAATCAATAGCTCTAAAGCAGTCTTGAAGTAATGATTTCAGGAGGATAGAGCAATCAATAATGATAACCCTAAAGCAGTCTTGAAATAATAATGTGATATGTCTTCAGGAGGATAGAGCAATCAATAGCTCTAAAGCAGTCTTGAAGTAATGATTTCAGGAGGATAGAGCCATCAATAATGATAACTCTAAAGCAGTCTTGAAGTAATAATTTCAGGAGGATAGAGCCATCAATAATGACAACTCCAAAGCAGTCTTGAAATAATAATGTGATATGTCTTCAGGAGGATAGAGCAATCAATAGCTCTAAAGCAGTCTTGAAGTAGTAGTATGTCCTCAGGAGGATAGAGCAATCAATAGCTCTAAAGCAGTCTTGAAGTCATGAGAATTTATCAGGAGGATAAAGTAACCCTGAGGTAACAATAAAGCAGTCCCAAAGTAATAAGAAGCTCATCAGGAGGATAAAGTAACCCTGAGGTTACAATAAAGCAGTCCCAAAGATCATAAGTTTGTTTGTTGGATAATTAACCTGAAAACAAGGTAGCATAACATTAGTTTATGCTTTATGTATGCATGTATGATATGATGCACTTAGGTAATGTACTATATGTCTATGGATATATATGCTATGGTATGATGTAAATGATGTATGTATGGTATGATACTGCCGGAAGCGTCTGGATATCCTTGTATAACAACTGCTGGCCAGGGAAAATAAATCCCGATTACTTGTTGAAGAATATATACCCTCTGTCTGCTGGGGGATAGCAGAGTATAGATAACCTCCCGTATGCTGGGGAATAGCAGAGTATAGATAACCTCCCGTATGCTGGGGATAGCAAGGTATAGATATAACCTCCCGTTGTTGGGGATAGTAGAGTATAGATAATCTCCCGTATGCTGGGGATAGCAAGGTATAGATATAACCTCCCGTTGTTGGGGATAGTAAGGTATATATAACCTTCGTCTTCGTTTGATAGTAGAATAAGTATAATATCCCTTCTTCGTTCGTCGTACCCTTATTGGAAAATAACTTCCCGTACATCCGTATGAGGATAAAAGAGATGGATATAAATTCCAGGGGAGATTAGACTTTGTGAAGATGGATTAGTCCTACTGAGGGTTTGTAACTGTCTTATAAAGGTGAACCGGCGAAGCTTCGTTGAAATCCTTCCCTCATTCGTCCTTAGTAAATACTATTACTGCATTTTCATGCATTTCTGGTAAACATTAATCATATTAAAAGCATACATGCATTCAAACACAACCAATGGACGTTTCGCTTATAGGGTAAAAGTAAATCTGGATTCAGAGGGAAAAGTAAAGCTGAACTTTGAACACAAAATTATTTCAACTTCGAGAGTGTATAACCAATTGGATTTGGAACTCCTGAAATTTTTTAACTTTCCTGAGTACTTTCCCAGAAATCCTCATGGCTGGATCTGAAGACATGATACTGACACCATCTGATACTACCGGCGTAGACAATGGTTTCAGCTGAGAATCAAAGTAATACAATGAGAGGAATGTGTCTTCAAACTGTAATGGACCATATACGCTCCAGGTATTAGATTTGAAGAGAAAGCATTGCCCCTTGGTTGAGGATGAATTGTCCCATAATGGAAGTATCTGCAGTGAGCTACCTCAAGAGAAACAAACAGAATGCCCCATAAGCATTGTAAACTCTGTAATGTCACCTTTGGTAATTCAACTGTACGAGGAAAAATGCCCCTAGCTTTTAGGCACAGCTGAGTCTGGACTTAATTGCCCCAACTGAATTGAACAGTAACTTGGTATGCCTCTTGACTGGGAAACAGTGACTATGCCCTTGGCATTTCAGATAGATGAGGAGATCTGCCTCTGGCTGCTTAAACATAGTTGAATCTTGTCCTGATTGCCCCAAATGAGTTAGGAAATATCATGGCCTGCCCCCTTGATTTGGGAGGTCATGACTATGCCCCTTTGTATACATGGACTTTGATCCAGGAAGCAACTTTGTTTATCAGAAGGACTTTGGTTCATTGAACATTCGTCTTGTAAGTTTCTCCATCTGTCAAACACTCAGGTATATGCAAACAAATATATTCAAAAATGCAATGCTTATGTCTGTCTTGAAGTTTTGAAACAGGTTATTTTAGAAAAACTTTTTTTTTTTGGGAAAACTGTGATATTAACTCAAGTTTTATAACAAGCCCTAAAGGAGTCAGGATACCTTTTTGTAGCAGTACACTTTCGAACTAACCATGCTTCAGTTAGGACTTTTAACGGGTTATAACGGGGCCTGGTTCATGGTTTAAGAAACGAAGGATATAGGCTCAAATTTTATTTGTCCCCAACCCAATCTCCATGATGTTCTTCAGTCCTATGCTCAGTTAACTTATGCATTGAAGTTCCAAAGAGTTTTGGTATTGTAACACTGATATTTGTGATGGTTCAGAAACCCAAAATTTATTTGAACATTCAGCCATCTTTCTTTGTTGAGGGTTCATAGTGACCTCTTTTTTTTCTTTTGACTTTATTATCCCTTCTTTTTGCCTGAACTGCTTATTTCAAGGTTACAGTCAGCGGGATGTCTTGATGTTTTACTAAGTCTCCTTAATAGGTTTTGACTTAGTGAGCTTTTCTTTTGCTAGATATTGACTATTAGGTTTAATGATTACAGTGAACCATCATTCATTGTGTACAACACATATAAATGGCATATTTGAGTTAACTGAGTAACTACCCTGCCCCATGTTATGAATAAGGGTTTTAATTTGTGCGAGAATAAAAACTCCTGCTTCATAGGCTCAAAAGGGTTGACTAGGGATTAACTTCCTTATATCTCCACTGTTTAGGAATTGAAACAATGCCTGTACATCGTCAGCATAGTCTGTTCAAAAGCATACTGCATAAGATTATGGTATTGTTTTCGTCATCCTCCCTCTACAGGCTTATAGCTTTATCAGGAGTTAAATATCACAAGATAGAAATAAGAAGCATAATTCAAAATATAGTGGAACGAATGGATTAATTCAAGACAAACATAAGCAATGCATTAAAGAAGACAAAAGTTTAACATAATAGTAAGTGTTCAAACAAATAAAAGAAATTACAAATGAAAATTCAAATGTTGTCCCATCCAGTTGGCTGAATGTCCTCAATTGCAATCTGTGAACTTTGAGGAGCAGTATACTTCACCACGAAATCAAATTTACCACTTGGATGCCCCAAGGTGCCCCATATCTCAACAGGCATAGGTATTCTTCCTTTTTTGTTACTTTGGGCTACTTGTCTTGCAGCTTCGGTGTTTGATGGACGATAGTAAAATTCAACTTGACCTTCTGGAGTAACCTCGAGTATTCCTTCGTCAATTAGGTCTTGAATCTTATTCTTCAACATCCAGCAGTTGTTAGTATCATGTCCAGGACTGTTGGAGTGATACTCACACCTTGCCTTGGGATTATAGCGAGGAGAAGAGGTTTTAGGATTTTGAGGAGAATTTTTCAAGGAAATTAGTTTCATCTCCAACAAGCATTGCAGAACTTGTGACATTGGAGTGCTGAACTTGATAAACTGTCTTCTACATCCCTTGTGTTGAGGTGGATTAACCTTACCAGGTCTTTCTTCTTCAATTGAAGAATAATCAATGGCAACCTGTCTCTTACCCTCTTTAATCCTCATCTTCCTTTCAACCAAATCAGCTTGTTTTGGATCCCTGACTCCATCACTTTGAAGTTTATGGACAAAGGTTCTTAGCTCTTCTTGCCCCTGAGCTAATCTTTGAATAAGAGCCACCTGGTCATTCATCTGGGCCCTCATTCCTGTCATCTCAGCTTGTAGTTGTTCCAACTGACCATCCTTGTTGTCCTCAGGACTCTTCTTCTTAGCCAGCAGTGTCTTCAATTCATCCTGCCCCTTGGTTAGGTTCAGGATCAGCTCTCGGAACTGTGCATTCTGTGCCTGAAGATCCTTAACTGATTGTTCAAGAGCCATTGCTGAAATAAACAGCGAGAAGATGAGAAACCTGTGCACAATTATAAACCTGTGATGCAATGAAATGACATGGGAATGCATATGCAATGTTTTCAAAGACCGCAGGATTTAAATTTGCTTAAACAAACAAGAAAGTAACTTTTTATTAGTAATAACTTGTTTTGCCTTTTAGGCTTACAAAAAATGAAAGTGAAATAAGTACAAAAGATGGGGTTTTAAGTCTCCCATGGACGTTTCCTCTTTGTGTTGAGGTATGAGTTGAGGTTTCGTTCCTCGTGAAGTAGCTTTGTTAGCTCTAGGATTCTTGCTTGGCTTGCTTTGTAATGAGCCTCGAAAGTATCCCTTTGCTCCTTCAGTTGGATCCATGACCTCTGCAAGTCTTCCATATCAGTAGGCATTGTCTGGGTGAAGGATGGTATAAGCAGTGTCTCCTTCAGCAACAGGTTCCATGGTAACTGGTAGGACGGCAGGATATGGCATCATAAGTGTCTGAGCACGAGATCGTACCCATCTGAGATAAGCTTCCATAGGAATAGTGTACTTAGGCTCCAGTGTCTTGCTGTCAATCCTGTTTACCTTTCCCCAAGCTCGTATGAATCTCTGACGGTAACCCTGAAGATCGTTGTCGTAATCAAACACAATGCCCTGAATCAACATGTCATGTGGACCATCACTTCGGGCGTAACCAAACTGTCGTAAAGCTAGAGAGGGGTTGTAGGTAATGCCTCCTCTTATACCTAGAAGTGGCACATTAGGAAACTCCCCACAACGGTCAATGATAGTGACATTCTCCATAGATCTGGAGCACCAATGAATGTCTGAGTGAGAAAGTGACATGATCCTTTTGGACCATCTGAACCCTTGCTCATTCTTCATTACTGAGCGAGGAAGGTGAGAAATAAACCACCTCGATAGCAAGGGTATGCAGCACATCAAAGTTCCTCTTGCCCTTGTAGTACGGGTATGAAGAGAATGTAGGATGTCTCCAAGCAATGTAGGCACTGGATTGTGACTCAGGAAAATGTTGATGGCATGAACATCTATGAACTGATCTGGATTGGGGAACAATACTAAGCCATATATCAGCAAGGCTAAGATCTCCTCAAAAGCATCATAGCTCATGGCCTTCAAGAACATTTGAGCTTTATCCATTAATACCTTGGCAAGAATACCCTTGACTCCACTTCTGGTTTCTAGAACAATGTCAGACTTCTTCAGATGTAGAGCTGCAGCAATAACCTCTGGTTTAAGCTCCTTCTCCAGACCTGTGAAGGGTCTTTGATCAAGAACAGGTATGCCCAGAAGTTTAGAGAACTCCTCCATGGTTGGAACCAGCTGATAGTCAGGGAATGTAAAGCAGTGGTGCTTAGGGTCAAAGAACTGAAACAGGACACTCATCATGTCTTCACTGAACCCTGAAGTAACTAGATCCAATAGGTGACCATGTCTCTTGTTGAACCGGGAATGATCAGACACTTGAGAAACCAACTCTTTAAGCTTGGAAGGTATCCCCACAAAGTTGATCCTGATGGTGTTTCTACGAGCTGAAGCCATGACCTGCGACAAAGAACAAAGATAAATCCCTTGGTCCTTGAAATGGTTAGGGAAAATGCTATGCTTATGATGCATGATGATGTCATGATGTTATGCTCAATCACAAACATGTGGCACACACAAGCAAGTCACACAATAGCCCTAGGTTTAAAGGCTTGCATGCGGTTCAAAGGTAAGTACCCTCCCCTGAAGTTAGATGGTTCATCCTGTCCTATAAAAGTAACCATGTTCTAAGGGACCTCAATATCATTGATCCTTCACAAGGGTGGTTGATCAGAAGGCAACTTACTTGCCAACCAAAACCCTCCAAGTTTAAGATCTCAATGAGCGTAGCATCGAGTGTCAACCAACTTCAGTCTGCACCAAAGCCGGTTACCTCACTACTTTCTAAAGGCCAAGATGAGTTAACTAGGGTTCTAAAAGTTAGTTAGTGCATTGACAACATATGGCAGCCTCAATATTATCCTCAACTTGACTTAAGGAATATAAGCACCAACCAAGAAGTCGCACTAACTATGGCCACCAGATCAACCGTATCGATATACGTCGTACAGTTTCCTTGGTCTCTTGCCATTTACCTAAGGTACACTAGATCCGGGTTAGGACCTTTCACACATAAGAGCACCCCAACAAGTAATATAAATCAAACAAGGCAAACAATTTAAAGTGATCTTAATTCCTAAGGGTACCCCTCTTTAATTTAGATCCCCAGCAGAGTCGCCAGTTCTGTAACACGGTGGGAGAACTGACTTTAAACAATGTTGCGGATAGCAAGAGTCGCCACCGACTTTTATTTTATCCATAAGGAAAGGTTATAAAAGAACAGGAAAGACCTTAGAGAATATTTTGGGTCCGGGGGGTAGGTTATGAAAAGGGAAGGTATTACCATCCTTTTCATCCATGGTTATCCATGGGCTCTTAGGTACTTAAGCTCACTTTAAATTGATTTTGAAAGTGTAGTGTGTGAATAGAAAAAATCTTCAGAATAGTTTAGTAATAACCCATGTATGGATGTGTAAAAAACTTGTTTGAAAATTTGTTTGAAATTTGTTTAAGTGTGAAAAAGTTTTGAAGTGAGCAAGTATCTAGGAGTAACCTACCCTAATGTTTAAGGTCCTTCTTATTCTTTATCTTTTCCTTAGTAAGACTATCCCTACTATAATGGAGTAGGTAGTCCTTACTTTGGATATTTAAGGGACATATGAGGGACATTCTGATTTTGGAAGCCATTGTGAGGTGTAATAAGCATAAAGAAGGGACTATCATCATTTGTTTCGAAGGGACTCGATTCGTAAAGGCAACCATAAGGGACTTTGATGATTTTTTATTTTAAGGGACTTGCTTTATACACCCCACTTGACCATTATTCGTAGGCAACTTGAGGGATAACCTTAGGAAGTGAGACGGCGATTAAAATCGACTTACGTGTGTGACGTGTTTAATTTAATTATCTTATATTAAAAGTGATCTAAGTTTATTTTTAAATAACAAACATGTTTTGTCACTCCCTAATTACTAACCATAACAATAATAATTACAAATTTACATCCAGGAACAATTACATAATAATTATAAAATAAATGGCAAATAAATAAATATAATAGCAAAATATAAATAATAAATAAATAAATAAGCAAATTATAATCAGTGGTTAGTAGCAATAATAATAATAATAAGTTAGAAATAATAAACAAGGTTAGAAAAATAATAAATAATAATATGGTTAGTAAATAAGAATAAACAAAATTAATCAAAATAGTATAATAATAAGAAATTAACAATTTTTAATATAAACAACTAAAAAACAAATATGAATAAACAATTATTTTAATTTGCAATTTATTAAATTATATTTTAATTATAAAGTTACTACAAAAGTCTAATTATTATAAACACAATTATTTCTAAACAAAAGTTATATAAAAAAATGTTTATTTAATATATAAAGAGAAAAATAACTTATAAGTATATTTACAAAATTTGTAAGAATTATAGTAGACATATGTATATAATAATTATATTAGAAAATAAAATTAAAAAAAATAGAATTAGATTTGTATTTAAAAAAAATATTTTTTAGAGTTTTATAAAATTAGGGTTTTATGTGAGAAATAATTTTTTAGGGGTTTAGAATATACAAAAATTTATTTTTTTAATGATCATACAAAATTATCTTAATTAATATAAACTATACAAATAAAATTTAAATAACAAAAAATCAAGAGTTTTATATTTTTTTTTTAGAAAATTATTTTAAGAGTAATTAGACTATATAATATATATACATATTATGATATAGAAAATAATAACATTTTAATTATTTAAATTAATTAAATTAAATGGAGAACAAGAAAAATAAAAAAAAGAAAGGAAGAAAAGGAACCTGGTGGGATTTGATCCCAAGACCTCTTATTTGCAGGCAGCAACAAGAACCACTGGGCCAGCCAAACGCAGGTGATAGAAGAATGAACCAAGTTTGTTTTATGCCTTGCCCTTTGAAAATCCAGAAAAATCAAAAAAAAAACAAAAGGCCTGGGATAAGACTTGAACCCAGGACCTTTACATTAGCAAGCGTACGCATCACCACCCGGCTGGAAGAGCCCCTCTGTTAGCTTGTTGGTAAGTAATAATAATATATTGAATCTTCTTTTGACCTGAAAAATAAAACAAAAACAAATGCACTTGGCCAGGAATCGAACCAAGCACCTTTCAACATACATAGGCTGCGCTTACCACCAGGACACACGCATGTGTGTGTTAATGAAACAACCAAACAACATAAAATATATTAATAATATTTGAATTTTTGAAACTGGCGCGCAGGGCCTTCGTCTTCAACCTCCTGAGCTTCGAAATTTCCTGCGAATTCAGGTGCAAATTTTCCTGCGAGTTCTTCAAGCTTCTTGACCTGCGAAAATCAAACTCTTGCCAAACAGTAACGATTCATCAAATTGATTACAGTTTTATGATCCTTAGGTCTCATGGAACACTCCCATGTTCTTAGAATTTATTTAAATTCATTGAATCATCAAGCCCTAACTTCAAGAGCCAAACCCTAACAATGGCCGAATCTTTATTAGGTCACGAAAATCCAATTGAGTTGTCCAGAATTGTTTTAGGGATCAAAATAAACACATATCAACCATCAAAAACAATTTATAATACATATATCAATGGACTCGAAAAAATTTATTTTAAGACAAAGATGAGTTCGGGTAGAGCAATATAGTGCACATGAGATGCATATGAGTGATGGTTCATGATCAGAGAAGTCCCAGGAAGCTTGCTATGTGCTTGCTTTACCTTCAAATGGCTTAAATCCAAGAATCCGAATGTGACTTGTGGAGAGGTTTTTGAACAATGGTGAACTTACTCTTGGGCTGTGGAAATCGTCAATGAGGCTAGGGTTTGTGTTATGTATATATAGGTGGATCATTCTAGGTCAAAACATTGATTAATTTTGTGGAAGAATTGATTTAAAAAGATTAAGAAAGATCATGCCATGAAAGTTCAATATTTTGTACCAATGCCTTCTATTTTAAGCCAATTCATATAATTCTTGCATCAATTTGTTCTATATTGACTTTATGACTTTCTAGAATCAACAAACCAATTAAATCTTCATATTTAATATTTTATTTAAATTTAAAATGATTTTAAGAATAAAAAATCATAATAAATTAATTAAATAAAATAAAAACTATGAAAATATTATGGAAATTTCGTGCAAGCTATTATGAAGTGGATTGGGTCACAATTTGGGCAGCCCATTTGGAAAGAAATGATTTTGAACCTCCCTTTTCAACATAAACCATCACAAAATTTCCTAACTTTGCAAAGGCACATCTCCCTCAATTTTAAAGGTATGAGGGTGTTCTTGGACTTTTTGGAAAGCTTGAAGAGTCCTCTAAACAACCCCATTGGTTTCAGGTCCATATCATTTACCAATCTCAAGTTATGCCCTTTTGAAGTTGTTGACTTTTTGTTGACTTTTGAAATGACCTATAATGTCTTAGATCATATCTTTCAAATGAAGCATTTTTGGGCTTAACTTTCAACATCAAAGTTGTAGAGAATTCAATTTCCTTCAAAATGAGCTTTGGATGGAGACTTGGTGATGAAGTATGTGAAAGTTATGACTGGTCAAAGTTCAGTTGACTTTTACTGAGGAAACCCTAATTTAGAAACTCCTGATTATTGATGATCTGGAATCTCCTTGATGAATCATGATCAACCCTTGATCAAATGATGAATTTTACTTCATATACTTGATGTTGGCAAAAAATCATGAAGTTTGACTTTGGTTTGACCACAGTTGACCTCAGTTTGACTTTTTAACTACATTGACTGATTTTGACTTATCTGATCATCTGACTGAGCAAACTTTTGAGAAAAGTCTTGAAACTTGTCATGGGGGTTCTTACACACATATAAGATGTTATGAAACTCACTTGAGGTATTGGAAGTCCATTTAGCCTGATTAAAGTCAAAACCCTAGTTCTGGATACACTGCTTAGGAGGTGCATTGTCTGAGGGAATTGTCAACTTCTTTGACCAATTGTGAACTTTGTGAACCTTGTGAATCTTCATAAGATGTCTTGTGATACTCATGGGAGGTATTGTGAAGCTTGTGAACCTTGTGAACCTCATGAAGTGGCTTTGTAGACCTCATGAACCTTATGAAAGCTTTGTAATCATTGTGAAACTTGTGAACCTTGTGAACCTTCATAAAGTAACTTGTAGACTTCATGAACCTCATGAAAGGTTATATAAGCATTGAGAAACTTGTGAACCTTGTGAATCTTCTTAAAACACAAAGTCTTGTATTGTGAGGGCAAATTTTGGGGTGCAACAATGGGCAGATCAATTTCTCCATGCACCACTCTTCTCGAACCATCAAAAGCCTTCACCACTATACTACTAGGTTTCAGCACAGCATCTTCAGGACTCAGCTTATTCAGGACTTCTTTGGGCAACACATTCAGAGAGGAACCATTGTCTATCAATACATGTGACAGGGTAGTGCCCCTGCATTCAATTGAGACATGCAGGGCCCTGTTATGATCCCTCTTGGTAGGGGTCAAATCAGCATCAGAAAACCCTAACCCATTATCATAAGTCAGGTGGGAAACACAATTCTCAAATTGGTCAACAGAAATTGCATTGGGTACATGAGCAGTCTTTAGAAACTTGATCAAAGCTTTGGCATGAGCCTCAGAACATAACAACAAAGACATCATAGAAATCTTGGAGGGAGTATGCCCTAACTGATCAACAATGTCATAATCACTCTTGCGAATGATTTTCAATACTTCTTCCATCTGCTTAGAAAGATCATCAGCAGCTGGTACATCAGTAGGTATAGGCTCAATAACAGGACCCTTGCCCCGAGCATCAGTGGTGGAAGTAGCAGCAGGAGTAACTGCATTCTTGGAAGTCACAGGAGGAGAGAAGACTCTTCCACTTCGTGTGATCTTACTAGATCCAGCAATATTATCAACATCAACAGGCACATCATCTAAGGGTTCTTGCTTAACACCATGAATATAAACATCAGATCCATAATGCTAAGGCACAACTTTATCAGAAATATACGGAATAGGACCAGGAGTGGTGATGACCATAGGAGCCACTCTGGCTTCAGCAACAATATTCACAGGGCCTTCAGCAATAATCTTAATTGGACCCTTATGAGTGATTTTAACAGGTCCCTTGGAAGTTATCCTTACCGGTACTTTATCAACCATATCAACCTCTTCAATCTTCCTACCTTGAGTAATATGATCCACCATACTTTCTACAGACGATGGAGTCCTATCAAACACTATAGTATACTTATCCATGAGACGCTGAATTCCATCTCTCAATCTCCAACAACTATCCGGCTTATAGGTACAATACAGACAATCTTCACGACAACCTGGAAAGAACCCAGCTTGTACTAACTTCTTCTTGATGACAGATAATGGTGTGGTCAACTCTGCAACTGAATAGATATGTAAATCTTCATCAATGGCATTGACAGTCTTCTCGTGATTTGGCATGGGAGCAGTAATCACATTTGGAGTACCCGGAGGGTCAAACTCAATCTCCCCAGCCTCAATCATATCTTGAATTTTGTTCTTCAAGACCCAGCAACTATTAGTATCATGTCCCTGACAGTTTGAATGATATGCGCATCGTGCATTGGGATTGTACCTGGGAGAGGTAACATTAGGATTCTGAGGAGCCTCCTTTAGAGTAATAAGTTCAGCCTTCAACAAGTGTTGCAATGCCTGAGCCATTGACATGTTGATCTTTGTGAACTGCCTTCTAGCCCTCTGTTGGTTGCCCTGTGGCTGCTCTGTTGTTGCAGGAGTTGGATTTGAAATATGAACTGCACTCACAGACTGATGCCTTCTATTACGATCAGGTTGACCATAAACAGCATTGGATTCTTTCTTCCCAGTGGGAGGCTTCTTTGCAGCACCTGATGAAGAAGTACCCACTTGGATCTTGCCGCTTTTTATACCATTTTCCACGTGCTCTCCTGTCATTATCAACTCAGTGAAGCCAGATGATGAGCTTCCAATGAGATGACTATAAAACGGACCATTCAGCGTACACATGAACATATCAACCAATTCCCTGTCAGTTAAAGGGGGTTGTACTCTTCCAGCTAAATCTCTCCACTTCTGAGCATACTCCTTGAAACTTTCTTTGGCACCCATAGACATGCTTTGCAGCTGCATGCGAGTGGGAGCTAAGTCAGCATTGTATTGATACTGCTTATAGAAAGCTTCAGCAAGATCATTCCAATCCATGATGTTGACACTCTCCAACTGATAATACCACTCCAACTGAGCTCCAGATAAGCTCTCTTGGAAAAAATGGATCCACAACTTCTTATCAGCAGTATGAGGTTGGATTCTTCTGACATAAGACCTCAGATGCAGCTTGGGACAAGAGACCCCATCATAAACAACAAAGGTAGGAACCTTGAAACCAATGGGTATGACTACCCCAGATATCAGACTCAAATCTTCAAAATCCAGCCCAGAAGACTTCTGCAACTCCATAGCATCCATTCTATCCACCAGCATCTTGAATTTGTCTTCATTAGGCTCATGGTAGTAATTAGCCTCAGAATCAGAGTCCCCCATAGTGTTGTGGAGACTGCCTCCCTCTTTTTCAGATTCTTCAGATTCATAATCTTCAGCTGGTTCTTTGGTCTTGGAAAGACCTTTGAACCTTCTTCCCATGTTGATCAGGCCACCTGACCTTCTAGTCTTCTTAGCCTTCTTGGCCAGCAGTGTCTTCAATTCATCCTGCCCCTTGGTCAGGTTCAGGATCAGCTCTTGGAACTGTGCATTTTGTGTCTGGAAATCCTTAACTGTTTGTTCAAGAGCCATTGCTGAAATAAACAGTGAGAAGATGAGAAACCTGTGATGCAATGATATGATGTATTAATGCGTATGCAATGTTTTCAAGGACCGTAGGATTTAAATTTGCTTAAACAACCAAGAAGGTAAACTTTTATTAGTAATAAATTTGTTTTGCCTCTTGGGCTTACAAAAAATGAAATGAAATAAATACAAAAGATGGGGTTTTAAGTCTCCCATGGACGTTTCCTCTTTGTGTTGAGGTATGAGTTGAGATTCCGTTCCTCATGAAGTTGCTTTGTTAGTTCCAGGATTCTTTCTTGGCTTGCTTTGTAATGAGCCTCGAAAGTATCCCTTTGCTCCTTCAATTGGATCCAGGATCTCTGTAAGTCTTCCATGTCAGTAGGCATGTCTGGGTGAAGGATGGTATAAGCAGTATCTCATTCAGCAACAGGTTCCATGGTAACTGGCAGGATAGCAGGATATGGCATCATGAGAGTCTGAGCACGAGATCGCACCCATATGAGATAAGCTTCCATAGGAATAGTGTACTTAGGCTCCAGTGTCTTGCTGTCAACCTTGTTTACTTTTCCCCATGCTCGTATGAATCTCTGACGGTAACCTTGAAGATCGTTGTCGTAGTCAAACACAATGCCCTGAATCAACATGTCATGAGGACCATCACTCCGAGCGTAACCAAACTGTCGTAAAGCTAGAGAGGGGTTGTAGGTGATGCCTCCTCTTATGCCTAGAAGTGGCACATTAGGAAACTCCCCACAACGGTCAATGATAGTGACATTCTCCATAGATCTGGAGCACCAATGGATATCTGAATGAGAGAGTGACATAATCCTCTTGGACCACCTGAACCCTTGCTCATTCTTCATTACTGAGCGAGGAAGGTGAGAAATAAACCACCTAGAAAGCAAAGGTATGCAACACATCAAAGTTCCTCGTGCCTTTGTAGTACGAGTATGAAGAGAGTGCAGAATGTCTCCAAGCAATGTAGGCACTGGATTGTGACTCAGAAATATGTTGATGGCATGAACGTCTATGAACTGATCAGGATTGGGGAACAACACTAAACCATAAATCAGCAAGGCTAAGATCTCCTCAAAAGCGTCATAGCTCATAGCCTTCAAGAACACTTGAGCCTTCTCTATCAACACTTTAGCAAGAATACCCTTAACTCCGCTTCTCGTTTCTAGAACAATGTCTGACTTCTTCAGATGTAGAGCTGCAGCAATAACCTCAGGTTTAGGTTCCTTTTCCAAACCTGTGAATGGTTTCTGATCAAGTACAGGTATACCCAGAAGTTTAGAGAACTCTTCCATTGTAGGAACCAGCTGATAGTCGGGGAATGTGAAGCAATGGTGCTTAGGATCAAAGAACTGAAACATGACACTCATCATGTCTTCACTGAATCCTGAAGTAACTAGATCCAATAGGTGACCATGTCTCTTGATGAACTGGAAGTGTTCAGACACTTGAGAAACCAACTCCTTAAGCTTAGCAGGTATCCCTACAAAATTGATCCTGATAGTGTTTCTATGAGCAAAAGCCATGACCTGCAACAAAGAACAAAGATAAATCCTTTGGTCCTTGAAATGGTTAGTGAAAATGCTATGCTTATGATGCATGATGATGCTATGATATTATGCTCAATCACAAACATGTGGCACACACAAACAAGTCACACCATAGCCCTAGGTTTGAAGGCTTGCATGAGGTTCAAAGTTAAGTACCCTCCCCTGAAGTTAGATGGTTCATCCTGTCCTATAAAGTAACCAGGTTCTAAGGGATCTCAAAATCATTGATCCTTCACAAGGGTAGTTGTTCAGTAGGCAACTTACTTGCCAACCAAAACCCTCCAAGTTTAGAATCTCAATGAGCGTAGTATCGAGTATCAACCAACTTCAGTCTTCACCAAAGCCGGTTACCTCACTACTTTCTAAAGGCCAAGATGGGATAACTAGGGTTCTAAAAGTTAGTTAGTGCATTGACAACATATGGCAGCCTCATATTATCCTCAACTTGACTTAAGGAACATAAGCACCAACCAAGAAGTCACACTAACTATGGCCACCAGATCAACCATATCGGTATACGCCGTACAGTTTCCTTGGTCTATTGCCATTTACCTAAGGTACACTAGATCTGGGTTAGGATCTTTCACACATAAGAGCACCCCAACAGATAAGTATAAAGCAAACAAGGCAAACGATTTTAAAGTGATCTAATTCCTAAGGGTACCCCTCTTTAATTTAAATCCCCAGCAGAGTCGCCAGTTCTGTAACACGGTGGGAGAACTGACTTTAGTTATGTTGCGGATAGCAAGAGTCGCCACCGACTTTTATTTTATCCAAAGGAAAGGCATAAAAGAACAGGAAAGACCTTTTAAAAGATTTTTGAGTCCGGGGGGTAGGTTATGTAAAGGGAAGGTGTTAGCACCCTTTACATCCATGGTTATCCATGGGCTCTTAGTTACTTAGCTCACTTTAAAATGTTTTTTTGAAGATGTGAAGTGTGTGAATAGAAATTTTCATAAGAGTTTGATAATGATCCATGTACGGATGCGTAAAAAACTTGTGTTTGAAAATTGTTTGAAATTGTGAAGTGTTTGAAAAGTTTTTGAATAGTGAGCAAGTAACTATGAGGAACCTACCCTAAAGTTTAAGTCTTTTTGTTCTCGAATCCTTTAAATGGTAAGACTGCCCCTATTATTAAGGAATAGGTAGTCATTACCTTGGATGTATGGGACAAGTAAAGGGACATTTGTTTAATGTAGGCAACTGTGGGGTGTATTAAGCAATTTTGGAGGGACTGTCATCTTTATTCGAAAGGGACAAGATCACTACGAAGGCAACATTCGAAAGGGACTTGATCTTTTATTGTTAAGGGACTAGATGACTTTATTTTGAGGGACTTTTTGCTTTATACACCCTACTTGACCTTTTGATTAGGCAACGATGAGAGGTATCCCTAAGGAAGTGAGATGGCGATCAAAGATCGACTTACGTGTGTGAGTGTTCAATTTAATATTTATCTTTTAAATTTAAACGACCTAAATTAATTTTAAATATACAAACCTGTTTACACTCCCTATTTACTAACCATGGCATAAAATAAATAATTTAAACATTATAAAATATTACATCCAGGAACAATTACAAAAATAATAAAAGCAATTTAAAATAATAAGCAAAATAAATAAATAAATAAATAAGCAAAATAAATAAGCAAAATAAATAAGTAAGCAAAATAAATAAGTAATTATAATATGGTTAGTAGAAATCATATAAACATAATTAATAATAATAATAATGAAATAAGCAAAAATATTATAATAAACAAAATTTAAAAGTTAATAAGAAAATACAAACAATCATATTAAAAATTAAATCAATTATGAACATATTATGAGAAATAAATTATAATTATTAAATTCGCAAATTTTTTAGAAATTATTTACATGCATAATTAATGATAAACAATTAGTGAATATTTTCATAAAAAAAAATAAATTGAGCATTTTAATTTTTACACATATTTATGTACAAAATTTTAAATTATAAACAATTTATGTATTTAATAAAAATTAGATTAAATATAAATAATAATATTAAACAAAAATAGAAGAAAAAGAAATTAGGGTTTTAGAAATTATTATGATTAAATTAGGGTTTGTAGAAAAATATATTTTTAGGGTTTATAAAAATAAATTAAGTTTTATATACAACAAAGTTAAATATTAATCTAATTATTATAATATACATATTTTTAATTTTAAATATATAATAATAAAAACTAAGTTTAGAATTAAAAAGAAAACAAATTACAAAATATTTACATATTATTTTTTCTAGAATTATTTAAACCTACACTAAACATGATTATATTTAATTAATATTAATATAATTAACAAAACAAATTAAATAAAACAAAAAAAATTGGAACTTACCTGGCTGGGATTTGAACCCAGCACACCTTGCTTGCCAACACCCAGGCCAACAACACATACCACCAGGCCAATGCGCGCGCAGGTGAAGAAAAGGTGCATCAAATTGGTTTTATGCCTTAAGCCTGAAAATTAGAAAAAAAGAAAGAAAAAGCAAAAGGCCTGGGGGGATCGAACCCAGGACCTTGCAAGCAATCACGCAAACACATTACCATTCCAGCTGGGAGAGCGAACCTGTTGATATAATCACTTTAATTCATAATATATTAAGGCTGCAATTAAGATGGAAAAATAACAAAAAACTGGTTGGAACCAGGATTCGAACACCAGCCCTCCAACAATACGCGCGCCTGTCTTACCACTGGGACAAACACAAGCTTGTGATATAAAACAGCAATTAATTCATAAAATATTATACACAATATTTGAATTCTGGAAAACGCGCGCAGGGTCTTCATCTTCTTCATATTACCTGCGAATTTTGATACAATTTCTCCTGCGAATTTTCCTGGGTGTTCATAAACCAGAAACCCTAGGTTTTTGGATCATCACGCAAACAACAAAATCAATACAAATTGATAGTCCAGATCAAACATACAGAGCTTATACATCATAATCATGTTTTTAAAAGTCATTTATCTCCACTAAATCATGAATTCCCAATTTGAGAACTCAAACCCTAACAATGGTGTCTTTCGGTTTAGGGCATATTTCTTCAATGTTTTTGTCCAGAATCCATCTAAGCATCATGATAAACAAGATTAAACACACAAAAACGATTCACAATGGTTAAATAAATGAAATCGAAAAATCAAAACAAGAGCAAGAAGATGCATTCGGGATATGCTATATGAGGGGTTTTGGGTGCAAATAGGCATTGGTTTTGACTCAATGATGTCCAAGGATCATTGCTATGTTCTCAAATTACCTTCTAATGCCTTGTATGTGAAAATCCGAATTTGAGTTTGGAGAGGTTTTTGAAATTGTGAAACTTACACTTTTGAGCTGGAAATTCGTGGCCTTGTGTTAGGGTTCAATCATGTACTTATAGAGCAATGCATTAGGTCAGAAAAGTTGGATACTTGTGTGAGAAATTTGATCCAAAAAGATTCAAAAAGATAGGCTTTAAAAATCAAATATTTTTGCATAAACACTTGCTATTTTAGGCCAATCATCATGATCTTCTTACCACTTTAATTCCAATCATATTTATGAATTTCTAGAAGCTTGATCTTTTTTAAATCTTAGACTTTTATATTTTATTTTAATTTAAAATGATTTTTAAGGAATTAAATCAAAATAAATAAAAATAAAATGATAAAAAATCTGATTTTTGTTGACTTGGGTCGTGCATGAAGTCATAGTATGGATTGGGTCATCATATAGCAAGCCCATTTAGAAGAAATTGGTTTTAGACCTCCATTTTCTTCATAAATCAACCAAAAATTTCCCAACTTTGCAAGGGCACATATCCTTCAATTTTAATGCTATGAGGGTGTTCTTAGACATTTTGGAAGGCTTGAAGAGTCCTCTAACCAACCCCACTTGTTTCATGTCCATATCTTTTACCATTCTCAAGTTATGCTCTTTTGAAGTTGTTGACTTTTTGTTGACTTTCAAAAGGACCTATAATGTCTTAGCTCATACCTTCCAAATGAAGCATTTTTGGGCTTGGCTTGTGAGACACAAAGTTGTAGAGAATTCAATTTCCTTCAAAATTAGCTTTTTATGGAGACTTGGTGATGAAGCATGTGAAAGTTATGGCTGGTCAAAGTTCAGTTGACTTTTACTAAGGAAACCCTAATTTAGAAACTCCTGATTCTTGATGATCTGAAATCTCCTTGATGAATCATGATCAACCCTTGATAAAATGATGAATTTTACTTCATATACTTGATGTTGGCAAAAAATCATGAAGTTTGACTTTGGTTTGACCACAGTTGACCTCAGTTTGACTTTTTAACTACTTTGACTGATTTTGACTTATATGATCATCTGACTGAGCAAACCTTTGAGAAAAGTCTTGAAACTTGTCATGAGGGTTCTTACACACATATAAGATGCTATGAAGCTCACTTGAAGTCTTGGAAATCCATTTAGCCTGATTAAAGTCAAAACCCTAGTTTTGGATGCACTGCTTAGGAGGTGCATTGTATGAGGGAATTGTCAACTCTTTTGACTATTTGTGAACTTTGTGAACCTTGTGAACCATCATAAAATGTCTTGTGAACCTCATGGGAGGTCTTGTGAACCTTGTGAACCTCATAAAGTATCTTGTAGACTTCATGAACCTCATGAAAGGTCTTGTAAGCATTGTGAATCTTGTGAACCTTGTGAACCTCATAAAGTGACTTGTAGACTTCATGAACCTCATGAAAGGTATTGTAAGTGTTGTGAATCTTGTGAACCTCATAAAGTGACTTGTAGACTTCATGAACCTCATGAAAGGTCTTGTGAACCTTGTGAACCTTCTTAGCACACAAAGTCTTGTATTGTGAGGGCAAATTTTGGGGTGCAACAGTCACCTGGTCCGAATCCGCCATAACCATAGTAAATAAAAAAAAGTGTTTGGTTTGAGTCGGTTGAGTGGGTAAGAAAATTTGACAAATCGGTTATGGTTGGGTTAGTGTGGATCGATTTGGGTTACAAGATTTGATCTATATATATTCGTGTCCGTATGAAAATATCATTATTTATTCTTAATAAAAACATCATTTTTGTTTAACCCATAACTTTTTTATTATAAAACATTTAATATCAATAAGTAACCACACATTCCTTTTTTCTTTATCTCTCTCTCTCCAAGTGGAACAAAAACTAACCTTATTTTCTTGCTAATGTGGTAGCGCCTCCTTTCAATATTTGGTTCACCACTTCTTCTACCTTTGTGTTTCTTCTCATTATCATTTAAACTCTATCTTCAACTATGATTTACTTCTGTTAAAACATTATCCATGGAAGTTTCCGTCACCGCTCTAAAAAATGTGATTGTGATCTACATAGATCTAAACATTTATTCCATCTTCTTGTCTAGTTTAGATATTAGTTTGATATGAAAACATGAATGGTTTAATTTTGTTTTTGAGTAGATCTGAATTTGATTTGTTTTTTCTTCTTTGTTTGTTTTTATTTTGGGGTTAAACTCTATCATCTCAAAACTATTTTTACATTTAATTTTTTTGGTCTTTTTGTGACAAAAATTTATGGATTTACTAAAAAATTTGTTAATAAATTTTTTACTCAAACCGATAGAAACCACCCGACAATTCGAAAAACCGCCAAACCGAAACCCGTCGAAATCGAAACCTTAAATGGATAAAATCAAATTGTTTTATTGTAACCGTTTGTTTGAATGGATTTGTATTTTAGACCCGAAACCGACCATATTCGTCTGATTGTCCACCCATAACTATATTACCATCTATTTTATCTACTTTTATGTGATGTCTAGAGGGAGGGCTCAACTAAGTCCTTCACCTTAAATATGAGTGGACCATGTCTAAAATCCATAAGATGAAGGAAGATAACATACCTTATCATGTGATAGCCTCACTAGATTTGAAACAACTATTTCATTTTTTCGTTTTCCCCCTTATCGTCTCTTACTCCGTTTCTATCTTGTTATGGTGATCATATGCATCCCTGCTTTTTTGCGTTAGTATATGTGACCCTAATCTAGCAATAATCTATCGTGACAGAGTTCCTCTATTTACTATTTATTTCTCCATTTGAAGTCACCATCTTCCATCCTCTTAAATTTGTATTTGCAAATATCTGGAGCATCCAAAAATCACGGATGCATAACATAAATTATTTTATTCAAATGAAATTGAAACTCTTTCATAGCCATTTTGTCTGCAACATTAGTTAAATCTTCAAATTTGTAAGGTATAAAAACTCATTTTGTCCAACACTTTTCATGGTCCTTTGATTATTATGTTTATTGGGAATTCATTTGTTCTAAATTTGGGTGAAGTTTAATGTTAGTGGGTAACGGTTACCTTGTCTTTCAGGTTTTGATTTTCATATTATGCAATATTTCTTCTTATTTTTCTTCCAGTTTTCACGCATGAATAAACATTTCAAAAAGAACCTAAAATACAATTTAAATAATAAAAAATAGGGTGATATTTTAATAAATAAAATAAACGGAGAGGTGAAAATGAGGGATTTTGATGATTCTTTTTTCCATAATAAGCATATTTTATTAGTTTAATATCCATTCTACCCATCTTTCCCCTATAAATTTCATTCTGCCCATGTTTCAAATAATTTTTTCTTTTACAAGGGAGGCACCAATAGCATTGGAGCCTCCCTTAAAAATTTCAGGAGGGCATCAATTGGGTTACAACCTCCAAAAAAATTTAAGGGGGGCGCCAATAGCCCCAAAGCCCCTCTTTTGACGATTTTTTTTTATTTTAAATAATATTGGTTCAAAAATAATTAATTTATATTAATAATTATGGTAAAAAAAATAATTTATATTAATGGTAAAAAAAATACTATTTAATAATAATAATTAAAAAAACATAATTAATATATATTAATAATTATGTTACATTGATATAAATTAAACATTAATGTCTACGATTTGGTCGTCCGAGTCGACCGTCGGTGTCGCATCCTCTTGGTCGGATGTATCTTCGTGGTCGTTCATGATATTGTGTTGGTTGCACAAGAGGAGTTTCAAAAGAAATCGTTGTCGATGGAGGTGGAAGATCAGTTTCAAGAAACTCGCACATGCTGGCCCAAGAATGTTGGTTCAATTCATCAAAGTCGTCCAAACTGAAGGGGTTGCCCATGCCTTCATAGTTTTGTTGGGGTGGTTGGGATGATAAGCCAATCTCGGGACGGTAGCTTGGTTGGTTGAACGGTGATAGTGGCGTGAATGATTGAGTTGGTAAAAAATGTTGTGGAGTTTGGAATGATTGGTTTGGTTGTTGGGTTGCTTGGTATGATTGATGATATGATTGAGAGTATGATTGGTAGGGTAGTTGGTTTTGTTGGAATGGGGTGGATTGGTAGTGGGTTTGTTCGTTGTATTGTGGTTGTATGTGTGGCATGTTTGGTTGACTTTGATTGTAATTAGTTTGGTTGGATGGTTGTTGGGTATTTGATGATGATGCTCGTTGGCGTGGGTTAACCAAATATCTTGGATCAGACAAGAATCTAATGGAACCTGATCTATACCAATAAATGTATTCCCTATTTGGTTTCATCTCTAATAGATGCACAATGACTCTCAAGACTGTATCATGGTGATGCCCCCATTCACGATTATCAGCCCTTGCATAGTTTGTCCACGGTTTGTAATCTCATTGGTCTGGGACTTTACTACCGTGGTGTTGCTTGAAACATCTTGGAGGCAGATGAATTTATCATCGCACTCCAAATTGAAGTTTGACCCGATCATTATTGTGTATTTCCACCGTAGTGAAGTTAATAATCGGTGTCTTCGCACTCCACACGACAGTATCTTGTTGATTGACTTGATGCTCACCTTCTAAATCAAGATATGGTCTCCAGATAAACTGTAGATGAAAAAAAATATTTTTTAGTATATGCTAAAGAATAATGTTTTAATAATAAATATATAATGTATTTTAAGTAAATAGTTTAGTCACAATACATCGTCTGGACCCAGATGGTCTATTAGGCTTCTGTATTGAATATTGTTATAATGGGGACATTTGTTGTAATCCATATCAATCACCGACCACCTACAGATTAAGTATAAATTATTTAGTAAATGTAATAAAATTTAAGTATGAGGAAATAATTATGGTGTAAAATTACCTTGTTGCATATAGAAATACATATCGATTACGATTTACTGGCGATAAATTTGTCATTCTCGACCAACCCCAAGCTTGTAGCAGAACAACGCATTCGGTAAATGTTGATGTATTTGCTATTGTGTTATTACACAAAGATCTATATAGACTTGATAGACAAACGAACCCCCAACTATATGTTTTTATTTCGTCTATATCTTCTAAT
Organism: Lathyrus aphaca; assembly: GCA_963966055.1. NCBI lineage: Eukaryota > Viridiplantae > Streptophyta > Magnoliopsida > Fabales > Fabaceae > Lathyrus > Lathyrus aphaca. Next base: position 31,565,570 of record OZ014524.1, on the reverse strand, counting down.
AAAGGTAGATACATAAGGTGAATAGTCGAACCAGTTGTATCCGGATATAAAAATAATCCTATTAATAACATTATATAAAATCTAGTTCTTACTATAAAATAAATTTCAGGAGAATGTTCATTCAAAATTATAGCATGATAATTTCTTTTAAGCCACGTTAATCTAACCTTTTGACCCCTCAAATCTCTTGGAGTCACGTGTACACCTAATAATTCCTTAGTAATACTTAAATGGATACTTGCATCACCATTTACCGCTTTATCGTCAATGGGTAAACCCAATAACATATATGTGTCTTCAAGGGTTACCGTACATTCACCCGTCGGAAGATGAAATATATGTGTCTCGGGTCGCCACCTCTCCTGTAGAGCAAGAATAAACTTTGTATCCAACAAATAAGTTTTGAATTTTATTAGATCGCCAAATCCAGCACGCTCCAAAAATGGCTCAATTAAAATGTCGTGTTTGATATATGAATGAACACGAGTACGAAACAGACTAGGGTCTTATGTAAAAAAAGTAAGTATTAACATATACACACATAATATAATGAACAAATATATTTACATATGAGGAATTATACTTACATATGAGGCAATGTTGACTATTGTTCCCATATGTTCTTCTCCCATTGTTAAAAGAGTCATCTCTTACCAAAAAATAATTTGAATATTTGAATTTGTAGTAGTAAATTTGATAGTTGATGAGTGAATATTTGAATTTGTAGTAGTATGCATCTATTTATAATGCATAATTGATGAAGAAAATGAATGCATGCATTAATTTTATGTAGGTGGGATGGTTGCCATGCATTTGTTGGTTGCATGGATCCATTAAAGCTCCTTACGCAGACTGCATGAAGGTCTGCATGGAATGCATTAAAGGTGGCTCCAACCGAGTTGACGCCCTTGACCATATTTATTAGGGGACTCCAAGGCAGTTGGCGCTCTTGTGTACACGTGTAGGAGGAGGCTCCAAGTCAGATGGCGCCTTTGACCAAAAATTTATGAGGGGCTGCATTTGTATTGGCGCCTTAGTTTAAGTTTGTAACCACCTTTTCCACCCCATTTTCTTACCACGTGATTTATATATATTAAGTTAGTAACCACATTTATCTACATCAAAATTTTATCTACACCAATATAATTTTCTACACCATATTTCACTAAGAAAATGTCTACAACCAATTATGTTATTCATGCGCATGTTAATGGGGAGACATACGTATCTGATATATCGGGTTTTGGTTTTCAAAATAACGATGTAACCCGATTTACAATTAGTGGGAAATAAAATTTCTTGCATTTCAAAGAGTGCTTAGAGTCAAAATTAAGGTCTGGTCCAATATCTCAAGTTATCTATAAAAATCCCGTTTTTTTTTAAATAACCAGGTGAAATATTTTCAACATAAGATACGAGATGATGAGGATGTTCATAGAATGTTTCGGAGACATGAACATTCTGGATTCGATTATATTGAGTTGTATGTATTACTTAGTCAATATTAGGATTCCCAAACTTTTGGTGATTCGCAAGTGATAGATCAATCACAGCTATTTGACCAACCTTCAATAATGAAGCCAGATGAAGTTGATGTGGTAGATAACGAGGAAGAAGAAAATGAGGTTATGGTCGATCAAATGGTGAATTTGTTTGGAACTGGAGACTATATTGCAGTCACTCCACTTGAATACGTAGATGTTGATACAGAGGCAATACCATTGAGTTATATTTATTTTCCTCCCCAACACATGACTAACTTGCAGCTGGATGGAGATGAACCATCATCGGATCTTTTCTACAATCCTTCTCAACTGATTGAAGGTGTTTTAAAAGTGGGGAACCAATACCACACTAAAGCCGATTGTGTGAAAGTTGTTATCAAGTTTCACATGTATAATTCTTGTGATTTTGATGTAGATCGCACTGATGAAAATCTTTATGTGGTGGTATGTCGTAACAAACCCTGCAAGTTTCGGTTAGTAGCATCCTTTCGGAAGAGAATTGATTGTTGGGAGATAGGTTCAATGGAAACACTTCATAGTTGTACAACCACAATGCTTCGTCAAGATCATGGTAAATTAAGTTCTTAGTTAATATGCATACACATTTTGCATCTTGTGGGCGAAGATCCATCTGTGAAAGTGAGTATAATAATCTCTCATATAGTTGAGCGGTTCAACTATACACCTTCCTACAGAAAAGCTTGGATTGCAAGAATGAAGGCGGTTGAAGAAGTGTATGGTAATTGGGAGAAATCTTACAACCAACTACCACAATATTTGGTTGCACTTCAAAAATACATTCCTGGAACAATTGTGGTAATAGAGTCACTTTCAGCATATACTCCAGATGGAACCTGTGTCGAGGGAAGTAGAATATTCTCTCGCCTCTTCTGGGCATTTCCATCGTGCATCAAATGTTTTGCATACTCCAAACCTATTATTCAAGTCGATGGGACATGGTTGTATGGAAAAAACAAGGGAACATTGCTAATGAGGGTTGTACAATACAACAACAATAATATATTTCCAATAGCCTTTGCTCTAGTTGAAGGTGAGACAGGTGGAGGATGAAGTTTCTTCCTTAAGAATCTCAGAACACATGTCGCTCTACAACCCAATTTATGTTTGATTTCCGACAGACATGCGTCTATCGTGAATGCTTACAATAATCCTGCAAATGGTTGGCACACTCCTCCTTCTGTCCATGTTTTTTGTATAAGACACATTGCTCAAAACTTCATGCGGGAAATCAAAGACAAAAATCTACGAAAAAAGTTGTGAATGCGGGGTATGCATTAAACCAACCATCATTCTTGTACTACCGTGAGGAAATAAGAATGTCAAATGGGGACGCATTAAAATGGGTTGATAACATTCCAGTGGAGAAGTGGACAAAGGCATTTGACGGAGGACGCCGATGTGGCCACATGACGACAAATCTTGTGGAATCGATGAACGACATATTGAAGGGCACTTGAAACCTTCCCATCACTGCATTAGTGAGAGCAACATATTATGGGCTGGGAACACTATTTGCGAAAAGGGGTAAAAAAGGGAGCGCGGTCTTTGATTCATGGCAATTATTCAGTGAAACATGCATGAAATTTATGAAGGAGGAAACTATTAAAGCGGCCTCACATTGAGTTAGAGAGTTTGACTGTCATGGTAGCAGCTTCATTGTTGAGGAGACAAAGGATCACAATGAAAGCTGACCAATGGGATATTATCGGGTGGAAATTAATAAAAATTTGTGTGACTGCGGAAAGTTTCAAACATTCTATATACCTTGTTCCCATGTCATTGCGGCTTGTTCGAGTGTTAGTTATGATCCATTCTACCTACTATCAGACGTTTACAAGGTCGTTAACTTATTCGGTATCTACAATAATAGCTTTCTGGTGGTAGCCAGTGAGGATTATTGACCAACATATCAAGGGGAAATCATTTGCCTTAATGAAAGTATGAGAAGGAACAAAAAAGGTCGCCCGAAAGGCACGCAAATCAGGACAGAAATGGATACATATGAGAAAATGGAAAGATTATGTGGATTATGTCGTCTTTCCGGTCATACACGGAAACGTTGCCCCAATGTTGGCTCAAGTTCTAGATAGATTTATTTATGGTTTTTTATAATTTTTGTATCCTTCAAATTTAATATATGGATAACAACTTTTGGTTACAAAATAACATACTGAAATATAACAACAACTAACACACCATAAAAACTAAGAGATAACAACAATTAAAACAATATCATCGTCTCCAAACATCATATCCCTAGTGTCGTTATCATTTTTTATTCGCACCCAGTCCCGCCTTATATTACCATCTTCTAGCGAGAAGTACGATACAAGTCTTTCTATACTTCTAATTCTTTCTCCATCTGGAATCTCTCCATCTAACCAACGATTCAAATTTTTTTTTAGTTGCTCTAAATTTTGGATGTTCCAAAATAACATCCTTATCGGAGGCTTGATTGGTGAAAAAAACACATGTCCATATCTCTTAACATACATAATAGAACCTGCAGAAAAAGATAGAAATTTTATCAGAAGAGTTATGAACAAACTTGCAAATATATCTTACCTATTTATACAAAAAATGATCCCATTAAAATAATAATATATTTAATATGTTTAAATTATTTTAAAAAAATTCGTTAAAGGGAGACTATAGTGCTATTGGCGCCCCTACAATTTTTAAAGGGAGATTTTGGGGTTATTGACGCCCCCTTAAATTTTTTTGGAGGCTGCAGCTTAATCAGCGTCTTCTTGAAATTTTTAAGGAAGACTCCAATGCTATTAGTACCCCTTATAAAAAAAATTATTTGAAACATGATAAAATGGAAATTATGGGGAAAAAATGGATAGAATGGATATTAAACTAATAAAATATGGTTATTATGGAAAAAATCGATTTTGATTGTAAACCCAATTGATGAATTTGAGAAAAAATCATTAGACTTAACGTGAAGTGAAAGAGTCCTGTATGAAAGAGAGAAAGAATTTTGATGATGAGAATGGGGTGTCAAATCTAGTGTGGCAATCATTGATAGAGTTTATATAGACTTATTTAATCCAATGGTTTAGAAGGGGTACACAAATGATGGATTTAATTGCTCTCACCCAGACATCACCCTACTTTTAAATATTAGATTAAAAAAAAAAAAAACTATGCGAGTGTAATAAATTATTACTATTCTTTACGAGTGTAATAAATCACTCTTAATAACCTCTCTTTTTTCTTCAACAAAATTAAGGATGAGAGTGTAAAAATTATTACTATTTTAGCGAAGTAATAATTAAAAAAATTAGCTCAATATTTGTTTTTAACATTTACGATTATTGATTGTTTTATCTTTAAATAATCATAACAAAATTTCTATTCAGAAACACGATAACGAATACTGAAGCTCGCAACAATGGCGGAATTTTCACTTCCCAATGGTTCTTATTTCCTCGGATTCGACAGTTCAACTCAGTAAGATCACATCTTTATTCCCACAATTTTCAATTTTCGGTTCGATTTCATATTCATTGCATGAAATTAAAATTTGATTTTTTTTTGAAGATCGTTAAAGGCAACAGTTTTGGATTCAAATCTCAATATCATTGCTTCGGAATTGATTCACTTTGATTCATATTTACCTCATTACAAAACCAAAGATGGTGTTTACAGAGACCAATCTATCAATGGAAGAATCGTTTCGCCCACGTTAATGTGGGTGGAAGCGCTTGATCTCATTTTTCAAAAGCTTTCAAAATCAAATTTGGATTTTTCCAAAATTTCTGCTGTTTCTGGTAGTGGACAACAGCATGGTAGTGTTTATTGGAAAAATGGTAGTTCTAAGATATTGTCATCGTTGGATCATAAGAAACCGTTGTTGGAACAGCTTGAAAATGCTTTTTCGATCAAGGAGTCGCCAATTTGGATGGATTGTAGTACCACGGTTGAGTGTAGGGCGATAGAGAAGGCTTGTGGGGGTGCTTTGGAGTTGGCGAAAGTGACAGGGTCGCGCGCTTATGAGAGATTTACGGGACCTCAGATTAAGAAAATATTTGATCATCAGCCTGAGGTTTATAATAACACGGAAAGGATCTCGCTCGTTAGCTCGTTCATGGCGTCAGTTTTTATTGGTGGTTATGCTGCTATTGATCATTCTGATGGTGCTGGCATGAATTTAATGGATATTAAAGAAAAGGCTTGGTCGAAAGTGGCTCTTGAGGTTTTTAGTGTTACTAATTTTCCCTTAAATGTTATTGAACTGGTTTTTCATATACTAGCTGATATTTCTATGTTCGTGTTTGATCAATGTTAATATATGAAATGTAATGGTTGTTGCAGGCAACTGCCCCGGGTTTGGCATCAAAACTTGGAGATTTGGCTCCTGCATATGCTGTTGCTGGAAAAATTGCTTCATATTTTGTAGAGAGGTTTGTTTTGCGTGTTTTTGTTTCTCCTTTTGAATGCAAGCAAAATCAAAGTGAGTTTGTTGCATGCATACATGGTGTCAAAGTCTAATGATTTTAACAGTTTATTAATAGGCTCACAATACGTAAATACTCAACTAACATATCTACATAGAACCAAGAGTGACTGATATTATCTGCTGGATTTGATGTTTAATTGTACAATTAGAAATTTTCACATTAAAGTTTGAAAAACCTATGGGTACATTGTTAAAGAAATAATTACCACTCCACTCATATAATTGCCAACTTAATACATGCTACACTATTTATCTCATACATGAAGTGGTTTAAACATATTTTTTTGGTAAATATAATTGTGGATATTCTGCATTTTTAACCATTTTTTTAATTAGATAGAGAGCTATTTGTTTGCTAGCTGTCTCCAACAAGTTTGAGAAACAATGTTGTATTGTTAGGATGTGAATCGTCTTACATCCACTTGCTGACCAAAATGATCCAGGTTGTCTGACGAGTGATTTACTATTGAATGCATGGGGAAATCTCTGTGTATATTCCAGTATGAAACTGCTATGGTTCTCCATCCACTTACTTGTTGCATGTGTGACGAGCCACATGTCGAATGCTTTGACTGATGACTGAAGTTTGTATGTTTCACATCAGGTATCACTTTAACCAGGATTGCCTCGTCGTTCAATGGTCAGGAGACAACCCTAACAGTGTGGCAGGTGCTGTAATTTTTTTCAATACATCTCTTTCTAGTGAAGATTTGTTTATATACTTCAGTTGAAGTACAAACAGTGAAAATCATTTTCCCTCAAGAGAAAATGAAAATTTTAAAACTTTAGTCATGTAATGTATGTTTGGTTCCACTTTTGGATGAGGAAAAAATGATTCGAGGGGTAAAATTAATTTTGACATGTTTGGATGTTCTCTGGTAGAACAAAATATGCCTTTGAAATTGATTCTAACTTTACGGCAGAACTTGGAGTCTTTGCCTCCAAAATTGAATTTTTGCTTTAAATTTATTTTTTCGACCCACTTTTATATGAATGCATCTATATATAAATCACTTTACATTCAACTTGCTTTTGGTCATAATCATTTTTCCCGAATCAATTCTTTCAAAATCAAATTTTGTCAACTCATACCTACACACATTATCCCTATTTTTCTCTGCTTGTCCTAAAAAACCATCCACTGCAGGTCTGACACTAAATATTCCAGGGGATCTCGCCATCAGCCTCGGCACTAGTGATACCGTATGTTATGATACAGAATCTTAGTTACCTTACTTCTGTTGTTGTGTTGTAATTGCTCACTGAGAAACCTAGGAAATGACATCAGCTTCATATGTTGCTAATGGGAAAACTAACTATATTAGCATACAAGCGATTTTTTAAAATGCAAATTGAATATATTAGTTATAACTTAGAATGCATTCTAACTTGTTTCTCAGGTATTTATGATCACTAAAGATCCTAATCCAGGGTTAGAGGGACATGTTTTCCCTAGTCCTGTTGATGCAGAAGGTTACATGGTAATGTTAGTCTACAAAAATGGATCCCTTACCCGAGAAGGTAGTCTTGTTATCCTTAGTGTCTGGTACACTTATTGCTTATTTGCATATACATCCCACTTAAAATAATTCTGGTGTTTCTAATTCTGGGCCCTATCTCATTTGTCAGATGTGCGTAACCGTTATGCGGAAAATTCTTGGGATACTTTCAATAAATTTCTGCAGCAGACACAACCTTTGAATGGTGTGTATCATGAAATTTATGCTATCTTATCCATATTTCATCCTGCGATCTAACAATGCCTTTTCTGTTAACAGGTGGGAAGTTAGGTTTCTACTACAAGGAGCATGAAATTCTACCTCCTCTTCCAGGTTGCCGATTAATTTTACCGCCTATTAAATTACTTGTACTCAACACTAAGTAGACCCTGCTTTACTCATGAAGTTGCTAACGATTTTTTTTTATGGGCCCAGTTGGTTACCACCGCTATGTTATAGAAAATTTCTCAGGCGCATTGGATGGCATGAAGGAGCAGGAAGTGAAGGAGTTTGATCCTCCATCCGAGGTTAAGAAATACCTGGCAACTCATTTGTATAGTTGAAATCGTGGATAAAAAATTTCTATTGACCAATAAGCTATATTTGCAGGTGCGAGGATTAATTGAGGGTCAATTTCTCTCAATGCGTGCTCATGCTGAAAGATTCGGTATGCCTTCTCCACCAAAGCGAATTATAGCCACTGGTGGAGCATCGGCCAATCAGTGTATCCTCAGCTCAATAGCTTCAATTTTTGGCAGTGATGTTTATACAGTTCAGAGACCTGGTAAGCAAAAATTGGCAATCTCTGCTCGAGTATAAGTGATAACTGATGATTAGTGATGTGAATGTTTCTTTAACCTTGTCCTTGTTTGCAAGTGATGAACCCAACTAATCAAATTGAAAATTCTTCAACTTGGTGACAGATTCAGCTTCTCTTGGAGCTGCAGTGAGAGCTGCGCACGGCTGGCTTTGCAACAAGAAGGGTGGTTTCTTACCGATATCAAATATGTACATGGATAAATTAGAGAAAACATCTTTAAGCTGCAAGCTTTCAGCTAGTGCTGGTGATAAGGAGTTGTTTTCCAAGTATGCTGCTGTAATGAAAAAGAGAACCGAGATAGAGAATCGTCTGGTTGAAAAGCTTGGACGCGTTTGAAATATTTCACTTGCTATTTTGATCTGAATTCTTTGCTGGAAAGGAAAAGTCCTTACTGAGTTATTTTCACTTTGTGTGAATAAAATAAAGTGATTAAATAAGTCTAAGCATCCCTTATACTATGGAATGAAATAAAAGGTGGTGTTTAAGATGTGGCTAAAGCCTTCTAAGTTTTAAATTTTAAGTTTATGATGTAATGATTATTGGTATTATTGCTAATAACCAAGCCACATGAAAATAACATGGCATTGTGCTAAATCTCTCATGGCATATACAAGGTTTTAGAATTCATTTTGCAATGTTCCTAGTGCTTAAATTTTAATTTCTTTTACATATTTTTTATTAGGTTGAAGGTGAACATTTTAGTGCAAAATTTTCATCAAGTGATTCCTCTATCTTACTATGGTAATAATAGCTATCAGTTTTATTACTCTTAGATTAGTTTTAGCTAATGTTAGTAGTTTGGTAAATAGTTAGTTACATTTTTGCTAGGTAGTTAGAAACTACCCTGTACAGTTTTACATATAAGGCTTGAAGTCTTTTTTGTAATGTATTAATGTACTTTCTCTTTTTACCATCAATGAGAATGAGTTCACATTTCCACTTTTATCTTCTTGTCAACATGGTATTAGAGCTCATATGAGTTTTGGTAGCCATTGTTGCATTTCTTTCAAAAATAGTTATCCATTCAATCATTGATCTTATTCATCGATTCATTTTTGAAGCAACATCAATGACACTCCAAAACTACTTTGACTTTTCAATAGCCATTGTTGCATTTCTTTCAAAAATAGTTATCCATTCAATCATTGATCTTATTCATCGTTTCAATTTTGAAGCACCATCAATGATACTCCAAAACTACATTGACTTTTCAATTAATTCCGTGAATCTATGTTATTGATATCCGAATGAAAATCTAACTTTAATTCTCATTTCTCCTCTTCTAATAGCAAGAGCTATTGGCTCTAGTTCTTGTTTCTCCTCCCTTAACTTGCAAGAGCTATCACACATGGTTTAAATCAATCACACTAATTTTGAGAACAAAGAAAAATTAATCAATAATACTCTTTCAAAACCTTCGGCTTCTAATATATTATAGGCTAAATACCCAAATTGGTCCCTTAACTCCATCACTGGGTCCAATATGGTCCCTTATCTCTAAAAAGTGACAAAAAGATCCTTTAATTTGTTAAATTGTACCACGTTTGTCCTTCCGTCAGCAACCGTTAGTCAAAGTCAACTTAGCATACACATGTGGAGCTTAGATTGGGTGACTCAGCTGCCATGATTGGGTGACTCAGCTGCCATGTAGGATGTGTTTGCATAAGGACTCTCATTACCAAAGACTCTCATTACCAGTTGTACGAATGTTGGTGAAAATTAGTAAGGAGGAACCCTAGCGCAGCCATTGAAGCATGAAGCATTGAAGCATAATCCATTTCTGAAGCATAATCCATTCGTGAAGCATAATCCACCAGGTATTCTATTTTACAATTTGATATGTTATTCGATTTCAGTTACTGTAAAATTTAGGGTTTTTCGTAATAGTTATTCGATTTCAATTTGATATGTTTTAGGGTTTTTCGTAATAGTTACTGATTTAGGGTTATTTGACTATTTAGGGTTATTTGACTTCGATTAGGGATTTTTATCAGTTGAGATGAGTGAGTACCTGAGTCTTACTATTCACCACAGTGGTGCATTTGTGGATGACGAGCTGAGTGTATACGAAGGGGGAGAGATTGCAGAATTGAAAATAGATGTTGATAGATGGAGCTATTTTGAACTTCTAGGTTGTTTTAAGGATCTAGGTTACACCTGTATTGGGAAAATATACTATAAGGATCCACAATTTGGGATGAGCACCTTGGTTGATGACAAAGGAGCCTTAGAGATTGCTGATTTGTTTAGGGTTCACCTTAGGGTTGACATATACATCACACACATTTTGTCACAACCTGCTTTTTATGATGGTCCAATTGATGAAGTGGAAGCAGATGTGATGGAAGAGGATGACACTGAAAAAGTGCTTGCTGCAATGCTTGAGGAAGTTAATGCTGAGGTGAATAATACTGATCCTTTGAATGATACAACTCCAAGGATGGAAGGGGATAACATTGATCCTGTGAATAATTCTGATACTGATCCTGTGAATAATGCTGAGGTGAATAGTTCTGATTCTGTGAATCCGAGGATGGAAGAGGAAGTTTTGAATCAGAATGAAGGGGATAATACTGATGTTAGTGATGATGAAAACTTCAATTATGACAGTGCAATGGAAGTTGGTTTTGATGATGAATCAGATGAGTTTGATGATGAGGAGGGTGATGTGATGGAATCTGTGAATGATCAAGAGGGGAAGATGATCAAGGGTAAAGAAAAGTGTGAAGATAAAGTTAGTGATAATGAAAGTGATGATTTACAAAGTGGGTGTGAAAGTGATGATACTAGTGATGTTGTTAGGAAAAAGTACCCTATTTTTAGATTACAGAAAGACATGTCCAAATTCAAATGGGAGATTGGGATGTATTTCACAACCAAGGCTGATTTTAAAGAAGCTATAACATCATATGTTGTGCAATCTGGCAGAGGTCTTAGGTACATTAAGAATGACAAGGTAAGGGTGAGGGTTAGATGCAAGGAAGGATGTGATTGGGAAGCCTACTGTGCAAAGTTACCTAATGAGGATTCTTGGCAACTAAGGAAGATCATAGACAACCATAGTTGTAGTAGAGAGTACAATGTAAAGCTGATGAGTACAAAATGGTTAAGTAAGAGGCTACAGAATTCACTGAAATCCAATCCAAGATTGAAGCTTAGGGACATAAAGGAAAAGACACAAAAAAAATGGAATGTAGGTGTTAGCAAGCAAAAGTCCATAAGAGCAAGATTTGCTGCTAGAGACATGGTAGATGGTTCTTTTCTTGGGGACTATACAAGGATCTATGACTATTGTCATGAACTTTTGAGATCTAACCCAGGTTCTACTGTGAAAGTCAATGTGCATCCTGTACTAGAGGGTTCTGCAGATCAGAGACCATATTTTAAGAGGTTGTACATTTGCTTGGTTGCTTGTAAGGAGAGTTTTAAATTATGTAGACATTTCATTGGGCTAGATGGCTGTTTTTTGAAAGGGTTGTGTGGAGGGCAAATCTTGGCAGCAATTGGTAGAGATCCAAATGATCAAATGCTACCAATAACATTTGCTGTGGTTGAAAGTGAAAATAAAGATAGCTGGACTTGGTTCTTGGAGCTTCTTATTGATGATCTAGGTGGGAGAGAAAGGTGTCTCACATACACCTATATATCTGATCAACAAAAGGTAAATATGGTACTTATGTAATTATGTTATAAGTTATGTTCACTTATAGGTCCTTATGTTATTTGTACTAACTTATGGAATTTTTGTTGCACTAAGGGTTTATTACCTGCCATGGATGAGTTGCTACCTGGAGTTGAGCAAAGATTTTGTGTCAGACATCTTTATAATAATTTCAGAAAAAAATATCCAGGCAAGAAACTCAAGGAAATTATCTGGAAAGCTGCAAAGTCCACATATTACCATGCTTGGGAAAGAGAGATGAAAGTGATGAAGGATATCAATGTGGAAGCATACAAGCACATGATCAGCACTCCACCAAGATATTGGAGCAGATCATATTTCAAGACTCATAACAAATGTGATGCAGTCCTCAACAATATGTCTGAGGCATTCAATAGTGTTATTCTGGATGCAAGAGCTAAACCACTAATTACTATGGTGGAAGAAATAAGGATATATATGATGGAAAGATGGGCAAACAATAGGATGAGGTATCAGAATCTGGCTGATGGGGAAGTCCTACCAAACATAAGAAAGAAAGTTGAAAAAACAAGCTCTTACACCAACCTTTGGATTGTCAGGTATATGAATTCTGTTTTGTTTATTACTTGCTTATTAGTGAATTCTGAATTCTGTTGCTTATTAGTGATTGGTATATGAATTGAATTTTGTTGCTTATAGTTGCTTATTAGTGATTGGTATATGAATTGATTTCTGTTTTGTGCTTATTAGTGACTTATATGAACTGATTTCTGTTTTGATGGTGAGGCATGGCTTCTGAACATATTTCTGTTTTGTGCTTATAGGATGGCTTCTGAACATATTTTTGAGGTGAGGCATCTAGAAAACCAAGCAGATAAATTCAGTATAGACCTTAAGGAGCAAAGTTGTTCATGTAGAAGATGGGAGCTGACAGGGCTACCTTGTGTGCATACCTTATCAGCTATGAAGAGTAGAAACTACAACATTGCTGACTACATTCCAGAATATTATAGAAAGGAGAGATACATGGAGGTCTATAACTTTGTGATTTTTCCAGTTAATGGTTCTAATTTGTGGGCCAGAACTGAATATCCAGATGTGCAGCCTCCTAAGTATAGGAAGATGCCTGGAAGGCCAAAGAAAAGAAGAAATTTAGAGCAAGGTGAGATTGATGGTTCAGACAAGAAGATGAGAAGGACAGGGTTTAATGTTAGGTGTAGCAGGTGCAAAAAAGCAGGTCATAATAAACTGACCTGCAAGGACCACACCAGTCAGCAGGTATCACAAGGCCAGCCATCTGAAGCATCTGTTCAGCAACCATCACAATCTCAGCAGCCATCACAGCAACCATCACAGTCTCAGCAGCCATCACAGCAACCATCACAGACTCAGCAACCATCACAACAAAAAACACAGTCTCAGCAGCCATCACATCAACCATCACAGCAACCATCACAGCAGCCATCACAGTCTCAGCCATCACAGTCTCAGGACCAATCACAGTTTCAGCAACCATCTCAAGTTCAACCTCATCATAATTCAAGGAAAACCAAGCAAGATCAAGGAAGGCCAAACAAGCTATCTTACAGAAGGCCAGCTAAGCCTTTCATGCCCCCAGGCCCAACCACCAGGATGAGTGCAGCCAAGACTGTTGTAGGCCCAACAACAAGGAGAAGTACACCAACAAAGAGATCAACCAAGACTTGGAAACCTTAGGACATATGTCAATGTTAAGAATTCTGTCAATGTTAAGACCTATGTGTTTTGTCAATGTTAAGACAATTCTGTCAATGTTAAGTAATGTTAAGACAATTGTGTCAATGTTTTGTCAATGTTAAGCAATTATGTAAGAATTCTGTTTTGTCAATGTTATGTAAGAATTATGTAAGACATATGGTTTTGTCAATGTTAGAATTCTGTTTTGTCAATGATGGAGACATATGGTTTTGTCAATTCTGTTTTGTCAACTATTGTTCTATAGCAATTATTTCAATTATTTCAATTAGTTCTATCAATGTAACATTTCTGTAGCAATTAACATTTCTGTTTTGTCAAATGCTAACATTATGGTACTGTCAACATAACAATAGTAACTACCATTGATCACAAATAATCCATTACATTTGACAACAACAACAACAATTTGACAACAAATTAATTCAACAACAACAATTTCCTAAGGCATTCTAAAAACAGTGAGAACAAATTGATTCAACAACAACCTAAAGGATTCTAAAAACAACTACAACAAGGCCTATGAACAAAATCAATTTCCAGAATTTTATCAACTTCATGAGCTTCTTCATGTCATTTTCCATTTTGCTTATTTGTTTCCCATATTCTTCAATAGTCACTTGAGCCTTTGCCACTGACTTTGAGAGCTTCTCAATTCTATCCATCAAATATTGCTCCTTCTCATCTCCAACCTCTTCAAAATACCATCCAAAGTACCCACAACCAGCATTGCTTGATCCCTGCAAAATACCATCTTCAACATCAACCATTTTAAAACACAAATACAGCTACAGATTTTAAACAAACATACATATGACATACCTTAAAATTAGGACATCCCCAAAAATGTTTCCCATAGTTCTTGAATGTTGTGGCCATACGAAGAACAACTAAATCCCCACAGTGACATATAGGTTTCCAAGTTGTGCTTGTGTTAACATTCGATTCTTCCTTCGAAGAACACCCACCATAACCGTGTTTTGCTTTCATCACTGGCGTTGGCGTCGACCCACTGGATTTCATCTTCGTGACTCTATGATTTTCTTGGTTCTTGAATCAATTTGGGAATGGATGAAGAAAATTTTTCGCATAAACCCTAGAAAAGGAGGAAGATGAAGATTCTCAGATTAAAGGAGGAAGATGAAGCCATGTCAGCTGCCACCTATACAATAGTTAACGTCTGTTTGGGGGTGGTGGACGGAAAGGATCTATTTGGTACAATTTAACAAATTAAAGGATCTTTTTGTCACTTTTTAGAGATAAGGGACCATATTGGACCCAGTGATTGAGTTAAAGGACTATTTTGGGTATTTTGCCTATATTATATGCATAGTGGATAAGATGCAATGCTATGTTTTGGCACGGATCACCATTCAATTTTTGATTATGTTTTAAAATTTGTGCTTTGAATTGATATTGTTATTAGTGTTTTGAAGAATTTGCGAATTATGTTCTCTCAGTGATATCTTCTGCATTTTTTGTTTAAAAGGATAAAAATTTGACGACCCTAATACCACAAACAAAAATCAATATAGAGCTTAGGAAAAACCACCATCAACAGAACAACAGCCTCTAACAACTTAAGACTACTACCCCAAGAGGATGGGACGTGACTCTCAAAATCGTTAATTGACTCAAGCAAAGGATATGACTCATAAGCCAGTTAAAAAAAGTACAAGAATAGTCGATAATATACTAAAATATCATTTTCAAATAAGATAAATGCTTAAATCTTTTATGTTCTCTTCGTTAAGTTGGTTACCTGTAAATTGAAATTGTTTTGGGATTCCCAAATAGTCCATATTGTTGAATGTCAAATCTTACTCATAATCAAAGAGAGGTCTCCTCCAAAGAAAGTCAAAAACCAAAATCTCATCAACCAAAAAATCCATCTCACTCATTTCCCTTCTTTTTTTGGAAATAGGATAAAATATGTGGAAAGTGATTCTAAGAGGAATCTTATCTCATACACGGATTATCCCAAAAATAGGCAAACATACTCAAGTTCGGGTTTCAACTTAATCCTTCATCAAACCAATTAGATATGTCACTAAATTTAGATCCTAGAAGAGACCCTTTTTTCCACAAAGTGGGAGCAGTCTTGAGTCTAGTAGGCCTACCCCTGGAAGAGAGGAAACAACAAGATCACAATATATAGAAAGCAATATATATATATATATATATATAGAGAGAGAGAGAGAGATAGAGAGAGAGAGACCGACGGCTTGCGAGATCAACCTCTAACGCCATTTACCTAGTAATTCTAGACTAATTAAACGAAGGTCTCGAACACCAAGACCACATCTCTTCTTGACTTTGAAGACTTTAGATTGTCTCACCCAAGGAAACTTACTAATACCAAAGTCCCACCCTACAAAAACCTTTTCTGATTCTTAAATATTCTCTTGCACACCATGGTTGGCATTTTGAGGAAAGACGATAAGAAAATAGGGATTGCATTAAGAAATAAATTAAAAAGAATCACTCGACCCCTCACTAACATACATGTGCTTCCAAGAAAGCAAAGAAACTAATTGTTCAAAAGTAGCCTCAAGGTGTGGATTATCCTCCACCAGAAGACCAAGATACTTTAAGGAGAGGCATTGGTGGTAACAATGAAGAAAGTCACTAGTTAAATTCATAAAAATGGGATAACATTTATTCCAATAAGACTTCTCTTAGCAAAATTAATCACGAGACCGAAATCAATCTCAAAAACCTCTAAGAACATATTTATTAGTCCAAAGATTCTCTATTGAAGTCTTTGTTGTGATAAAAGTAATATCGACATATTGTAAGTGGGATATGACTAAATCTGAACTACACACTCTAAAACAAAACAAAAGATGCAACTTCACAACCCTTTTTAGGAGCACATTAAGCCCATCCACCACCAATAAAAAGAGAAAAAAGGTTAGTTGGTTTTCTTGCTTCAGACCCCTATGAATAGTTATTTCCTCGTTCGGGGATAAATAAGCCATGACAACCAGATTTCCTGCAAACTCATAAGCACGCGTCTAATGAAAACATTTTTCATTGAAACGAAACCTAGCAAATTTATAGTCCAAAAAACTCCAACTGAAAGAGTCATATGACTTCTTAAAATTCACCTAAAGGACGAGGTACTCCTTGGTTTTCTTAGCAATGTCATCATTCATTAATAGTGACTATCCCCATCAATCAAAAGGTGTCCAATAAGAAAAGCTTATTGATTAGACGAAATGAGTTTATCCATAACTTTGGTCAACCTTGTCGCTAACACTTTTTCCACAGGTTATAAAGAGATCAGTAAGAAATCTCACAAGTTGGTAGGCAACTCAAAATAGGAGGAGAAACTATGAGGGAGATAACTCATGTAGTGAAACTTCTCAAACAATAAATCATGTCCTCTTTAATAAGAGGTCAAAATCTCTTTTAAAAAAGAGAAATTGAACCCATAATATCCAAGACTCTTATTCTCATCACACTAAGACACCACTAGGTTTATCTTTAAGAGAAATAACAAAGAGGTAAGAAACTAATTATCTAATTATATCAGAGAGAGAGAGAGAGAGAGAGAGAGAGAGAGAGAGAGAGAGAGAGAGAGAGAGAGAGAGAGAGAGAGAGAGAGAGAGAGAGAGAGAGAGAGAGAGAGAGAGAGAGAGAGAGAGAGAGAGAGAGAGAGAGAGAGAGAGAGAGAGAGAGAGAGAGAGAGAGAGAGAGAGAGAGAGAGAGAGAGAGAGAGAGAGAGAGAGAGAGAGAGAGAGAGAGTCAACTCATCCAACTGAGTCCATCAGAAAGAGGTTCTTGAAATTGATGGGGGAAATCTCGTTACCTCCTAACTAATCTCAACAACTCCCTCCAACCAAGAATCACCAATCCGAAGAGTCAAAATAGAATTTCTCATACTTTTCTATACATAATACAAGGGTGAAAGAAACTCATATCCGCATCAATTTTCTTTAACCTCTTAACTTTGACCTTTGAAACAATCGTGATTCTTTAACTCTAAGTAAGATCAAGATGTGTGTTATCTGCTTCAACCTATTAGTTAAGTCAGTTTGTTGGGTGACTCCTTAATCCAATGTTAATTTCAGACTCGATCTCCTTTTTTAAAGAAACGATGTGATAAGCCAAAGTACTAAAGATCATATTCTTCCAAACTTTCAACTCATCTTTTAAAGACTTGAGTTTCTCTTTAGAAACAAACGATTTTCACCCTAATGAAATAGAATTGTGCTAACTAGAATGAACCACCTCACTAAACTTTCAATTACACACCCAATGATTATTGAATGTAAAAGTTGTAGGCCCCCCACATATGATTGGCATTGCGAAGGACAATGGGACAATGATTAGAGATGTTTCTACTAAGGACCCAATGAGACATTAAACCTCATTTCTCACACCAAAAATTTGACAGTAGGATTTTATCTTGCCTACTAGCAGCCCCTCGTTAGGTTGAAACCAAGTAAAATTGAGGCATAAGAGAAGTAGATTAGTTAGGTTCATCTGGGAGATAAAACTAATGAAACCAAGGCAATCAGCTGAATTAAAATTTACAAAATTACACCACAGTTCACGCATATATGCCCTTTATGCATAATAATATATGCCCTTTATGCATATAATTTCGCACTGCTCTTTTTTCAAATAGTGCACACTTAGAATAGACGTTAACCGCAAAGCATTGGGACTTAATGCTCTCCACTCAAGCAAGACAAACTCCTTGAGAAAATCCAACCCGAAGAAAACTTAGAGAGCCCTTTTGAACTACACCAATGACTGAATTCACTCATAGAAGGAATTTTCCTATAAAAAATGCACTAGACACCTCACCTCAACAAATGGAAGAAATAATCTTCTTGACATTCTTAATGCTACAAACATTAGAAGTAGCAACAACAAAAAAATTGAAAATTGCATCGTGTAAAAAAATATTCAAGATATGAAAGATGATCAAAATTGTTAAAAGGGGGATTTGATGCTTTGTGGCTCCAATGACAGCACCCATGCCTTTGGGTTCATTTACCCAATTTTTTTTTTTTTTAGAACCAATCTCTCAAACGGTCCTATGGCAGTTGGAGGGGAGGGGATTCTGTCCCGTTTTTAGCAGTAGTATGTAACAGTTATTCCATTGACAAAAGATTATAATTTTGTTAAGTTGAAAGAAGAGATGATGCCAAAGCGGCTTGTCTGAAGTCAGAACAACACTTTTGCAATTCCTGGCTAAATTTTCAAATAGCTGTTTCACATTCAAGTTATTTTACCAGAAAGAAAACATTATATGTATGATGATACTTGTTTCATGTATGATTTCATCCTATGTAACAAGATTAAAACTGATTTTAGAAGATAAATAAAAGAGCAATTCCCAGCAATAGAGTGTAGATTTAACTTTTTGTGCTAAGCACAGCACAATTGATTACAAGCATTCAAAATCAACACGTAATTGTTCAAGACAACAAAACGCAAAAAAGCACATTGCACAACACCAAAGAACAAGCCAAACAAGATCTAGTAATCTTCATCACCATCACCATCATCTCCATCACCAGACTCAGCACCAACCTCTTCATAGTCCTTCTCAAGTGCAGCAAGATCCTCACGAGCCTCAGAGAATTCTCCTTCCTCCATACCCTCACCAACATACCAATGCACAAAAGCACGCTTAGCATACATAAGATCAAACTTATGATCAATCCTCGAAAACACCTCAGCAACACTTGTAGAATTAGAGATCATACACACAGCCCTCTGCACCTTGGCAAGATCACCACCAGGAACAACAGTTGGAGGCTGATAATTGATACCACACTTGAACCCAGTTGGACACCAATCAACAAACTGAATGGTCCTCTTGGTCTTGATGGTTGCAACAGCAGCATTCACATCCTTAGGCACAACATCACCACGGTACATCAAACAACAAGCCATGTATTTTCCGTGACGAGGGTCGCACTTGGCCATCATGGAAGAAGGTTCAAAAGCACTGTTGGTGATCTCAGCAACAGAGAGTTGCTCATGATAAGCTTTCTCAGCAGAGATAACAGGTGCATAAGAGGAAAGCATGAAATGGATCCTAGGGTAAGGAACCAAGTTGGTTTGAAACTCTGTAACATCAACATTAAGGGCACCATCAAACCTCAAAGAGGCAGTGAGGGATGAAATCACCTGCAAAATCAAATCAAACATATCAATATCTGTTACACAATTTAAATCAAACAAATTCCAATTTTCATTTCAATATTCAATCTTGAGATATAGCTACCTGAGAGACAAGGCGATTGAGGTTGGTGTAAGTGGGACGCTCGATATCAAGAGAACGCCTGCATATGTCATAGATGGCTTCGTTGTCAAGAAGAACAGCAACATCGGTGTGTTCAAGGAGGGAATGGGTTGAGAGGACACTGTTATAGGGTTCAACAACAGAGGTTGAAACCTGAGGAGATGGATAAACGGTGAATCCCAACTTGGATTTTTTCCCGTAATCAACAGAAAGACGCTCCAACAATAGAGAACCCAAACCAGATCCGGTTCCACCACCCACAGCATTGAACACAAGAAAACCTTGAAGACCTGTGCAGTTATCAGCTAGCTTCCTGATTCTATCAAGACACAGATCAACAATCTCCTTCCCAACTGAAACGCGTCAATCCAATTCAAATATCAGAAACAAATTCAAATTCAAATTCAAATTCAAATAAACAAAAGCACAATATACAAAACATGAAATCAAAAAACGGAAAACCAACTGGTGTAATGACCACGGGCGAAATTGTTAGCTGCATCCTCTTTCCCGCTGATGAGTTGCTCGGGATGGAAGAGCTGACGGTAAGCACCGGTCCTAACCTCATCAATGACGGTAGGTTCAAGATCCACAAAGACGGCACGTGGAACATGCTTTCCGGCACCGGTTTCACTGAAAAACGTATTGAAGGCATCATCTCCTCCTCCAACAGTTTTATCGCCGGGCATCTGGCCATCAGGCTGTAAAACAAAATCAACACCGATTAATCAACCAAGAACATCAACAAATCAAGAATTCAAACACTGAAACTGAAGATCTACAATTATAGCATCAAAAAAATTGAAAATAAATTGAAAACCTAATTTGGTACCTGAATGCCATGTTCGAGGCAGTAAAGCTCCCAGCAAGCGTTTCCGACCTGGATACCGGCTTGACCGATGTGGATTGAAATACACTCCCTCATTTTCGCTGGAAAATCGAACGGAAAAAGGTTGTTGAAATGTTTGAAGAAAGGGGTGAAGAAAATGGAAGAGGAGTTGCGTTTATTAAGACGCTTCTCCTTTGTGAAAATTGTGATGAATGAGAAATGGAAATGGAAGAGGTTATTATATAAGAGAGCGAAAAGGAACTAAATTTGAAATGTATGGTTAGGGATTAACTAGGGTTGGGTAACCCTGGTTGACAGCGATTTTTTTTATTGTTAGGATCATTACAGCCTGGCAACTGACCGTTGAGCGTTTTGGTTTTTGAATTTTCATTTTATTCCCATCCCGAAATTCAAGGAATGCCGTTGGTTTTTTAATTTTTTTCCCCTTACCTTCTCTTGCTTCTCAACCGACCAACTAATATAAAAATTGATGGATTTTCTTAAAAAATTATATATATATATATATATATATATATATATATATATATATATATATATATATATATATATATATATATATATATATATTTAATTTAGCTAGGTATCTTAGGCTAAACTTTCATCACGCCTCCTAAGTCCTAGTGAGCTTTTTTTTGTGTGTTGTGATGCGACTAAGATGAGATTAGGCGGAGTATTGATGCAAGATGGTAAAGTAGTGGCATATGCTTCAAGGCAATTGAGGGTACATGAGAGAAATTATCCTACTTATGATCTTGAATTAGCTGCAGTGGTTTTTGTATTGAAAATTTGGAGGCAATATTTGTATGGATCGATATTTGAAATATTTAGTGATCACAAGAGTTTGAAGTATTTATTTGACAAAAAAGAACTGAATATGAGGCAGAGAAGATGGCTAGAATTTTTGAAGGATTGTGATTTTAATTTGAGCTATCATCCAGGCAAGGCTAATATAGTAGCAGATGCTTTAAATCGAAAGACAATTCATATGTCGGCATTAATGGTGAAAGAAATGAAATTAATTGAACAGTTTTGAGATTTGAGTATGGTTTGTGAGACGACACCTGAGAGTGTTAGGCTTGGAATGCTAAAGGTAAATAATGGCTTTCTGGATGTGATTAAAGAGAACTAGAGGCTTAGTGTGAAGCTAGTAGATTTGATGCCTACGGGAGGAAGTGATCCTGATGGTGATTTCAAAGTGGATAATTTTGGCGTGTTGAGATTCCGGGGCAGAATTTGTGTGCTGGACAATGTGGAATTGAAGAAGGAAATTTTAGAAGAAAGTCACCGAAGTAGTTTGAGTATTCATCTGAGATCTACAAAAATGTATTAAGACTTGAAAAAGTTATTTTGATGGTTTGGTATGAAAAGAGACATAGCTTAGTTTGTTTATGCTTGTTTGACGTGTTATAAGTCAAAAGTGGAGCATCAGAAACCTTCGGGGATGATGCAACCGTTGGAGATTTCGGAATGGAAATGGGACAATATTGTTATGGACTTTGTTACTAGTTTACCGAATACGGCGAGAGGCTTTGATGCTATTTGAGTGATTGTGAATTGGCTTACGAAATCCACATATTTTATACCCATTAACATGAGTTTTCTGTTGACAAAGTTGGCAGAGATTTATATCAAGATAATTGTGAGGTTACATGGTGTTCCGGAGAGTATATTGTCAGATAGAGATCCGAGGCTTACTTCAGAATTTTGGAAAAGTTTGAAGGAGGCTTTGGGTTCTAAGTTGAAATTAAGTTTGGGTTATCATCTGCAGACGGATGGTCAGTTGGAGAAAACTATTCAGTTATTGTAATATTTATTGAGAACTTGTGTATTAGAACAAGGTCATGTGTGGGATACTCATTTACCATTGATAGAGTTCACGTACAATAGTAGCCACCATTCTAGTATTGGAATGGCACCGTTTGGAGGCTTGTATGGTAGGATGTGTAGAACGCCTCTGTGTTGGTATGAGATAGGTGATAATGTGGCGCTTGGACCTAGAATTGTACAACAAACTACAAAGACAATTCAGATGATCTGTGAGAAGATAAAAACGTCTCAAAGTAGACAGAAGAGCTATCATGATAATCAGAGAAAAGAATTGAAATTCGATGAAGGTGATCATGTGTTTTTGAGGGTCAACCAAATGATGGGTGTTAGACATGCCTTGAAATCGAAGAATTTGGATCCTAAGTTTATTGGACTGTATCAGATATTGCAGAAAGTTGGTACTATTGCATACAGGGTGGCGTTACCGCTAGAGCTTTTGAACTTGCATGATGTGTTTCATGTGTCGCAACTTTAAAACTATGTGTATGGTCCATCTCATGTTATTCAGAGGGATGAGGTGCAGGTCAAAGACAATCTTATTGTAGAGGCGATGCCGATTAGCTTGGGGAGGAGATGTTATAGGAAGTGTGACCTGAGAGCTGGAAAGCAGGATGCAAGAGTCGTATCTGGAACTTTTCTCATCAGGTACATTTTCGAGGACGACAATATTTTAAGTGGGAAGAGTTGTAACACCCTATTTTTAATTATTTAATCCTCGAGTATAATTGGTGATTGTTGACCTTGTTTAATGTATATGTTTGAACATATTGGTGTAGGGTCCTAGTGGGACGGGTAGACTTGAGGTGTTGTTAGTATTGGTGAGGCGTGTAGTAATAATAGTGTGGCCCAACTAATAATTCTTACTATTATCATTGGTATTATTTTATTATTATTATGATTATTATTATTATTATTATTATTATTATTATTTTCTTTTAATTAAAAATCAAATGTTGACTTAGTAAAAAATTATTGTGAGGGTAATAAGGGAATTAGTCTAATCCGAAAATTTAGGAAGGGTTTAGTCATAACAACATTTTAACCAAGAGAGAGAGCTAGGAAGAGGAAGAACAACTGCTAGGGCATTCTCCAGAGATCATTTTCACAGGAATTTTATCAAGGATTTGAGGTAAGGGGGAGAATGGGTTCATATTTGGTGATAATAACATGATAGGATAGTGAGGGGCCATTTCCCTTGTAGGATTTTATGTGCATTATTTTGTTTGGTGATTTTGATGTTATGTTGATTCGTTGTTGTGAAATTGTTTTGAATTAATTGATCTTGTGTATGAATTATTGTTGTTGTTCTGTATAATTTGTGGTATATACAAATCTGGTGTTGTTACATATGCTGAGTGGCGAATCTAGATCTAGAACTGATAAAATTGGACTAGTAATGATAGATGAAGGATTAACATGATTAAAGGTTGTAAAATTGATACATAAACCATTATAGGAATGATTTAAGTGTAGAAGTGAGACCCATAGTGAAGAGATTCGGACTAAAGAAGAAAATATGGGAATTTGGGGGTTTTCTGCTCATACGCGTATAAGTGAGGCCATATGCGTATGGCAAGGCGTGCCAACACGCCATTACACATAATAAGTAGTAATACGCGTAAGGGAGGGCATTGTCACATGACCATCTACCCAAACACGTAGGATATATGTATGTTGGTTGGGCAATACACGTATGGGTGGAGCAGTACGCGTATTGAGGCCCGTTGAGGGAGATTTCAAGGGGGAAATGGTTATGTCCATACGCATAAGGGGTTGTCCATACGCGTATGAGGCTTGGGCGTGGTGATGATACACGTAGGATGGCGTAAGGGCCTGAGGAGCGAGTCAACTGGGAAATATGCGTATGCCTTTGTGCATTACGCGTATGGCCAGAGGTGTGGTGCAAAAGTTGGTGTTTTCATGTTTTGTCCCGATTTTGTGTCCGATGCAACTTATGTTGGCCTGATGTTTTGAAGTAAGAATTAGGACTTATTTAATCTAATATTGGTGATGGAAAGTAACTAATAACGAAACTTAGGTGGATTAATTAGATGAGTAATTGATTAAGTCGTGTGAGGTACTTTTGGTAATTATGTGGGTTTGATGTTGCATATGTGATCAGATGGATTGTGTAGATGTATAACCAGTTGTTTATACATATATTTTATGCATAGTCATTGTCATGCATACATTGAGGTATTATTGATGGAGTTGAATCATTGTCGGATGGACGTATGTTATTCATCTGAACTCCGATATAGAGAGTGTTGGAGATAAATCTTTGTTGGATGGGTGTATGTTATTTATCCGGATTCTTTTATGAATCACGTTCGATTGAATGAACCATGGTGATTTTATACCACACACATTGTGTCATTGTTGAGTCATATTGCATATTAATTGTTGTTGAATCATGAGTCATGTTTCTAATTATTGTTGTGGATATGTGTTGTTTATGTTGATTGTGTGAGATACTACTCCTTGAAATGTATTATACACCATTAATTATTGAATGTGTTTCTCACCCTTTTGTTGTTTGTTATTGTGTCTATGCTTCCTTGGAAGTACAGATAATCCAGGTACTTGAGTGTGGATGGACTGTGTGTTGCTTGATCGAGTCATAAGATCAATCTGATATGTAACATGGGACTTGGGGATAATTTTGATGTTTTACGTATTTATCTTATTTTGTTACGTATCGCACTTTTGTTGAAAAATTGTAAACTATGAGATGTTTATGAATTTACTGGTGTTGGTAAACTGCCATGAGTTGAATAACTAATATTGTTTGTTGTTTTAATAAAGAAGTTTTGTTGTTATTTTTGATGATGTGGCATTCCACTGTTGATGAAAAATCCAATTTTGCGTTATTCTATTATTTTTTAAAATGGGAAAGTGGGGTGTTACAAATGGTATCAGAACATGTCAGTCTAACCGACCAGATGTAATAGTTGAGTCTGTTCTTAAGGTAGGAGTTATTGGTGTGTTCTAATCATATGTGTTTGTTAATCAGTATAGCGGGAAGGAATGATGTTGTTCTTGCTGCTGTTATGCAAGCTATGGCACAGGTTGTAGTGAACATTGGTCCACCTGTTGAAAATGCACAACTCCGTGATTTGGACCAATTCCGGAGCAACAAGTCGCCTATGTATGATGGAGGTATCCTTGACCCCGAGGCTGCAGAGAAATGGCTGAAGGCTATTGAGAAAATCTTCAGGACCATGGGGTGTAGTGATTCTCAGAAAGTGAGATTTGGTACTCATATACTAGAAGGCGAGGCTAAACTCTGGTGGGACAATAGTCTTCAGAGGTTGAAAGCTGCACATACTGGTATTACTTGTGCAGTGCTTCGGGCTAAGTTTCTGGGAAAGTATTTTCCAGAAGATATTCGCAGTGCAAGTGAGGTTGTCATGATTTGACATGAAATTCATCTTGGGCATTTATGGGATCCATTTGAATCTAGTTGTACTTGAGTAGACATGAAAGTCACTGGGTAGTGTTAGAAAGAGATATTGAATAACATATGGTTTGTTGTTGCTTGTAATACTAATTGCACTAAACTACTAATAGTGAATTTTCTTTCTTGGATTATGGATTTAAACCCCCATACGTGGGTGTGATTAACCGAGCTGGGTAAACAATTATCATGTTATTTATTGCTTTTCTTCGCCGTCATATAGTACTTGTTATTGTGGTGTTTTTTATTTAACCTGTCGAACCAGTTATTTGTTTGACATGTATCCCATAAAAACCATAATTTAAATAACAATCATTAAATGACAATAACTTTCAGCAACTAATGAGCAAAGACCCTACTCAACCACAACCTCTATCAGAGGATCTAACCGCATATTCTATGTTTTTTTAAAGTTGAAACCATTAACTTTTATGGGAAGTTAGATTTCTTTGAAAGCTCGTCATAACTTAATCAAATTATTCTAAATGAACTTGCATGTGGTACTCACTAAAACTATTTGAATATCATTTATTGGATCTAATCTAGTTTCTCAATTACATCATTTATTTACATGTTTTATTTATGTGGAATTTTAGATGTCTTTTCTTCCTGTATTCAAACCATTAAATTCCATAAGGTAATTTAAAACCAAATTAAACTACTAATTTAAGTTAAATTTATAATTTATTTTTACTCTTAACTCGAGGATGATATATAACTTATCACATTTAACCAATTCAGTTAGTAAGTTGTGCAAAAATAGTAAATGTAGGAATGTAGGAATACAATCATACATTTAAGTCATCATTTGTCACCTGATTTTAATTACATAGATAAAAAGACATTAAATTTTAGGTTTAATACATTTTTTGATCATCTAATTATAGGCCTGAGTACAATTTGATCCTCTTTCTTTTAAAAATTTCAAATTGGCCCCTTACGTTATCTAACTGAATCTTTTCCGTCAAATATTTATAATAGTGTTAGAAATAAGTGATGTGGCATATGAGGTGACGACTGAATTATGACATGTATATTTTTTGATGATGAGACATATGATTTATTTATTTTTTTTGTTATTCATATTTCATTTTATTAGTAACTTATTAATTAATTTTTTCATTTTTTTTTTAAATTTAATTTGTACAAATTTTAAAAATATAACCATTGGACCAAATGGTTGACCCATTTGCTCAGCTCACAAACATTTTGTTATGCATTGTTCAAGTGGGGTTATATACAATCAAATTAATCAGGTCTCACACAATGTGGGACTTCTGTTACAATATTGTGTGCACAACTTCAGGGCTCTGCTAGTTGTGATAATGTAAAGCACTTTAGTGCGCAACTTTTGAAGATAGATACGAAGACAAAGCTGTCAGCTTCTAATTACTATCATCTTGAAAAGAAAGAATTGAATAATCTTGACCTTTAAATTGGGAACAAGAAGCATTATTGACAAACCTTCGTCTTTCACTCAATATATCAAACGATGAAAACTTAATGGAGCTAAGAAACTTGATTTCTTTTGAAAATAGTATTCCTTTCAGAAGACATGATTTTTTTCTTTCTTCAACTTAGTATACCTGTTGGGATGATATTATTTTGGAGTGGAGATTGGAATGATTATTGACATTAAATGTGCAATAAATATACACAAGTAAGAACTAGTTTGGAAGTGAATTTGAAAAGATTCATTTTAGTCTCACATAGGAGGGAATATATTAGTAGTGTATATATATTCCAACTTGGACAATTGGGATTGGGCCCCAAGGGGCACCCAATTTTGTGAAAGGAGTGAAGACACACCTATGAGTCATCTAGACACACGCGCATGCGGCGCCGCCGCCCGTCCGACCGACCGACCGGCCGGTTCGGTTCGGTTCGGTCTAGATGAATTAATTTTTGAACCCAAATTTAATTATTATTAATTAATTAATTTCGGTAGAAATTAAATAATAGTATTTAATTATTAGAAAATTAATTAATATTTAATATTAATTAATTACGAAATGGTCCTTCTCCAAAAACCAAGTCTTCCACGTTTTTCTCCATTCCAAATGCTAACCAATTATGTAACCGCCAGTTTGACTGCGCCGATTCCACTCTCCCATTTTATTCTCCATTCTCCCACGATTTTCTCCACTTTCCCCCGATTTTCTCATTTGATTTGCTGCCTATAAAAAGAGGTATGCACTTCATTTGTAACTGCTCCGAATTTTTGAATTCTCTCTTCTCTCTCTCATTCTCTTCATCTATTATTTTTTCTTTTTCTTGACTGGTTCTTCTGCAAGAAAACCATCTGAAAGTGTATTTCTAGATTGATTTATCATATTTCAACTGATAAATCATAATTTTTTAACAGGCTGTTTTATCTTGGAGACGTCGTCGAAAATCGACTGCTTTGCAATTTTTGGCAGTACGACGAAACGTCTTAAAGAAAGCGACCTAGTACGCGACTCGTCCCGATAATTACTCTGTGCCATTTTTATTTTTAAAAACCGGAAACAACAACTTTTAGACATTTCATAACTGCCATGACAACTGAGGAAATTATCGGTACTACTGCGGCTGCTTCTGTCTTTGACAAACCGTTTAAGTTTGAAGGATCCAATTTCAAACGTTGGCAAGCTAAGATGAAATTTTTCTTAACTCTGAAAAAGGTTGCCCACGTTCTGACTGAGAATATCCCGGTTGTTCCTTCTGGATTTACTGAACTACCTAATGGTAAGTCACTTGCAGAATCAGATGGGACTTCCCAAACTTCTGAATCAGATGTTGCAAAAGCTAAGGCTGAAACAGATGACTTACAACTCAAGAAAGAAATCGCCATATGGCACGAGAATGACTATCTGTGCAAAAATCACATTCTGAACGGTCTTGCTGATGATTTGTACGACTACTACAGTAGTTACAAGACTGCTAAATAGGTATGGGAGGCTCTGCAAAGGAAATATGATACTGAAGAAGCAGGTGCGAAGAAATATTCCGTCAACCGCTACTTGAACTACAAGATGGTGGATGAAAGATCTGTGGAAGCTCAAAGCCACGAAATTCAAAAAATTGCTCATGAAATCATTACAAAAGGTATGCCTCTCAATGAACAATTTCAAATTGCTGTTATCATTGATAAATTGCCCCCTGGTTGGAAAGATTTTAAAAATATGCTTCGCCACAAAACTAAAGAATTTTCAATCGAGAGTTTGATTACTCGCCTTCAAATTAAAGAGGAAGCTCGGAAACAAGATCAGAAAGATGAAGTCTTAGTTGTTTCCAACAAAAAAAAGAGTTTCGGTGCGGTTCTGAAGCCTACGGGCAAACCTTTAAAGAATCAGAATCGTAATGCTGCGAACCGAATTAAGAATGGGAATCCCTCTAGGGCCTCATCTGCTCCATTTGCTAGGCAACAACCACCACCTCAAAGAAATGATGCTCCGGTTTTCTCTTGCTACAATTGTGGGAAACCGGGTCATATGGCAAAAAAATGTAAGAGCAGGCCTAAACCTGCTGATGGCTCAAATGCTCAGGTTAACCTGTCTGATGAGCACTTCATTGCTATGATCACTGAAGTCAACATGGTTGGTGGAAATGATGGTTGGTGGATAGACACTGGCGCCACTCGTCATGTCTGCTATGACCGTGTTATGTTCAAGACATACATGATTGCTGAAGATAAGAAAGTGTTGTTGGGAGATGCTCACACCACTAACGTTGCTGGAATTGGAGATGTAGAGCTGAAGTTCACCTCAGGAAGGACTTTGATCTTGAAGGACGTCATGCACGTTCCTGAAATTAGGAAGAATCTTGTTTCTGGTTTTCTTTTGAATAAGGTTGGGTTTAGTCAAACTATAGGGGCAGATTTGTACACCATCACTAAGAATGGTATTTTTGTTGGGAAAGGGTACATCACTGATGAAATGTTTAATTTGAATGTTGATTTGAATAAAATTTCTCATTTTGTTTACTCCTTGTGTGATTTTAATATTTGGCATGGTAGACTTTGTCACGTTAATAAGCGAATTATTTCAAATGCAAGCAACTTAGGCCTAATCCCTAAATTAAATGTCAATGATTTTAATAAATGTGAATTTTGTAGTCAAGCTAAAATA
Source organism: Lathyrus aphaca (assembly GCA_963966055.1). Classification (NCBI taxonomy): domain Eukaryota; kingdom Viridiplantae; phylum Streptophyta; class Magnoliopsida; order Fabales; family Fabaceae; genus Lathyrus; species Lathyrus aphaca. The sequence goes on along the minus strand of OZ014524.1, from coordinate 31,535,369 downwards.
ACAAAGACTTCACATAAATCAATTATAAAAGAATTTGATCCCCTAGATCTTATACATTCCGATATATGTGAATTAGATGGAAGTTTAACTAGAAATAGTAAACGTTATTTTATCACTTTTATTGATGATTGCTCTGATTATACTTATGTATACCTAATGAAGAATAAAAGTGAAGCGCTTGACATGTTTAATATATATGTAACTAAAATTGAGAATCAATTTAATAAGAAAATTAAGAGATTTTGTAGTGATAGGGGAACTGAATATGACTCTAGTTTATTTAATGATTATTATGTTGAACATGGCATTGTACATGAAACAACTACTCCATATTCTCCTGAAATGAATAATAAAGCAGAAAGAAAGAATAGAACTCTTACTGAACTTGTTGTTGCAATTATGTTAAATTCGGGTGTTGCACCTCACTGGTGGGGGGAAATTTTATTGACTGTTTGCTATGTCCTGAATAGAGTTCCCAAGTCAAAAAGTAAGATCTCACCTTATGAGATATTAAAGAAAAGACAACCAACTTTGTCTTATTTGAGAACTTGGGGTTGTCTGGCTTATGTCAGGATTCCGGATCCGAAACGAGTTAAACTCGCTAGTAGAGCCTATGAATGCGTATTCATTGGGTATGCAGCAAATAGTAAGGCATATAGGTTTTATGATCTAAATACCAAAGTGATCATTGAATCAAACAATGTTGAATTCTATGAAGAGAAATTTCCTTTCAAATCGAGAAATAGTGGGGGCACCCAATCGAGTCACTTTCCTGCGATAAAAAGTACTGAAAGTAGCGACAATGTAGAAACAGAACTTCGAAGAAGTAAAAGAGAAAGAGTTGCTAAAGACTATGGGCCCGATTATGCGGCTTATAATGTAGAAGAAGATCCAATAAATCTTCAAGAAGCACTGTCATCTCTGGATGCAGATTTATGGCAGGAAGCTATCAATGATGAGATAGATTCTCTAGAGTCTAACAAGACCTGGCATTTAGTAAACTTACCTCCTGGTTGCAAACCAATTGGTTGTAAATGGGTTTTGAAAAAGAAACTAAAACCTGATGGAACTATTGATAAATACAAGGCTCGCCTTGTAGCCAAGGGTTTTAGATAAAAAGAAAATATAGATTTCTTTGACACATTTTCTCCAGTCACTAGAATTACATCCATTAGAGTACTCATTTCAATAGTTGCTCTTTATAACTTATTAGTACACCAAATGGATGTTAAAACAACTTTTTTAAACGGTGACTTAGAAAAATAAATCTATATGGAACAACCAGAAGGTTTCGTGATCCAAGGACAAGAAAACAAGGTTTGTAAGTTAGATAAGTCTTTGTATGGACTAAAACAAGCTCCTAAACAATGGCATGAAAAGTTTGATAACTTAATGATAATTAATGGGTATAAAGTGAACGAAAGTGACAAATGCGTTTATTACAAATCTGATAATCGCATTTGTACTATCATATGTCTATATGTAGACGACCTACTCATATTTGGATCAAACATTCAGGCCATTAATGATACGCAATCATTGTTGTGCAATAATTTTGATATGAAAGACCTCGGAGAAGCTAGCGTGATCCTGGGTATCAAGATCACTAGATCCAAACAAGGAATTTATTTGGATCAATCTCACTATGTGGAAAAGATCTTAAAGAAATATAAATACTTTGATTGTAAACCTGCGTGCACACTGTATGATCCAAGTATGAAACTGTTTAAGAACACTGGAGAAAGTGTCAAACAATGCGAGCATCATTGGCAGTCTTAGGTATGCCACTGATTGTACTAGACCCAACATTGCATACGTCGTAGGATTGTTGTGCAGATTTACAAGTAAGTCGAGTAACGAGCATTGGCAAGCTATTGAGCGAGTCATGAGATACCTTAAAAGGGCTATGGATCTCGGCATACACTATAAGAAATTTCCTGCTGTACTAGAAGGGTATAGTGATGCAGATTGGAACACCTTATCAGATGATTCCAAAGCCATTAGTGGTTATATATTTAGTATAGCTGGAGGAGCTGTATCTTGGAAATCAAAGAAACAGACCATTCTGGCCCAATCCACAATGGAGTCTGAAATGATAGCACTAGCTACAGCTAGTGAAGAAACAAGTTGGTTAAGATGCTTGCTAGCTGAGATTGCCTTATGGAAAAAACCTATGCCAGCTGTGTTGATCCACTGTGATAGTACCGCGGCTATTACAAAAGTTGAGAACCGTTATTATAATGGTAAAAGACGTCAAATTAGAAGAAATCACAACATCGTAAGAGATTGTATATCTAAAGGAGTTGTGAGAGTGGATCATGTACGCACTGATGAAAACATTAGCAGATCCTTTGACGAAAGGATTAGCTAGAGAAAAAATCCGTAATACATCCAAAAAGATGGGACTAATGCCTATAAAGAAATGACTTACTCATGATGGGAACCCAACCTAAATGACTGGAGATCCCAAGAAATAGGTTCAATGGGTAATAACAAGTTGTGAGTAATATGAAATGACCATGCAAGTGAAACATGAATCCTGAAGTAATAAGAGGATGAGATAATAGAAACTCTTAATGAGATCTATACTCTGCATGAGGCAGTACCTAGGCTATAAGAGTACTCTTGATAGACTCATCTATGCGACTGTGGAACTGAGGTCGGTTCCTATGGAATTTCAAGGCAAAATTCCTAGAGCCTTCACTAAACCAAGATACACGTGCAGGGCCATTAAAGCACGAGCTATTAGAATACACCTTACGAAAAGTTTATGTGCGAGTATGATGTCTGAGATAGAGTTCAAGACAATAATGTCACTCTTATTGAATCAGAATCCTACTTGCTACGCTAAGGTTCAAGTCTTAGACACATTTGCTTATGCACAATCTTAGAAATATCTAACATACTTCTAAAATCACCTTTTAAATTCAAGTGGGGGATTGTTGGGATGATGTTATTTTGGAGTTGGAATTAGAATGATTATTGACATTAAATGTGCAATAAATATACACAAGTAAGAACTAGTTTGAAAGTGAATTTGAAAAGATTCATTTTAGTCTCACATAGGAGGGAACACAAATATTAGTAGTGTATATATATTCCAACTTGGACAATTGGGATTGGCCCCAAGGGGCATCCAATTTTGTGAAAGGAGTGAAGACACACCCATGAGTCATCTAGACACACGCACGCGCGTCGCCGACGCCGTCCGTCCGACCGGCCGGCTCGGCTCGGTACGGTCTAGATGAATTGATTTTTTGAACCCGAATTTAATTATTATTTATTAATTAATTTCGGTAGAAATTAAATAACGATATTTAATTATTAGAAAATTAATTAATATTTAATATTAATTACGAAATGGTTCTTCTCCAAAAACCAAGTCTTCCACGTTTTTCTCCATTCCAAATGCTAACCAATTATGTAACCGTCAGTTTGACTGGGTCGGTTCCACTCTCCCATTTTATTCTCCATTCTCCCATGATTTTCTCATTTGATTTGCTGCCTATAAAAAGGTATGCACTTCATTTGTAATTGCTCTGAATTTTCGAATTCTCTCTTCTCTCTCTCATTCTCTTCATCTATTATTTTTTCTTTTTCTTGACTGGTTCTTCTGCAAGAAAACCATCTGAAGGTATTTCTAGATCGATTTATCATATTGCAACTGATAAATCGTAATTTTTGAACGGACTGTTTTAATCTGAAGACGTCGTCGAAAATCGACCGCTTTGCAAATTTTGACAGTACGACGAAACGTCTTAAGAAAACGACCTAGTACGCGACTCGTCCCGATAATTACTCTGTGCCATTTTTATTTTTAAAAACCGGAAACAACAATACCTTTCCTCATGGATAGAGTTCCATATTAGTTTTTTGCCATCTTCAATCAATTGTAAGAAGAAAAATGAAATATTTGTCTCCTTCATTTATGTTTTATGATTTAGTAATGTAGATGTTAAACTCCATGAATAAATGATCATTTTTTATCTTTTTTAAATCTGGTATATTTAAGTGGTATATTTAATTATTAGTTTATCATTGAGGGTCAATGGTTAATATGATTTATTTATGGGACTTGTATGTGTGTCTAAGTTCTATATTTCATGCTATATATGTTAAGTTTAAAGATTGTCTTGCATTCATTTCAAAGCTATAGTTAGAAAGAAGCTTTTGCTTGCTTGCTAAATTTGTTAAGTACACGAAACACCATAATAACTCACTAATTTTTCAACTGCATTAAATCACATTTCATATAACTAGGATGGTTCATAGTACAATTTAGAGAGAAAATCGAATTGAATCAAACCAAACAATAATAACTCACTAATTTAAACTTCAGTTGCTGGACAATTTAGTTTAGCCCATGATTTTGCTGGACAATTTAGTTTAGTTCATGATTTTTTTAATAGCCTTTCATGTAACTCATCTATCTTTTTAAATAATGGATGTGGCATCTCTTGTGAATGATGATGACAATGGAAGGATAAAGAATAAGCATACCATAATATTGCATGCGAGGGTCCCATATTCTGGTACATATAGATTATCTTCAACTGGTAGGCTATCAACACAGTATAGGTCCTAAGTTATTATTTGATGAGTTTAACCATCAAATCAAATAAAAAAAGTTAGTATATCGAAAGAAGAAAAAAAAGGAAAATTCCCTCAAATAATGTTTAAGGATTTTCTTTGAGTTATATTTAACTAGATTGCGACCTTGTAAAAATATTTTAACAAAAATCTTAGAGTGTTATATTAAATTTTATATATATATATATATATATATATATATATATATATATATATATATATATATATATATATATATATATATATATATATATATATATATATATAATTTTGAATCATCCTTTTTTTTTATAAAATTAATTTATAAGATGCATCATTCCAAGTCACCACCTTAGCAACCTTAGCTGTTATGCTTCATCAAGCATCCAAGTCATTAAGTATTGGTCATTCACAATGAATTGCTTCAGCCTACACTAGAAGGAACCTCACTATAAGGACCATGTTCATGACTGCATTGCATCATTCCATTTCCAAATGCATAAAGCCAAGCTGCACTCGAGTCATACCATAAGCAACATGAAGCCTGCAGCATTGGATTGAGTTCTATTGGAGAAGCTTATGGATGTTACAGCTGGCATAACTTCCATAACTGCCTCACTCATTTAACCTCACTCACTCAGTTAACCCAAGGCATCATTAACCATGGTCAAGGGATCTATAAAGCAAGGTCATCACTGCAGTGCAAGGTTCAGCTTCATTTTCATCACAAAATCACCAAAAATTGCAAAGCTTTCTCTCTGAATTTTTGCATTGCAAATTGATTCGAGTAAGCTTTTTCATCATTGATCTGGATCCATTCTTCCTCCATTGATCATCTTCATCATCTCACACTCAATCACTAAGCATTTCACAGCCTGAATTTTCAAGATCAAGCATGACACATTGTTGAAGCTTCACTGCATTTTGGATTCGAATTCCTCAAAGAGCCACAATCCTGCTTCAATCTTCCTCAATTCATCATCAGCATCATCTCTAGTTTAAGATCCATGGAAGGCATAGCTTGAAACATAAAAGAATCAGCACTGCATAGCATTGATCTTTACTGCACTTTCCTCAATTTCTCAGGATTCATAGCTCCCAGAGTGTTTATTTTACTTCCATTGATCAAGATCAAGATCAAGCAAGCACTGGAACCTCATCTCTGGCCTTCTAGCAATAATTTGACATCTCTACAACTCAGGTATGTCCTGAAATTCAACTTGCTCGAATTGCTTGTTTTCAATTGGTTTTATGTTGATTGAGGCCTGATAGAGGTTATGGATTAACTGGCTAGTTGATAGGCATGGTAGATGCAGAGATTCAATTTTCAGGCTTAGATTCTTGCTTTTGATTAAGGAGTTTTAGGAACCCTAAATGATTTTTGAAGCCATATTTAAGATCAGTGAAGAGAGGCGAATCCATTGATGGTCATGATTTTCATTTTAGTGATGTTTAGGGTTTGCCCTACCGGAGTAGTGAACGGAGATGATGACCGGAATTCATCTCCAGTCATCAGAATAGTAACCCTAATTATCCCTAACTTTAAGTCTCAGCCATTGGATGAGTCTGATCCAAGTGCCCATAAGCTGCCAACACATTAATGAGTCCGTGTCTAGCACATGGCACAAAGTCAAACCAAATTCAATCAGTTCCTATCCACACCCCCACGTGTGCATGACCAAGCCCAGTTGTGTGGTTTTTGTTGCTTTCTGAACCCCCCAGGCCCAATCCAGTTTTTCTTTTAATTTCTTTTTCTTTCTTTTATTCCCATTTTATTTCAATTTCGTTTTTGATTATTAAAAATACCAAAAAGCTCCCAAAAATTCCCAATTAATTCATGGACATTTCTCATATTTTTCCCTAATTTTCCTTAATTTTTGTTTTCATTTTTCTTTAATATTTTAGTCAGAATTAATTTCTCATTTGAATTAATTCTATTCTTCTCATATTTTGACCAATCATTTTGTGCATTTTTGTTCTCCTAAATCACAAAAGATAAATGGTTCATTCTTTTTGCATTAGTTAGAGGATTCCCTAAGCCTTCCAAAAATATTTTTGTTTTGATTTTTAGGTCATGTTCAGATCATTTTTGAATCCTTCCTTTCATGTGTGTGTCCATAAGCCCTAATTGAATTCCACCCTTCCATTCACCACTCAAAAAATAGAATTTTTCATGAGATTTTTTTTACACATGCTACTCTCTGGATTTTGTATTCAAGTGTCAAGTTTCATAATTTTTCATGATCATTTGCTATTTTTTAGTTTGCTTGGTTCACAAGTCATGTTTTTGGTCTTTCCATTTCTTTCCTTTGATCCCTTTAGCCTAAGGCCTTCATGCCAATACTTTGAGGTCACAATCTTGAGTCTCTTAGGTCATTTATGGTGTATATAAATGTTGAGTACCACCTTTGGGTCTTTACCTTCAATTTTTAGAGCTTACTTGAGTCCTAAGCCACACATGTCCCATGTTAACCTAATCTTCCTTCTCTTTCCATCTTAAGCACTTCAAAATCCTTTTGTACATGATTTAATTTCATCTTGTCATTGTTTTGAGTCTTATAAGTGTTTTGTGATCATCCATACTTGTTCATATCATTTTAGAACCATTTTTCTCCCTTTTGAACTTCATTTGTCACTTAAAGGACCTTAGAAACCCTAATTTGATCACCTAGCCTTAGGATGCTTCTTAACCCACCATTTGTGAACATTTTCCAAGTATAATCTCCATTTCATTTTGTTGTCAAGCCCCTGGTTTTTGTATGGGGAAGTCAAGACCCTTTGGTTATTTTTGAATATTTTTCTAATTCATTTTGTTTCATCTTTATAACCATGCTTCTATATGTTTCCTCCCCCTTTCAATCTCATACTTGAATATCCTTAACTTGGATCTCTTCCTTCTCATTTGATATATCCATTTCCTTCACTTCCATATAGTGTTGAGTTCTGATTTTTCATTTATCTTTGAGTTTAAGAGATTTTAGTAATAGTGAACACTTAGGTTGTCTTTATAACCTCATCCTTAGGTTTTAGTGGTTCTTTAGGACATAGTTTGACTTTAATTCAATTAATTCCTTTAGAAACTTTTGAATTGGTTTAGCTACTAAGTTTTTAAGTATGTCACCTTATAAGATGCTTTAGGCTTAGGTATTGACCTTAGAAGCTCACTAACATCTTTCCTTAGATAATGTGAATTGTTTGTGAAGTTTATCATGTAACAATTGTTCATATTTCTCCATCATGCTAACTCTTGTTTTGTAGGGGGGAAGATGAGGTAATTACTTCATTCTTTATCTCTTATGAATTTATTTGTTTTGCCTTAGCACCTTTGTGCTTTGTGCATAGGTTCCCTTTCCTCTCTTTAGATTCAACTTAACTTCCTTAGGAAGTAAGTTGAATTCTAACTTGTTCTTTTTCTCCTTAGGTTAGAATACCTCATTAATCATAGGACCTCTTTTTACATAATAATGACTTAGGGTTGTGTCTTAGTCCCCCATTAGCTTTGACATTTTCCTTTTGAGTTTTCTCTCCTCATCTTCAAACAAATCCAAAAAAGACTTAATAACTGCATGAAAGAATCCCTTGTGTATAGCCTTATTCCATGGGGTACTTGCATTCATTCCATCTTGGAGTGGTGTAAGCTTGTCTAGCATGATTCAGAAGTCTTATCAAGGGGTTGTTTCACAAAAAAAAATCTAAAATAAATTTCTTCACAAAAGCTACAAAAACATGTAATAAAGTTCAACAAACTAGTGAACTTAAACCCCAATCCTAGGAAACAAGTCTTGGATAAATTCTCCTTGCTTGATATGCTTATTCTATTATTCCATATTGGAATGTAGTAGCAAGTACACATTCCATGGAAAAGAGTTTGAATTCACTTCCTTGTGCCAAATTCATACAAAACTCTTAAAAATCAAACAACAAACAATAAGCGACTTTCCCGCGGGAACTTCTTTTCTCATCTCATTCATTCTAAGCGCGAACTTGCAACGACTTGCCTCATTTGCAAGACGGTAAATGTACTCGTACCAGACGAGCCTGCAACACCTGAGCATAGAAATACGCAATTCAAGCCATAAAAACACAAACAAATAGTTCCCGCCTTAGTTAGGAGAACTACGTCGACTCTGATCCTCATTTTCCCGATGAGGTACGTAGGCAGCGGGGTAGGGCCTGTTCGAGCATATTCTTTATTTTCCCTACATTTCCCTCTTTCTTTCCATTCTCTTTTCTTATTCCTTTCTCATTTCCATTCCCATTCCAGTAGCAGTTCTTTTGTTCAGCAACACTTTATTTTTCTCACCCTTTGAAACAAACAAGCAAGCGTGGATCCCATCGGGTACGGCGGACGGTCTGGGGTGCTAATACCTTCCCAAGTCGTAACCGACTCCCGAACCCAGATCTTTGGTTCGCAGGACCTTGTCTTTTCCTTCTTCCTCAGGTTTGTGCAGCATTACCTTTCCCATTCATTATGGATAAAAATGCATGGCTGGCGAGTCTATCTTTTCCACGCCACTTTCGCGTTTGTACTAGGATGAAAATCCCGGGAGCGACACCCTACCACTAAAAATTGGAGGGAAAAGTTTTTTCCCTGTGGCGCCCGCCACAGGCTCATGGCGCCCGCCATGAGTGTAAAAGAGTGGAGAAAGTGGTGATCATGGGTATATGGCAGTTGTGGAGGGTCTTGAGACGTGTCCACATCATGGGTGACCCCATGGCGCCAGCCACAGTGGGTTTCGTAGGTGCAAAATGTTGAATTTCTTGATTTTTACTCTTTTCAGCTCCTTTTTCGCTCCTTTTCTCGATCGAGGCCCCGATTAAATTAAAAACCTGAAAATAAAGAAAAACAAAGTAATAACATAAAAAAATAGCAATAAAAACTTAGAATGCATGCGAAATCGGAGTCAGAAATATGGTGAAATTTAGTGTTATCAAATTCTCCCATACTTAGACCTTTGCTTGTCCTCAAGCAAACATTTAGAGCTCAACGAAGAAAACTGGTGTCAACGCGTGATTTGGGCTAAAAAGGGCTTCTAAGTTCAAGTCAGGATGCAGTGACAGGTACTAACTAAGTGAACGAGGGTATCATAATGACACAGACATAAACTTCAGTCATATATTAACCAACCCATATCATCCCACAATACCTAGGCCTATCTTTTTCATTTCTTTTTGGGTCCCTTTCATTCAGGCGCAATCACATTAAGCCCGTTATCCATACATGCTTCATAGTAGAGTGACCAATCGTAATCCGCCCTACCAAGTTCAGTGCCAGATACCTCTGAACCAACTAACAATAGGTGACTGCAATTTTTTTTTCTTTTTGTGGCAAGAATTTTTTTCTCTTTTTGGTTTAAATGACTTTGTGAGGGTCACATATCCCAGAGTTTGCCTTTTTCTCTTTTTATTAGCACTGGATCATTCACTTATGTTCATCGGTCCCCTATGTCGCTCCCCGGATTTCCATCCTGGTACAAACGCGAAAGTGGCGCGGAAAAGAATAGAGTCACCAGCCAGGCATTTTTATCCCGAAGAGAGGGAATGGTAATGCTGCACAAACAAGAAGAAAAGAAGAGGAAGGACACAGGTCCTGCGAAACAAAGAGACTGAGCTCGGGAGTCGGTTACGACCTGGGAAGGTATTAACACCCAGATCGTCCGCCGTACCCGACGGGATCCACACTTGCAAAAGAAATTGTTTCAAAGGGTGAGGGTATGAAAACTGCAGCAAAAGAAATGAAAATGAAAAGAAACTGGAACTGGAAAAGAACTGAAATAAGAAAAGAAAAGGAAAAATGTAGGGAAAATAAAGATTGTGCTCGAACGGGCCCTACCCCGCTGCCTACGTACCTCATCAGGATAATGAGGATCAGAGACGCCGTAGTTCCCCTAATTAGGGGTACTAAAAGGAAATTGCTTGTGAATTAAGGCTTGAACTGCCTATGCCATTGCTCAGGTGTTGCAGACTCGGACGACGAGTGCGTAACCGTCTTGAAAAGTGACAAGTAGGAGCAAGTTCGCGTACGGAGCGAATGAGATGAGAAGAGAAGTCCCGAAGGAGAGACGCTTATTGTTAGTTTGGTGTTTTTTAGGAGCTTTTATGAATGAAGGTTTGCATAGGTAAGTGTACCTAAGTCTTACTCAATGGGATGTGTACGTCTCACATCATCCCGAAATGGAATGCGCAAGAGACACACCTATCTATGGAGGAAATCCCCAAAGCTAGTCCCACAAGTGAAGGCTTAAGCACACTTGCCTATTACCATTATTAAGTGTTTTTGTGGTTTTTGGTTAAGAAGTGTTTTTTACCTTTTCTTTGTGAGGTACTCATGCTAAGACCTATCCACCACGAGTGATGACTCACACCTCGCCCTGAAACGGAACGCGTGCAAGTATCTCATAGCAAAGTCTCATGTCACATGAAAGTACTCAACCTTTATTAAGTGGATTAAAATTAAGTTTGAAGATTAGAAGAGAGAGCACCAAAGGATCTCAAAGGAAAAATTCTAAAGGGGGACTAAAATAATCCTAAGTGTTAACATGCATGGATGTCCTAAGGGTTAGTGAGGTTTCTATCCTAATGAAGAAGGAAGAAGAAGAGAAGAAGATAGAAGAAGGGATGAGAAAGGCCTAATCCCAACAACAAAGGGTTAGCTCAAGATAAACATAAGAGGAGAAGATGAGATTTGGAGATGTGGAACTCAATTCCCACATCTCACACTTACCATAGCCCCTGCAAGGTTAGTATGCACATACATGAAACAAAATGAGAAAGATAACATGCTAACATTGAACAATCAGAAGTGACATGATATGAAAAAATGCTCAATGCAAATGAAACTCAAAGAAAGGAGGAGAAGAAGTATGCAAATCAAAATAATGCAACATGAACACATATGAAAACAAATGCACACTTATGAAAAATGCAATGCAAAATGCACAAAATATGAACACAATACTCAATACCAGAACCAAAAAAATATGAAGAATGGCTTAGGAAGCCAACAAGATGAAGAGAAGAGTGGTACAAGACCAAACAATATCAAAATGGAAGCAAAAGAAACCAAAAGATGAAGTGAAACACTTAAAGAAACAAATGACTTAAAGAAGAAACAAACTCAAAAATTCAGAAGACACAAGACCTATCCTAGGACCAGGAAGGTACCCACACCCTAAAGGAACCCCCAACGAGAAGAAAAATAGGTCACAAGTGCTTTTATAAGCTTATGAGAGGCTTAAAGGTTCAAAGGAAGCGAATCGGGACAAGGTTCAAGATAAAATCCACAATAAATCAACCAGCCATCTAAAAATTCCACAATTGAAACCAAATGACCTTCAAACATGTTATATCAACTAGCCAAAAGGATTTGCAAAGATTCAGAAAGGAACTAAGGCAAATGGGAGCAAGAACACAAGTTAGGACAGAAAACTTACATCACAAGTTACCAGACCAAGACTCAGGAAATAAGTTTCTAAAAATTCATAGAAAAATCACATGAAAATAAAAATTAATTAGGAACACAAAGAAAAAAGAATGGGATCAAAACTCAAAATATTGAAGGCTATGGAAAATGGACAAGGCAGACTGGTCAAGAAAGACTTAAAAAGAAGCTATGAGCAATGGTGAATTAATTATGACATGTGGATCAATGAAAAAATAAAAATAAAAATATGATAAAAAACTAGAGACACAAAATGACATTCATGATTTTTTGGGAATTTTTAGGTGATTGGAGGTATTTTAAATGAATTAAAACCAAACTGAATTAAAAAGAAATTAAAATGTGAAAAAAGAAAATGAAAGAAATGGAGTGAGGTGAGATTAGTAAGGGCTGGACGTGTAAAGGAATGGGCCTGGATTGGGATAGGGTGCGAATAGCATACGCTGGAAGCCCAGAATGCGTGCAGGAGCATGGGTCTTGCTGTGGAATTTAATTGAATTTAATATGAAATGCTGGAAAATAATCTGGACGCTGGATTAATCCTGTGGAGAGAGAAGACCACCTCATTAAATGAGGTGGCAGCATGCTGTAATATGAAAGGTGAGCTCACAGAATGAACTGTAGTCCCTACCATACGCTGTATTAAATATAAGACATATTTTATAACATGAATTTAGAGCAAAAAAAGGCCACGTGGCAGCATGTGGACGGCTGGATGCTAGATCCAATGGTGAAAACTTCATCTTCTTCAATGAAAGAGCACAAGACAAATTCCGGTGACCGGAGCTAGAGCTCCGGCACCGGAGACCAAACCAGTACCAAATATTAACCAAATAACGCAAATAAAAAGTCCAGATCAACTAATTACACATCACTGAATCCAAATATGACCTCAAAAACAGCTGAATCTCAAAGAATTGGCCGGATCGAAGCAAAACAACATTGATCCTCAAACTTTAAATGCACATAACTCATGATATAATGCACCAAAATCAAATCTACGAAGTGCAGCATGATCAGCAAACCACAAGGAACACAAATCAACAATTAAATTCCATTTCCAGAACAATAAATTTCAAGCCATACCTGAGATGGAGACCTTGAAATATTGAGATAGAAAACCAAATAATTCGTGAAAATCACTCCTCTTGCTCCTTAGATGCAAAATAAATGCATCTAAGGTCTTTAAATGGTGTGGATCTGAGATTTCAACACAAGAGGCTTTGAAATGGTGAACTTCCAATTCTGTGCTTTAAGCTCGAATGAGTGGATGATTCTTGATCTCTATGATCCACTGATCAAGAATATGAAAGAAGTTTTTGGAGAATGTAAAAGAATGGAGAGATATGAAGCAAAATGCAAGAATGCAAGAAGGTTGAGAATGAGAGAATGAGAGAGATTTCAGATCTGGTTTTTGCTTAATTCTCTTTGTTATGATGTAAAAAGTGAGTGCTGAAAGTGTGAAAGAAAGTGCACGAAAATTGAATGAGAAAAGTGTGAATATGCAAATTGTACACTTGGTGGAATATGCATGCTCTCCTCATTCTTCCTTGGGACTCTCAGAAAATGTGAGTTTCATTCTCCACCCTTGATCCAAATCCATTCACTCCTGGCACTTAGATTAAACCCTTACACTTATTTCATGATTTTTGCAAATTGGCATGTTTTGGAGGGAGTTTTTCAAAGTGCACGAAATTGGACAATTCTCTTGAGCAAAATGCCTCTTATGAAATGTATTTTAAGTTAGAAATAAGTTTGGGCCTGTACCAATTCACAAAAATAAGATCGGAGCCTTCTTGCACATGGTGGCTTTTTGAAAAGTCAAATTTTGCCCTAGAACCTTGCTTTTTTCGAATAGCCTAGAGAAGTAACCGGGAATCCGGTGAAAAAGTACTTGTACTTTTTGAAAATGGAAGCCCTTACTATCCAACTTTCATGTTTGACTTTGGTCCATTTGAAGAATTTTTGATCATGTTAAGGCCACTTGAAAATTAAGGCCAAAGTTGCCAAATTTGCAAAACTTCAAAAACCAACTTTGTACCATTTTTGCAAAACCCCTCAAATCTCAATGATTCTTGAACTTTAGGCATTCCAAACCTCTTATAAAATTGTAAGGACCCCTCTTGGCCAAAAAAATTTGGGTTGGACCCCTTGAAATTGCACAGTTGACTTTTTCAGGGCTCTGTTGACTTTTTCCTTCATATGCAAGCAACTGAGGCTCTGACTGACCTTCACATGGAATTTTCTCATGAAATTTGACACATAGGATCCTCTTAACATGTAGAAGACTTGACTCACAAGAAATGACCAAAGTTGTGAGATTATGGTACTTGAATCCCAAACCCTAATTTGGGTGCACTGCATAGGAGCTTTGCCTTGTCCTGAGATCTCTGATGATCATGCAATCTTCTGAGCTTTTGCCAATGGACTTGATCTTGTAAATGGAGTGTAGAATCACCATATAACTTGTACAAACTCATTGGGACCCTTGTCATGGCTTGAAGTGCTTCTGGGAACTCTACAGATGACCATATGCTTGATGCTAGGACATAAGGGATGTTATGCTTCATCTTTCCATGATATGATGCTAATAAAATGGTATGAGTATGATGGATATAATGTGATATGATGCTTAAAATGAAGAGGGCAAATTTTGGGTGTTACAGCTGCCCCTATTCAATCATCAGTTAATCTGAAGAGGACGATAGTACGGGCTATCGACCATTCAAGATAAACTGTGGTTGAATACCAAGAAGACCAGAAATTTGCACTCTGACGAAGAATGCAACACCGGGAAATAAACCCAACCAGATGAAGCTATAGGGATAAGAAGGAAAGAAAAAGCAGACGAGCTTCTTCCAAGCTGAAACTGATATCTTGAACAAGAATGCGTTGACAGACGAGTCTTCAAACAATCCTGTGACGCCAGGAACTAGACAGACAAGTCCTCAAAATACTGCAAGAACATAAGCTGAGACAGACGAGTCTTCAAACAATCCTGTGACGCCAGGAGCTGGACAGACGAGTCCTCAAACACTGCAAGAACATGAGACAGACGATTCTCCGTTGGATTTACCCGTTACGCCAGGACCGGCAATGCACTTAAGTCTGTGGGATAGACATGCAATCAAGGTAGACGAACCTTCTACATATATTATTCGCGGATATATGGTATAAGACAGACGAGTCTTCTATGAGCAAACCTGTGACGCCAGGTGCAACAACAGTAATTGATGCTTGAGACAGACGAGCCTCCTTCGGATTTACCTGTTACGCCAGGACCGGTAACCATTTTGACATTAATTCCCACTGTCAGGATTCGAAACCTCTTCAATACGGACGAGTATTGGATGATCATCAAGATAACACAGACGAGTGCCAAAAGTCAATGATATGGACGAGTATCAGACGATGATCTAAGAAACACAGACGAGCGCTTCAGACAATGATACAGACGAGTATCAGCCACTGGTATAGACGAATACCAGAAATTCAAACACAGACGAGCATTTGAAGTAGCAACCGAAAATCAGGATAAACAGCGAATCCTCACAATACAGATGCAAACTGGCATAACACAGACAAGTGTTGGGGATGATATAGACGAGTATCCAAGCAAAGCAGACGAGCTTCAAACAGGAAAACAACACAGACGAGTGCTGGAAATGATACAGACGAGTATCCACAAATCAGGCATACCAAACACAGACGAGTGCTGGAAAGTTGCAGATGAGAAACAGTTGAAATACATATATCAATGCACAGACGAGTGCAGCAAAGGACCCAATACTAAACACAGACGAGTGTTGGGAAGTTGCGGACGAGCAACAGCAAATGAGATATCACAACACAGACGAGTGTTGAGGAATTGCAGACGAGCAACAACAAAGAGATATCCAAACACAGACGAGTGCTGGAGATTGCAGACGAGCAAAATCAAGGTAATCATAAACCACTGCTGGGGAAAGCAAACGAGCAATACCACAGAGCCAACACAGACGAGTGTTGAAAGACGCAGACGAGCAGCAATAAAGCAGTAATATGCCACGGCTGGGGAAAACTTTGCTTAGAGATAACACAGACGAGTGTTGAGAATCGCAGACGAGCGGTAAATCAATGCCTGATTGGCCACAAGAGTTACAACTCTGCAGGGGAAGATAAGTCAAGAGGTCTGGATACCCAACTCTGACTGAGGTGATGAATACAGGACTGTATCATCAAAATAACTAAAAGTATGGCAACTTTGCTGAGGAACATTTCACTGACGGAGGTGAAAAATCAAATGTGAACTCTGTGGGGACAGGATCATCTTCAGACTTGGCTGGGGAAGCTGCTTGAACAATACTCTAGCTGGGGAGAGCATCGGCTGATTCAAGACTCTGAGGGGATATCAGGCTTTCAGTCCCACCTGCTGGAGGACTCTTGCTGAGGATAGCATACTGATGATTCCATGTCAGGCTTTCAGATACCTGCTGGGCATACTCCACTGGGGAAGAATAGACTGCTACTCCACTGGGGAAGAAGAAACTGCTTGGGTTGCTGCCAAGGCTTAGCTGGATAAAATCTCTGCTGGAGATGTCAGGTTTTCAGGTACCTGCTGGTGGAAGAAATCTTTGCTTGGGGAGATACTCTATTGGGGAAGAGTAAATGCTTTGAGAGAATGTGACGCCATCCTGCAACCTGCAACAACAGAAAACACAAGTGTGCCCCGGGGATTTGCATGGAATGATCTGTTCATCCATCTTCACCCGACACTCAAAGAGGGTTACAGTTTCCCTGCATGTCAGTTTTCTTTTCCAAATTATCACCATGTTTAGATGCAATGCTATTTTTGCCGAAAATTCAGGACATTTTGCAAACAAAAATAAACACACACAGCTTTTTTTAACTGCATATTCTTTTTATTGAATGGCCTCTGAATAGGCAAAGATTTACATCAGGAAGCAACCACCTGGAAAGAGGTAGCCGCTATAAAATTGAGAAAAAGAAACTATCCTAATGGCAATGTACGACATTCCAAAGAGTTCCATTTCTGCTATGACCTGCATGTCTTCGAGACTCTCCATTCTGCTTTGGCTTTCTGAGAGGATGAGGGGACTGTTTCCTATCCTTCTGATATTGTCGAGTTGTACGAAACGATGACATGGTTCAGATAACTCGGATCGCAGTTGTTCGCTTATTCTCTTGTTTTGCGTGGATCGCCCTTTCGGGTTTTCAATCCACCGAGATACCCTTTTTTGCCTGAGCTGTCCAATGTGGCTTTTCAACTCAGCGGGTGTACATTTTTTTTATTTACTTCCCTAACTTTTGCCCGAGCTTTTTATTCTGTTTTTAGCTCGCCGGGATGCCCATTTTTTGCCTGGACTATAATTCTGTTTTTGTGTCCAGCGGGTCTCTTTATGCGAAGTATTTTTTAACTGCGTCTGAGTTAACAAGGGACTGGAAGTCATCTCCATCCATAGTGGTGAGCATCAGTGCTCCTCCTGAAAAGACTTTCTTCACTATGAATGGTCCTTCGTAGTTTGGGGTCCACTTGCCCCTGTGATCTGAACCTGGAGGAACAATCCTCTTCAATACAAGCTCTCCCACTTGATACTCTCGAGTACGTACTCTTTGGTCGAATGCACACTTCATTCTCCTCTGATAAAGCTGACCATGACAGATAGCCGCTAATCTCTTTTCCTCAATTAGACATAGCTGATTATAATGAGCACGCACCCATTCAGCCTCATCCAACTTAACATCCATCATCACGCGCAGTGAAGGAATCTCTACTTCAACAGGCAGGACTGCTTCCATGCCATACACCAGAGAGAAGGGAGTTGCCCCTGTGGACGTCCTGACTGACGTTCGGTACCCATGCAAAGCAAACGGTAACATCTCATGCCAATCTTTGTAGGTGACAACCATTTTCTGCACAATCTTCTTGATATTCTTGTTAGCTGCCTCTACCGCACCATTCATATTTGGTCGGTAAGGAGAAGAATTGTGATGCTGAATCTTGAAGTCCCGACACAAGTCTGCCATCATCTTGTTGTTGAGATTAGAACCATTGTCAGTAATAATCCTTTCGGGCACTCCGTATCTGCATATGATATCTCTTTTCATAAATCTTGCCACCACTTGACGAGTGACATTGGCATAAGATGCTGCTTCCACCCATTTGGTGAAGTAATCAATCGCGACCAAGATGAAGCAATGACCATTTGAAGCAGTAGGCTCGATCTTCCCGATCATGTCAATGCCCCACATAGAAAAGGGCCAAGGAGATGACATGACGTTGAGCGGGCTAGGAGGAACATGCACTTTGTCTGCATATATCTGGCACTTGTGGCACTTACGAGCGAATGAACAACAGTCTGCATCTATCGTCATCCAGTAATACCCCGATCTCAGCAATTTCTTTGCCATAGCATGCCCTCCTGCATGGGTACCGAACGATCCTTCGTGGACTTCCTGCATCAACAGGCTTGCTTCGTGTCTATCCACGCATCTGAGCAAAACCATGTCGAAGTTTCTCTTGTACAAAACCCCGTCTGTGTTCAAGAAGAAGCTAGCAGCAAGTCGCCTCAAGGTCTCCTTGTCATTGGAAGATGCCCCGGTTGGGTATTCTTGCTTTTCCAGGAATAGCTTGATATTAGAATACCAAGGTTTCTCGTCAGACACGACGTCTACAGAGAAGACATAAGCTAGAGCGTCAAGCCTGGATATCTCAATTCTGGGCACATAATTCCAACACAAGACTTTAATTGACGAAGAGAGAGTGGCCAATGCATCGGCAAACTGATTTTCATCACGTGGTATGTATTGAAGTTTAACTGTCGTGAAGAACGTCAACAATTTTCTAGCATAATCCCTGTATGGAATTAGATGCTCCTGATGCGTATACCACTTGCCGGTAACTTGGTTAATGACGAGGGCTGAATCTCCGAATATATCGTGGTTCTTAATCCGAAGATTAATTGCCTCCTCTATTCCCATTATACATGCCTCGTATTCCGCTTCATTGTTGGTGCAACCAAAAGTAATTCTGGCAGCGAATGGTAAGTGAACACCTTCGGGAGTAATGAGTATGGCACCAACTCCATGACCATTGATATTGACGGCCCCATCAAACATCAACTTCCATTTGGATTCAGGGTCTGGCCCCTCCTCCGGAAGTGGTTCCTCATAATCGTTTGCTTTGAGGTACATGATGTCCTCATCAGGGAAATCAAACTTCATCGGCTCATAATCATCCTCAAGAGGTTGTTGTGCAAGGTAATCCGACAATACACTTCCCTTAATGGCTTTCTGAGAAGTATATTGGATGTCGTATTCAGTTAAAATCATTTGCCACCTAGCAACCCTTCCGGTCAACGCTGGTTTCTCAAAGATGTACTTGACAGGATCCATTTTGGAAATGAGCAGTGTGGTATGAGTCAACATGTACTGCCTCAGTCGGCGAGCAGCCCATACCAAAGCGCAGCAAGTTTTCTCGAGCAGTGAGTATCGGGATTCACAGTCGGTAACTTTTTGCTAAGGTAATAAACGGCGTACTCTTTTCGACCAGACTCGTCATGTTGGCCTAGCACACACCCCATTGACCCTTCTAGCACGGTCAAGTACATGATTAATGCTCTTCCTTCCACTAGAGGCATTAGAATTGGAGGCTCCTGCAAATATTCTTTTATTTTGTCGAAAGCTCTTTGGCAGTCATCATTCCACCTGACCGTTTGCTCTTTTTTTAGCAGTTTGAATATTGGTTCGCACGTGGCAGTTAGATGAGATATGAACCGAGAAATGTAGTTCAACCTCCCTAAAAACCCGCACACTTCTTTTTCTGTCTTCGGTGCAGGCATATCTTGAATAGCTTTAACTTTAGCAGGATCTACCTCAATTCCTCTTTGACTTACAATGAAACCCAGCAGTTTCCCGGAACGCACTCCGAAAGTGCACTTGTTCGGATTCAACCTCAACTTGTACTTGATCAGTCTATCAAAAAGCTTCTTCAGGTTGACCAGATGCTCCTCTTCGTCTCGGGACTTAGCAATCATATCGTCCACATAACACTCAATCTCCTTGTGGATCATGTCATGGAACAATGTGACCATCGCCCATTGATAAGTTGCCCCGGCGTTCTTCAAACCAAAGGGCATGACCTTATAGCAGAATGTACCCCACGGGGTAATGAACGTTGTCTTCTCCATGTCTTCCAGCGCCATCTTTATTTGATTATATCCGGAGAAGCCATCCATGAAGGAGAATACCGAGAATTGAGCAGTATTGTCTACCAACACGTCAATGTGTGGCAACGGAAAGTCATCTTTTGGGCTTGCTCTATTCAGATCCCGGTAGTCAACGCACATCCGGACCTTGCCGTCCTTCTTCGGTACAGGTACAATGTTAGCTACCCAAGGTGGGTAATTAGTCACAGCAAGGAAACCGACATCCCATTGCTTCTGAACCTCCTCTTTGATCTTCATCGCCATGTCAGGACGAGCACTACGCCAAAAATGACTTTTAACAGCGCATCTTAGACATCTCTTTTAAAAGAAAGCGCTGTCTAAGGTTAAAATTAAAATAAAACACGGAAAATGTTCCAAAAAAATAATGAAAGCGCTGTCTAAGACCCCCCCTTAGACAGCGCTTTTAGAAAGCGCTTTTAAATATAGACCTTAGTCAGCGCTTTTGATAAAGCGTTGTTTAAAGTCTTTAAATTAAAAAAAAAATTAAAACCAAAAGTGCTGTCTAAGGGGGGGGTTAGAAAGCGCTTTTGGAAAGCGCTGTCTAAGGCATACCTTAGAAAGCGCTTTCCATAAAAGCGCTGTCTAAGGTCTAATTAAAATAAAATTTCAGACTTCTATTTTCGTTCTCTGTTCTTTTGTTTTCCCTCCTGCGAACAAACCCTAACAGCGAAACCCATTACAGGGAACTTGAATACACTGTCATCCTTCAGTTTCAATCATTGAACGTGTTTGAAGAATCGTACATTTGGGTGTTGACTTCGTTTTTCATTTCTATTGTTCTTCATTTGTGGTATGTTCTACATTTCTTCATTTTTCGTTTCTACTGTTTAGTGTATTATTCTTGTTTAAGTTGTTTTGATTCATAAAATCTGAGTTTAGTGTATTATTCTTGTTTAAGTTGTTTTGATTCATAAAAATTGAGTTTAGAAGGTACATTGTTGTTTTGATTCATAAAAACTGAGTTTAGTGTATTATCCTTTGTTTAAGTTGTTTTGATTCATAAGGTACATTGTTGTTGTTATGTTTGATAAGTAATAATGTTGATAATAGAAAAATGTTTATAATAGAATAATGTTTATAAGAGAAAAGTAATGGAAGAAAAAGTTTGATTCTTGTAATAGAAAAAATGAAAGTGATGAGGTAATTAAATTTGTTATGTTTGATAAGTAATAATGTTGTAATAGAAAAATGTTCTTCCTTGAAAAATGTTGTAATACAAAAATGTTTGTAATAGAAAATGTTTATAGGTATAGTTATAGGTATATTCTAATAGAAAATTAAAGTTAGTTATAGAAAAATTAAGGTGTTATAGGTATAGTTATAGGTATATTGTAATAGAAAAATTTTGATTCTTGTAATATAAAAAATGAAAGTGATTAGGTAATTAAAGTTGGTATATCGGCGTATCGGATACGTTATTGAAGTTTATATTAACATTGGTTATGTATACGTGTTGCACCCCAAAATTTGCCCTCCACAAGACAAGTCATTGTGTACTAAGAGGCTCACAAGGTTCACAAGATTCACAATACATCTCATGAGGTTCACAAGGTTCACAAAGTTCACAATTAGTCAGGAAGTTTGACAATTCCCTCAGACAATGCATCCTCCTAAGCAATGCATCTTAAACTAGGGTTTTGATTTTTATCAGGCTAAATGGACTTCAAAGACTTCAAGTGAGCTTCATAACATCCTATATGTGTTCAAAAATCCCCATGTCAAGTTTCAAGACTTTCCCAAAAGATTTGCTCAGTCAGATGATCAGATAGGTTAAAATCAGTCAAAGTAGTTAAAAAGTCAAACTGAGGTCAACTGTGGTCAAACCAAAGTCAAACTTCATGAATTTTTTCCAACATCAATTATATGAAGTAAAATTCATCATTTGATCAAGGGTTGATCATGATTCATCAAGGAGATTTCAGATCATCAAGAATCAGGAGTTTCTAAATTAGGGTTTTCTTAGGAAAAGTCAACTGAACTTTGACCAGCCATAACTTTCACATGCTTCATCAAAATTTTTCCATCCAAAGCTCATTTTGAAGGAAATTGAATTCTCTACAACTTTGTGAATCACAAGCCAAGCCCAAAAGTGCTTCATTTGGAAGGTATGAGCTAAGACATTATGGGTCCTTTTAAAAGTCAACAAAAAGTCAACAACTTCCAAAGAGCATAACTTGAGAATGGTAAAATATATGGATATGAGACCAAAGAGGTTGGTTAGATGACTCTTTAAGCTTTCCAAAATGTCCAAGAACACCCTCATAGCATTAAAATTGAAGGATTTGTGCCCTTGCAAAGTTGGGGAAATTTTTGAGTGGTTTATGAAGTAAAGGGGGTCTTAAAACCATAATTCTTCAAATGGGCTGACTTTTTGGTGATCCAATATGTTCCATGACATCATGCACGAAATTAATTTAATATTTTCATAATTTTATTCATTTTATTTTTATTTATTATGATTTTTTATATTAAAAATCATTTTAAATTCAAATAAAATATAAAATGGTGAAGATTTAAAATTATTTTGCTTCTAGAATGTCATAAAGGTTATTTGGATCTAATTGATACAAAAATTATGAAGATGGTCTTAAAATAGCAAGTTCATATCAAGAATATTCAAATTTTTAAAGCTAATCTTTTTCAATCTTCAATGATCCAAATATCCATCAAATTGGTGAAGTCTTTGACCTAATTCATTCATTCATATATATACAACATTTAGCAAACCATAGAGCACGAATTCACAGCCTCCTGATATCATCTTCAAGCTTCAAAAATCTCACCAAAAACTCCAATTCGGTTTGGCACTTTTAGTCCCTTTTAAGACAAACCAAAGGTTGCAAATTGTTCCTTGAGGTTCATTGATTGATTCTGGATCATAACATCATCTATTCATGCACTAAATCGTGAAAACCGAATGCACATTGTTCATGTTTTAAAATTTTTCGATTTGAATGATTTACACATTGTTAATGAAAACTAACTGTTGGTTTGTGTTTATGATGATGTTTGGATGCTTTCTGGATAAATAAATTTGATTTTAGGTCCAAGATGGAGAAATCACCATGGCTAGGGTTCTTCGGCCGTTTTAGGGTTTTATGATTTATCAATTATAAATGAATTCTAAGACCATAGATCAACTCTAATTAACCTTTGAATTATGTTGGTATATTCAATTTGATAAAATGTTACTGTTTTGTTGATGATTGAATTTCGTAGGGTTTGCTGCAAATGAAAATTCGCAGGAAAACTTATAGCAAAATTCGCAGGAAAATTTGCAGGTCTGGAGGTAGAAGATGACTGGCGCGAATTCAAAATTTGAATTTAAATATGTATTATATATTAATGTTTGTATTATAATAACTGAATGATGCTGATGGTGTGGTGGTAAGGACGCGCATGTATAAATGTCTGGGCAGGGGTTCGAACCCCAGCCTCAACATTTTTGCTTATTTTCTTCATGTTTTTCAGGCTTAAAATATAATGAATGCTAGTCATACATTGTTCACCAAAGCACACATAGCCCAGTGGAAGGGAGGCTGGTCCAGGATGTGTAAAGCCTAGGGCCTGGGTTCGAATCCCAGCCCCAGGTAAGTTGCAATTTTTTTTTTATCTTTTGTGATTTTGTTTTATTTAATTCCTTTGTTTAATTATTTTATTATAAAAAATATATAATTATGTTTAATATGTAAATAATTCTAAATTAATATTTATATGTTCTAAAAAAAAATCTCAAAAATATTTTCTAAAACTAATTTCTTATTTGTTTGAATTAAAATATGTATATATAATTAAATTGATATTGTATATTAAAAAAAACTTAATATTTTTATATATAATCTAATTTATTTTCTAAACCCTAATTATTTTATAAACCCAAATTTATTTTCAAAACCCTAATTTTCTTTTATAATTGTAATTTCTTATTTTATTACGTTTGTTTAATTATAATTAATAAATATTTCTAATATGTATATATAATTAAATTATTAAACTATTTAGCATGTTTATTGTTATTTATTGCTCTTCTTAAAATTCTTTAAAAAAAAAGATTATTTATTTAAATTTAAAATTTTGATTTGATTTTTATAGTGTATATTATTGTGCTAATTTCTTTTTTCTCTTATATTTATTTTCTTATTATTACTAACTTTTTATTTATTTATTATATGCTTATTATTTAAATTGTTTATTATAATGTAACTGTACAGGCTATGTAATAATTGTAGTATTATTATTGTTATTTATTTAAATTGCTATGGTTAGTAAAATAGGGCGTGAAAACATGTTTGTGTTTAAAATTGAATTTAGATCACTAATTTTAAGATAAATATATGAACTTGTACATGCACACACGTAAGTCGATCTTGGATCGCCATCTCACTTCTTAAGGGTTACCTCTCATGTTGCCTAAATAAAAGGTCAAGTAAGGTGTATAATGCAAAGTCCCTTCTCTTATTAATATCATCTTGTCCCTTTAAAGATTATAAGATCAAGTCCCTTCATGGTTACCTTCGTAAATGATCTTGTCCCTTTCGAATAAAAGATGATAAGTCCCTTCGAATTGCTAATACACCTTACAGTTGCCTAATCACAGATGTCCCTTTACATGTCTCATACAACATCCAAGGTAATGACTACCTATTCCTTAATAATAGGGATAGTCTTACCATTGAAAGAACATTTAAGAACAGAAAAGATTCAAATTAGGGTAGGTTCCTCTTATGTACTTGCTCACCTTTTCAAAACATTTCAAAAACACTTCACATTTTCAAACAATTTTCAAAACAAAGTCTTTATATATATCCGTACATGGATCATTATAAAGTACTTAAGAAAATTTCTAATCACACACTACACTTCTCAAAATAATTTAAAGTGAGCTAAGTAACTAAGAGCCCATGGATAACCATGGATATAAAGGGTGCTAACACCTTCCCTTTGTATAACCTACCCCCCGAACCCAAAAATCTTTTAAGATCTTTCCTGTTCTTTTATGCCCTTTCCTTTGGATAAAATAAAAGTCGGTGGCGACTCTTGCTATCCGCAACATTTAACTAAAGTCAGTTTTCCCACCGTGTTGCAATATGTTATTGAAGTTTAAAATGAATTGAACTTTAAAATTGTTAGGATATTCAAAGATACTACCTTAGTTATGTATTTTCGCCTGGATTGATTGTTTACCTTAATAAGTAGGAAAACCATGGATAAAACATGGATCTGTGCCGATCGAATGACCAAAGAGTACGAGAGTGGGGTTGCGGAATTCGTTAAGTATGTTGTTCAACATGCTGAAAACCCCAGACGAATGCATTGTCCTTGCTTGCGTTGTTGTTATATTGGTAAGGTTGACGCACATGGATTGAAATCGCATTTGCTGAGGCATGGAATTGATCAAAGTTATCAGTGTTGGATATTTCATGGTGAGAAAATTAACGAGAATGTTGAATCGAGTGGAAAAAGTAATACGACCTATGCTTCATACGACAAAGACACGGAAACATACGATTGTGATCGAGTTGAAGATATTGTAGAAGCACTGGAAGAAGATCTTCATGATTGTCCTGAAATGTTTGAGAGGATGGTAAGCGATGCAGAGAAACCGTTGTACAAAGGTTGCACTAAATTCTCAAGACTGTCTGCGGTATTAAAGTTGTACAACTTAAAGGCGGGCAATAGATGGTCGGATAAAAGTTTCACAGAGTTGTTGGCCCTTATGATAGAAATGCTACCGGATGATAATGTTCTTCCTAATCGAACCTATGAGGCAAAAAAATGATGTGCTCTATTGGCATGAGCTATGATAAGATACATGCTTGTCCTAACGATTGCATTTTGTTTCGTAACGAATATGCAACGTTAACTGAGTGCCCTAAATGCGGTTTGTATCAATATAAGAAAAGATTATCTCCCGCAAAAGTCTTATGGTATTTTTCGATAATTCTGAGATTTAGGCGCATGTTTCGTAGTGAAACCGATGCAAGACATCTTACTTGGCATGCAGATGAAAGAATTATTGATGGAAAGTATCGGCATCCCGCTGATTCACCACAGTGGTCGAAGATTGATAATGATTATCCTGAGTTTGGATCAGAAGCAAGAAACCTTCGATTGGCATTATCTACTGATGGAATGAACCCACATGGTCTTCAAAGTATCTCACATACCACATGGCCTGTAATTATTATGATTTATAACCTACCTCCGTGGCTATGTATGAAGCGTAAGTACATGATGTTATCTATGTTAATCTCTGGGCCTAAACAACCAGGGAATGACATAGACATATACTTGACACCTTTGATCGAAGATTTAAAGATTTTGTGGGAGAACGGTGTGGAGGTTTATGATAGATATAAGAAAGAAAGTTTCAATTTGAGGGCGATGTTGTTTGGCACAATTAATGATTTTCCAGCATACGGGAATCTATCTGGGTATAGCATTAAAGGTCAACGTGCGTGTCCTGTTTATGAAGACGGAACCGATACGATTCGATTGGAACTTTGCCAGAAGAATGTGTTTCTCGGTCATCGTAGATTCTTACATTCTAAACATCACTACCGTGGGTGGAGAAAAGCATTCAATGGAGACACCGAACATCGTAGAGCTCCACCCGCATTGTCAGGTGAACAAGTTTTTGAAAAGGTGAAAGTGTGCGTACTAAGTTTGGCAAGCCTTTTGCACATAAGATTGTGAAAGGTGGGTGGAAGAAAAGGTCGATATTTTTTGAATTGCCATATTGGAAGTCTTTGTACGTGAGACATTTTCTCGATGTTATGCATATTGAAAAAAACGTATTTGAAAGTGTTATCGGTACATTACTCAATATAAAAGGCAAGTCTAAGGATGGCCTTAAAGCAAGGGAGGACATGTTAAAAATGGGAATGAGAACTGAATTAGCACCCGTGAAGAAAGGAAGACGAACATATCTACCACCTGCTGCTTTTACTTTATCTAGAAAGGAGAAAAAAATTTTGTGTAAGTCTCTGAGTGAAGTTAAGGTTCCAGAAGGATACTCATTAGATATCAGAAGACTTGTTTCTATGAAAGACCTCAAGTTGAAGAATTTGAAGACACATGATTGCCATGTTATAATGGAACATTTTCTACCGATAGGTATACGTTCTATTTTGCCAGAAAAAGTAAGAAGTGCCATAACTAAATTGTGTTTTTTCTTTAGGTCAATCTGTAGTAAGGTGATCGATCCCGAGATCTTACCAACACTACAAAAAGAGATTGTAATTACCTTGTGTGAGCTTGAAATGTATTTTCCTCCGTCTTTTTTTGACATAATGGTTCATTTAGTTGTTCATCTTGTGAAAGAGACACAGTTGTGTGGACCAGCTTATATGAGATGGATGTACCCTGCTGAACGGTATATGAAAATATTAAAAGGGTACGTGAAATCCCGAAGTCGACCAGAGGGTTGTATTGTTGAACGATACATTGTTGAAGAAGCTGTTGAGTTTTGTACTGAATATTTGTCTAACGTTCAATCGATTGGACTCCCCAGAGCTCAGATTTTCGAAAAAATGGAAGGTAAAAAATTAATTGGGAATAAAATTGTGACAATATCAAGGGATGAACGGGATCAAGTTCATTTGTATGTTCTGCACAATAATAATGAGGTTGGGCCATATGTTGAAATGCACAAGGATGTACTTCGAAGGTTAAATCCGAACAGAAATGAAAATTGGATAGTTATAGAGCACAATCAAAGTTTCATACAATGGTTGAAGGATCATATTTATTCGAAGCGCTCTTCAGATCCTTCTTCGGTAATAGAAAGGTTGAGATGTTTGGCATATGGTCCAAGTTTGCATGTGTTTTCTCATAGTGCATACTCAATTAATGGATACACATTTTATACCAAAGAACAAGATGATAAGAGTACTATGAAAAATAGTGGTGTCACCGTGCTAGCTGAAGCAATGCATATATCAAGTATGAAGGACTTAAACCCCAAATATGCAAATTTGTCATATTTTGGAGTTATTGAGCATATTTGGGTGTTTGATTACGAGAAGTTTCAGATTCCCATCTTTGGTTGCAAGTGGGTGAATAGTAGTGGCATACGAATGGATAAGTATGGATTTTTGCAAGTTGATCTTACTAGGGTGGGGTACAAAGATGAACCTTTTATTCTGGCATCTCAAGCTAAACAAGTGTTCTATGTGAATGACCCGAAGAGTACAAAATGGTCTATAGTGCTTTTCTCTAACAAAGTGACTGATGATAGCGGTGTCGATCAATGTGATATTGATGTTGAGAATGAGTCATGCATTAGACGGAATGGGTTAAATAGAAATGATGAAGTTGAGGATCTTATACCGGATGAGTCATATATAAGAAACGATCATAATGAGGGAATTTGGATCAATTCATCCGTACGCATTGCTAAGAAACAAGTGATTAATATTCCAACAAAGAAAAGAAAGAGATGTTAGTGACTGAGGTAAATTATGCTTGGTTTCTTTATTTTTTTGTTTTCAATTGCTTTGATTATAAGTTATATCTGATAATGCATGATTTCGTTATATTTTTGTTTTCAATTGCTTTGATTATAAGTTATATCTGATAATGCATGATTTCTTTATTTTTTTTGTTTTCAATTGCTTTGATTATAAGTTATATCTGATAATGCATGATTTCGTTATATTTTTGTTTTCAATTGCTATGATTATAAGTTATATCTGATAATGCATGATTTCTTTATTTTTTTGTTTTCAAAATCTTTGATTATAAGTTATATCTGATAATGCATGATTTCGTTATATTTTTGTTTTCAATTGCTATGATTATAAGTTATATTTGATATTTGATGGTTTCCTTGGTTTATTACAGGTTAGACATGGCTGATGACCAACATGAGGAAGTTAGTAAAAAAGTATCCGCGGAAGAAGAAATTCGAAGAGGCATCACAGTAATGAGAAGGGTGGTCCAAGGAAGATCTCGAGGCATCATACTAGATGTCTATTGGAGCCACCAGGGACAGCTTATAGAACCTAATGGGCATATCTTAACTAGTTTTATCGGTGCACTAGTAAGGAATGAAATTCCCATTACCTGTGATGATTGGAGAAACAAAGAGCTGAATGACTCCAAAGAAAAAATTTGGAGTGAGATAAAGGTACAATCATTTGGCCCTTAATTATACGGTATCAATTATGTTTTTTCAATTACCGGTACTAACTATCAATCTGTATGTTTTTCTTAGCGATGTTTTAACATCGAAGAAGAAAGAAGAGGTTTTTGTATGAAATTGGCCGGAAAGCTTCTAAGAGGGTTTCGAATATTTTTATCATCCAAGTTCCTTAGGGATGTGGATGGTAATTATGTGGATGCGGAGCTTCCTAAAAAATATGAAAGTTTGATATCAGCTGAAGAATGGGAAGCTTTCAAATCCAAAAGACAAGACCCGGTTTTTAAAAGAATAAGTGCCACAAATCGAGAAAGAGCATCAAGTCCCGCATATCCGTACCGAAAAGGACGTGTCGGATATGGACGCTTAGAACAATCCATGGTAAGTATTTATAAATTGCGATAACAAATTTCTTCATCATATATTAGTTTTATCTGATCAAATTGTATGACTTAATGTGTAGCTGCAGAAGAAGAAAAGTTCAGAAACATCTCTTCCTGCACATGTTTTGTGGAAGGAAGCCCGTGTGGGCAAATCTGGAGTTCCTCAAGAAGAAGTTTTACACGTATACCAGAAATGTGTAAGTATAACATTTTTTCATTAATTGAATAACATTTTTATACACAAATATTTGCCAAGTATACGGTATTCATTTGATTTTTCAGGAGGCGCTATCTCAGTCTTTATCTCCCGATGATACTAGGAGCATACTTAGTCAGGCATTAGATGTCCCTGAGTATTCTGGTCGGGTGAGGGGTAAGGGATTTGGAGTCACTCCGACCTCCCTGAGTGTTAAAAAAGGAAAGGCTCCTAGTAATCGGGAGCTTCATGCAAGATTGGAAGCCATGCAAGCTGAGCTTGATGCATTGAGGAGAGAAAGAGAGGCTAGCGCCTCAGCATGTTTCAAAGATGGTTCGGACAAAGACAGTATCAACTGTACCTTTCAGCCGAACATTCCAGAGGTAATTACATATAATTGTCTTAAATTGAACTATTTGCTTAAATTATGTATTTGACATATATACACATTAACAATTTCTTGTTATTATTGGTTTTAGGGCATTTCCCATTGTCAGCTATATTTGTCGTCACCATACTATCGGATGGTTGGCAAGGGAAAAGTGCATAACGTTAGCGGAGTATTACTCCACACTAGAGAGCTCCCTGCTGGATGTTTGAAGGTATCAGTTGATATTGCAGTTGAGCCGAATGCATCATTACCATATCCTAACGATGATTCGGATGCAACAACGGTGGACGAAGCAATAGGTTCGTTTGTTGCATGGCCGACAAACCTCATATGCGTAGGATATGAGGTATGCCTAAAACCTATGTTAACTTTAATGTGTATATTCAAAGTTTTTATGCGCATTTTACGTACATATTTTCCTTGGTTATGTTAAATAGACTCCCACAAAATCCAAATCAAAAGATAATGAGATTCCGCGGCATACCGAGTCCGTGGTTTCAAGAAAAGAGGTAATATACACTTATATGACATATATTCATGGAAGTTGTTACATTCTTAATTTGATTTAACTATTTATATGACATGTAGCTTCAAGAAAATGAGGTTAGCAACGCCTCCGCACAACAAAAAAGGAGGTTAGCAATGCCTCCGCACGGGTAAAAAGTGCTGGTGCTAAGAAGACCGTAGCTAGGAAAAAACCTACCACCAAGTATAGGTTGTGCCTCAGGACATTTCTAGAGATGACCGATATACCGACCGGAGGTGTTCGGAATGTACATATGGAGGTAGGGATTTTCGACTTTGATTACGACCAAATGATTGGTAATGAAGACTTCATGCAAGTTTTTGGTCGTGAAGAAATCGGCGTCAACGTTGTCAATACATATATTAGGTAAATCCGGTCTACTTTGTTTTATTAATTGAACAACTTATTTACTTTATGTTTCAAAAGAGGTGTCTAATGTTAATGATGTTTTTATATTAGGTTTTTGTATGACAAATTGATGCGCCCCAATGGTTTGGACGTGTCATTCGGATTCTTAGCACCCGCGACCGTCAACTTAAGTTTAATCTTAAGTAGACCGGATACCGTGATGGAGTACGTTCTTCGGATCCTCATGGACAATAAAAATGCGGAGAAGTTGTTTTTTATATCGTTTAATACCGGGTTAGAATTTCATTCTAAATTCATCTATTATAATTTTTTTCCAAGTTAACATCTAACATTTGCTTAATCATTACAGTGGATATTGGTTATTGCTTGCAATCAATCCTATCCGAGAAATCGTGTATTATCTTGACTCGTTAGGAAATGATTGGACAACATACCCGGATATGAAGGTCATAATTGACACGTAAGTGAGAATGTTCAAAAAATTTCTTAGTTTATGTGAATTGTTCTAATTGCTTCATTTTTATTTTATTAGCATCTTACAAGCTTTTCGGGCCCAACGAGATATCCAAACCTCAAGGAGGAGCGCCAACTCCATTACATGGATTCAAGTGGCGGTATATTTTTAATTATCACATTTTTTATTATATTAGTGATGACACTTGATAAAACTTAGGATTTATCCATATTTTTTTCCATATGTAGTGTCCTCAACAACGTAATCAAATAGATTGCGGGTATTTCATGTTGAGGTTTATGCGAGATACTCTTGTTTTGGGCTGATTAGAGATTCCCACCGATGTATGTATTTCTAACTTATGAGTTATTTTTATATTTACACATATCTCATATAATTAAATAGTTGAAATTAATTCAAACTATGTTATATTATTATGTAGTACTTTGATGAATTCAAGTGTGCATTTTATACAAAGGATCAAGTGGACGAAATCAAAGAGGAATGGTGTCAATTCATCATAGAGCTCAATGTTTTAAGTAATGACTTGTAAATTTGTAGTATATTGTACATGACTTGTAAATTTGTACATAAATTTGTGTAATTATATTGTACATTTGTAGTATATGTAATGACTTGTAAATGTGTACATAAATTTGTATATATTTTGATACATTTAAGGCAAAATTGGTTTGAATTGGTATATATATATTTGTTAGCCAAAAATTGGTAGAAAAAAGGCCAAAATGGTTTGAAATGGCATATATAAAATGTGATATTTGTCTGCCAAAATTTGGTTGAAAACAGGTAGAAATTCTGGTTTATAAACCTGGAAAAAATGTGGTTTAAAACAAAAGCTGCAAAAATTTTCATATACCTTAGACAGCGCTTTTGGCAAAAGCGCTGTCTAAGGGGGGGCTTAGAAAGCGCTTTTGGCAAAAGCGCTGTCTAAGGGGGGGGGGGGGGGCTTAGACAGCGCTTTTGAAAAGCGCTGTCTAAGGTATACCTAAAAAAATTAAAATAGGAGGGGATTAGACATCGCTTTCACCAAAAGCGCTGTCTAAGGTATAGGGGCTTAGAAAGCGCTTTTTCAAAAGTGCTGTCTAAGGTATTCCTAAAAGCGCTGTCTAAGGGTACCTTAGACAGCTCTTAGACAGCGCTTTTAAGATTTAAAAAAGCGCTGTCTAAACCTTTAGCAGCAGAGGTTTAGACAGCGCTTTAAAGCGCTGTCTAAGGCTAAAAAAAGCGCTGTCTAAGGTCTTGTTTGGCATAGTGGAGTTCTTCTTAATTTCTGTTTCACAGGAGGACAGTCCTTTCTCAGAGATAGCTTATGCATAACGATGTCGGTATCTAAACCTGGCATATCTTGATATGACCAAGCAAAGATATCCACATACTCTCTCAGCATACTGATAAGCTCTTTCTTGACGTCGGCCTGCAGACTGGCCCCAATCTTGATTTCCTTCTTTGCATCTTCACTGCCAATGTTGATGATCTCAATCTCCTCTTGATGAGGCTGAATAACCCGTTCCTCTTGTTTCAACAATCTGACCAATTCTTCAGGGAGGTCACAGTCTTCCTCAACCCCTTCATCAGCTTGGTAGACTGGATTATCAAAGTCATGCATAGTCATAGCAGGAACGTTATCCGTGGAATCCAGATGATCAACACTGCACAGATGATGTGCTTATTCAGAATCTGCTTATTTTGAGAAAGAGATGCTAACACAAAAACAAAAAGGAAAACACATTGCCATTTTTATATTTTGTGAAAAAGTTTAAAAACAAAGACAGGGAACACAGTTTGTCTGAAAATGTCCTTTTATTTCATAGCAAAATAACGATGCAATACAAAACATGGTGGCCCAATACAATGGATCCAAGCATCTTGGGCAGAATGCTGGATTGGACAATGCAGTATGCTAATAAAAGGAAACAAAATAATTACTCTGAGAGCCAGGTGACTTGAACAATGTCTTCAGCAGACCAATTTGATAGCTCCTCACCGGGCGCACACGGGTGGATCCAATTGTCCCAGTCTCTGTCACTATCCCCATCTTGGCTTGCTGTACAGATCTGGCTGCGATCGAGTAACCCAACACTTGTAAACGTGATAGCCTTACCACTTGGAGTAGATCCACCAGGCTGATACCCTAATCCAAACTTATCATCTTTCTTTTCCAGCTCCAACAGCTTGCCCCAGCCTTGGGCACTGCCTGATTGAACAACCTCTTTTGCTTCTCTGTAGGAATGGATGGATGTGCCCTCCTTCTCATTGCTCTTCTCCACAGGAGTCAGGATGCTGACGTTGACTGCTTCGAAAGCTTGGCATAAAGTCTCATGGATTTCTCCATCCATCTCTACGTACTTAAACGTCGACAAGTGACTGACGAATATGTCCTCTTCTCCACAAACTGTGATGACCTGGCCGTCAACCACGTATTTAAGCTTCTGATGCAGGGTTGAAGTAACGGCTCCGACAGCATGTATCTACGACCTTCCCAACAAACAACTATATGCAGGCTGGATGTCCATAACATAGAAAACACTTTTGAAGACTTGAGAGCCTATCTTGACGGGCAGCTCAACCTCTCCAAAAACGGATCTTCTCGAACCATCGAAAGCTTTAACAACCAGATCACTTGGTCTCAGGACGATCCCATCAACATTAAGCTTCATCAGTGCCTTCTTCGGAAGCACATTCAGGGAAGAGCCTGTGTCTACAAGAACATGAGACAACACAGCGCCCTTGCACTCCATCGTGATATGTAGTGCTTTGTTGTGGTTTCTGCCCTCCGACGTGAGGTCTCTGTCAGTAAAGCCTAAGCCATGGCTTGCATTGACACTTCCAACAACAGCTTCGAGTTGGTTGACAGTGATATCCTGAGGAACGTAGGCCATTTGGAGCACTTTCAGTAGGGCCTCCCGGTGTGCGGGAGAACACATCAGCAGTGACAAAATGGAAATCTTTGTAGGTGTCTGGTTCAGTTGATCAACCACCTTGTAGTCACTCTTTTTGATAATCCTCATGAATTCCTCGACCTCTTTTTCAAATGTACCCTGCCCAGCCACAGGAGTAGTTGATTCATCATTCACAGCCTGCTTTCCTTTGGCTTTGGACGAAGCCTCTGCCTCAGGATCCCCTCTCAGCATAGGGGGAGCGAATAAGCGACCACTTCGAGTGAAACCCCCAACTCCTCTGACATTCTCTACAGTCGGGTCAACAACAGATCTGCTCTCAATCTTCTGTCCAGCAACATATAAATCTGAGCCGTAATGCCAGGGAATGGCTCTATCATCTGTGTACGGAACAGGCCCAGGTACGGTGATAGTCACGGGACTAATCTGAGGAGCATAGATTGTAACCGGCTCTCTTCTGACAGGCATGTCAGCTTCATCGTAGAAAACGATAATGGTTGACACATCATTAGCTACTGCATTATCCACTTTACTGAATTGCAAGGATCCATCATCAATCAAACCCTGCAAACCCATCTTCAACTTTTCACAGCCATTCTCAGCATTCATACAGTCTTCACAATCAAAGTTATAGTCAGGAAACACTTGACCATTCAGCAGTCTCTCTTTTACTACCCTCAAAGGAGTCTTCACTTCATCAATACTCAGCACCAGACTCAACTTGTCACCACCCTCAACAGCATTGACTCTTGCCCCTCCGTGATTCGGCATAAGGTTCGAGTTAACATTCGGCGGTGGTGGAAAGTTGATTGCTTTAGAGTCTACAAGATCCTGAACCTTGTGATGCAAAGCCCTGCACTTCTCAGTCGAGTGCCCGGGTGCTCCAGAGTGGAAAGCGCATCGCGCATTGACATCATAACCAGCTGGAAGCTCTCCAGGAGGTGGTGGTGCCAAAGTTCTCAGTTGAATGAGGTTCAAATCTAACAGTCTCGAAAGCAAGGCAGCATAAGTCATCGGGATAGCCTCAATCACCCTATTAGCCGGGCGAGTTTGCCTTGGCTGATATGGTCTCTGCTGATAATTGGTTCGAGGTTGTTGTTGTTGCTGATGTTGTTGTGGAGGAGGTAGCATCTGTTGCACTGGAGCTGCAGGAATGGTGATAGCTGCCACATGTTCGTAGGGTCTTCTATAACCACGGCCCCGGCCTCGGCCAAATACAGCGTTTGTCTTGCCTTCTCTTCTTTTAGGAGGTCCACTGAAAGCTTTCCTCGCTCCATTAGAGCTGCTAGCACTAGGATCTTGTATCTTCCCCATTTT
The DNA here is from genome assembly GCA_963966055.1 of Lathyrus aphaca. NCBI lineage: Eukaryota > Viridiplantae > Streptophyta > Magnoliopsida > Fabales > Fabaceae > Lathyrus > Lathyrus aphaca. The sequence continues at coordinate 31,499,435 of OZ014524.1, read as the reverse complement.
CAGCAATGTTTCAACTCTCTCACCAGCAATAGCAATATCATTGAATTTAGTAGCAGAGCTGGACGCCAAACTTTCAAGAAAACCCCCCTGCAGAGTACCCATAAACATGTCAACCATTTCGTTCTCGAGCAGCGGTGGTTGCACCCTGGCAGCGAGCTGGCGCCACCTCTGGGCATATTCTTTGAAACCTTCTTTAGTCGTCTGAGCCATGTGCTGCAACTGCGTACGGTTTGGAGCCATGTCCAAGTTATATTGATATTGCCTCACAAAGGCTTCATCTAAATCCTTCCAACTCTTGATATTGACTCTACTGAGCTTCATGTACCATTCCAGAGAAGCTCCCACCAAGCTGTCTTGAAAATAATACATCCAGAGTTTCTCATCATCCGTGTGAGCAGCAATTCTCCCAACAAATGATTGCAGATGGGTCTTCGGGCATGCAGTGCCATTATACTTCTCAAAGGTTGGAACTTTGAACTTGTATGGAATCCTGACCCCAGGAACCAAGCCCAAATCCGTTATGTCAAATCCCAAGGAGCTCTGGGATTGAATAGCTTTAATTTGCTCAGCCATCTCTTCGAACCTCTTGTTCATCTCAGCTCCTTGTGTCGCTCCCGGGATTTTCATCCTAGTACAAACGCGAAAGTGGCGCGGAAAGGTAGAGTCGCCAGCCAGACATTTTTATCCCGAATGAATGGGAAAGGTAATGTTGCACAAACCTAAGGAATAAGGAAAAGGACGGGGCCTTGCGAACCAAAGATCTGGATACGGGAGTCGGTTACGAATTGAGAAGGTATTAGCACCCCAATCCGTCCGCCGTACCCGACGGGATCCACGCTTAAAAGTCTGTTTTCAAAGGGTGAGAAATAATATGCTGTTTAACTGAAAGAATGGCTATCTGGAATAGAATGGAAATGAGAAAAGAAATGGAATTGAAAAATGGGAATAAAATGGGAAAATGTAGGGAAAATAAAGATTGTGCTCGAATGGGCCCTACCCCACTGCCTACGTACCTCATCGGGATGAATGAGGATCAGAGACGCCGTAGTTCGTCTAACTAAGGCTTACACTCGTTTGTGGTTTTTAGGATGACATTGCCATAGCTCTAGCTCAGGTGTTACCGGCTCTGACTCGAGGGTGTTTACCGTATCGCTATTTGAACTGTCGAGACAAGTCATGTTCGCCCGCAAAGAGTATGAGATGAGATGAGAAGACGTGACTTCTTGGTTTGTTGTCTTTTAGAAGAAATGTTTTGAATTTGTGTTTATTGAATGTACAACACTAAAGACTATGACACAGGAGCGAATACTTTCCAAGATCGCCCCCAATGGAACGTTTGTAAAGCATCCTAGAAGAGTGAAGGAGACCTCCACTGATCATTTCCCGTGTAGCTTAAGGCTCGTGACGCATTGTACACCTTTTCCTTTATTAAGTGTTTTTGGTTTTCTTTTAAGATGAGAAGAGACTCAAGTTATAAAAGGTAAACATTCTAAGGGAAACTAAACTTACCCTAAATCAGTTGAATTCATGGAAATCCTATGGTTAGTGAGGTTTGCAATTAAAATCTACCTAAGAGATATAAGAAATATAAGACTAAGCATGCAAGTAAAATAAGTCAATAATGAGCAATAGGGTCCTCCTAGGTCATGGTAGGTAAAAACGCATGAAATGTAAACGGGATGAAACAATGAGATGGGTGGGTCGGTTGCGTGGTGCTAAGACACACGACTTATGGTATGAAACATACAAGGTTTGATGTTGGTTGAATGGAATGGAATGAATGTAATCAAGGAACCCTAAAATAATATGAACTTTATTTATTTATTTGAAAATATAATCGACGTTGGATCGAATACTTTATTTGTTTTTGAAGATTTGGTTTTCTAACGATTTGTTTTTATCTTTTCTAATCCTAATTATGGAAACTATAAAAGCATACAAGTTCTAAGCTATTACATCACAAAATACACAAAGTATAAAACACAATTAAGAAAATATCCAAGTCCAATAGGCCAATCCTTGAAAACATACCTTGCACAAAAAAACAAATAGTTAGTAAATGATATGAATCATGAATATGTACAATATGATGGAAATGAATTAAAATGACAAAAAAATATTAAAAGTCATGAAAAAAATATGAAATTAAATTCCTAAGGTCTTCAACCTGATTATATTATTGTGCTAAAAAATCTCTAAAAAATTCTTATTTTAACTAAGGCAAATGACCGCCTAAATATAACTAAAGTTCCCACACAAATTTGTACAAATTATACTATCCAAACAATAGAAAAAATGCCCTAAAAAATACACAAAAAATATTATAGGTACTTCTATTTGTCTTTTAATCATGGCAAAAAGAATGGGCAGAAAATATTATGGGAAGTGGCCTAAATAAATTATACAATTTTATGCATCCAAATGGAAATTCAATATAAGTCCATTAAATTAAAAAAAATCGAAATTAAATCGAAAATTGATGAAATTCAGAAAATGAAAATTGAGCATGCCTCTTAATTGACTTAACATTGTGACATAATTTTTTGGGAATTTTATTATGTGTTTTTCTATTTATTTGTGAATTAAATTAAAATGACATAAAAAATAGAAATTAAAAAGACAAGGAATTGGAGGGGGGTGAGGAAATAAGTGTTTCTTAAGCTAAAATTGCGACTGGGCCCAAACAGGGGTGGGGATAGCGCACATCCCAGGCCCAAACGCGCAGGTGCCTGGAGATGGAGTGTTATATGCAACTCATTCAGTTTAAAGACATAATCTGGGGGGTGCGGGAAGCAATGCAGGAGACCAAAAGATATATCTTTAAAATGGTCCAATCAAGACTTATCCTTATCCTCTAACCTATATTTATGGAAATGTAACAGCACTATTAATCCACATTTATTGACTTTATAATTCTTAATTTCCTAAGATAAAATCTTAATTACCTTATATTTTCATTAATCCTATTAACTTATATTATTATGTCAATTTAAACCATCATTTATATAATTGAAAATATAAAAATCAAAAATGACAGACTGAATGAAGCTAAACCTAGTCAAACATAAAAACCCTAAATCACCTTCTTCTTTGTAACGCCCTCATGCTCTCCTCAATCTGGTCCGCCGCCGACGGCTTCCGGTGACCACCAAACACCGAATAAAAAAGGCTAACCCCCTCTCGAATCTCAATCTTCTTCGTTGGCTTATCTTTTGCGGCGTGTGAGTCATCTTTGAAGGTGACGAGAAGCTGAGGTCTTGAGAGGACGAAGATGAACGCCGAGCGATGATGACCAAAGAGAAGGGGGAGCTTTGATGCAAGAGTTTTCCGAAACCTCAATCACTTGTTTCTTTGCTCAATGGTGCCATCGCCTTCTCCTAATCAAGCGCCACCAACTCCGTCGCCAACACCACCGCGACATCTTCGTCATTCCCTTAACCGATCCTTAGATCTTCCGTTCACATCCCGTCGCGGATTCGAAGTTTCATAATACCACCGTTTCGGATCCTCAATGTTTCGGATCCTCAATGTGTTGCTCGATTAGAAACTTTTCGTCATGGATTCAGGCTTCGTTCTGGATAATTATTCTTCCAAACTCAGATAACAAAACGTCTTCGTGATGTTTTGGCGATGGTGGATTGGTGTCTCACACTCGCGAAGTTGAAAGAGAAGAGCTTGCAATGATGCGAAGCCTCCGTCCTCTTCAATCCGTCACGGCCACCACGCGCCACCACCGGGCCATCCGCGACAATCAACAGGAGTAAACCGTCTCGAGGCTTCCGTTGAAAACGGACTTTACAGCTTGAAACAGAACTGACGGTGGAGAACCCTTGAAAATGCTCAAGGTATGGTTGATTACGACTTTTATTTTTCTCTTCCGTTTGTGCTTCCCTTTTTTTTTACCCCCACCTCGTGTGTAGCCGAGTCGTTGTGGATGTTATGGTGAAGACTGGAATATTGGTGTTTCTATGTGTTCTTGTCGAATCGTTATAGGTTTGAGTTAACTGATGAAGTTTATTATTGATACCTTCTGTGGATCGATTTGGCAGGTTGTATATTTGATGAAGCTATTGATGATGGAAGAGGTTGGAGAAAGTTGAAGGTGTTCGTGGAAGATTGAAGGTTGGTGGTGATAAAGAATCGACCGAAACCGTGAGGTGATCCCCAATAGATTTCTTTTTGGCCTTTCTCCTTCTGTGATACTCTCAGCTGCCTTCTGATGCTGAGTTTCTTGGTTTCACAGGTTAATGTTTTGGTGGTGGATCATCACTCCTCCTGAATCTTTCCATTGCAGAAGACTTGGTGAATGAGATTAAGAGCTATTTGTGATGGACCAATCAAACATGATGAAACATTGATGATGACGATGTTGAACCATCCCTGTGACTGTTAACTGAATTGCGGTGAGTTCCGTGTTGATTTGTGGATACTGATTCTGCAATTCTGAGTTTCTTTGTCGATTCAGAGTGTAGTCTTGATGCTGAACTTACAAAGTTCTTTAATTGATATGCTCATGACTTTGCGCTTTTCTTGACTTTTGCAGGTTCATCCATGACGATGATACGAAGTTTTGAATGGTAAGCAGAAGGTCGGTTGAAGTTGACGAAAAAAAGAGTTGGAAGATGATTCCAAGATGAGCCTGGAGATTGATGCAAAAGAAAAGGATGAAGGTGATGAAGACGAAATTCTGAGAAGTCAGAACCAAAGTGAAGCTTGAAGGTGGTGAATCCTCCCAACAAAAATGGAGAATCAGGAAGGAACTTAATTCTTCAGCAACCCTTTCCTTTATAGCAGATGATGTATAGAGGGTATTTTAGGTTTTTTCCATGTATTCGGTTAGGAACTTGTTAGAAATTCTGTTTTGGTAGTTATCATCTGTTGGAGGTGGTTAGCTTTAGGATTTGTAGTTTTCAATAAGTTCCTCCTTTTTGGTATTTCTGTTATGTATTTAAATGTTAAAATGCCTGCACTTTTTACTGTTACAATATTCCCTCTCATTTTTCCTTGAACTTACGATTTCTCCTTAGGGTCTTTAACTGGCCAACGATATCGTCAATGGTCTTGGAATGACATGGGCCATATTGTATGTAACTCATGTATAGCTTCTTCTTCAAGTGGCAAAATATATACTCATTAATTCTTTCTAGTGGCAACAAAGTATGCTTACGGACCTTATTAACACATCTTATTTGGACAAAGCGAATGTATGCTTGGACTTGAAAACACATTTAGACTTGATTGATGAATGATGGACAATGAATTGGATGAGGCACCATGGAATTTCGTAGTAATTGTGAATTTAAATGGCGTAATTCCAAAAATGAATAATAATGAAATTGGCTTCAAGAAATGGGCCTTAAAAAACAATGATCGAGGTAATGGATATGGTATGGCAAATGCCCCCCCCTTTTTTTATTATGTTCTTTTATGTTAAAAAAGAAGGGTAGCACTTGGGGAATAGTCCTCTAACAATTGGATTGAAAACTTGAATGAAGTGGGTAGTGAACTAGAAAGAATATTAGTATGAGAAGAGCCCAAATAATCCATACAATCAATCCTAACATGCTTATTTCATCTCAAACCTCCCATCCTAATCAGACTTGCATTTTCAACGAGTCCTCAGCTCTTTTCGACCAAGTTTCAAGCTCAAACCTCTTTAACTTGTATTATCAACAATGAAATATTACAATGCCTTTGATGTGAGGACTTGAACACCATTTTCGATCTTATCAATGAAACCATACCCGGGACAAAAACCTTTGAACCACTTACGTGGAATACCATAACTGAATAACTACTTATGAATGCCATAACATAATGGGAAATACAGATGACCATGAAGTTTGAAGTCAGTAAGTGGTAATAAATCAGAGGGAAAATTTTGGGGTGTTACAGCTGCCCCTATTCAATCACTGTAGACGTGAATGGATGATAGTAGTTACTTTCAGACATTTGAAGTATGCAAGGATTGAATACCGGAAACAACCAGAAAATTTGCACTCTGTGGCAGAGAAAAAGGGAAATAAACTCGACCTAATGAACTCTGCTCGGATATAATTATGATGGTAAGGTCATAAACGGGGGATGCCTTTTGAGTGATGCCAGAAGGCTACTGGCCTGCCACACTGTGGGTGGACTTGTGACATGATGTCACCCTGAGGATGGACTTTCGCCAATCTGCGGTTGGACTTCAAAATACATTGCCACACTGCGGGTGGACTTTAAAGAGTTGCCACACTGCGGGTGGACTTTTGATATGATGTCACCCTGAGGATGGACTTTCGCCAATCTGCGGTTGGACTTTTGCTCACTACGGGAGACTTTTGCTCACTACGGGAGACTTTTGCTCACTACGGGAGACTTTAGAGACTTGCCACACTGCGGGTGGACCTTTGCTCACTACGGGAGACTTTTGCTCACTACGGGAGACTTTTGCTCACTACGGGAGACTTTCGCTCACTACGGGAGACTTTTGTAACTTGCCACACTGCGGGTGGACTTTTGGAACTTGCCACACGAAGATGGACTTTGGCCAGTCTGCGGCTGGACTTTTGCTCACTACGGGAGACTTTTGCTCACTACGGGAGACTTTTGCTCACTACGGGAGACTTTTGAAACTTGCCACCCGAAGATGGACTTTGGCCAGTCTGCGGCTGGACTTTTGCTCACTACGGGAGACTTTTGCTCACTACGGGAGACTTTTGCTCACTACGGGAGACTTTTGAAACTTGCCACCCGAAGATGGACTTTGGCCAGTCTGCGGCTGGACTTTTGCTCACTACGGGAGACTTTTGCTCACTACGGGAGACTTTTGCTCACTACGGGAGACTTTTGAAACTTGCCACCCGAAGATGGACTTTGGCCAGTCTGCGGCTGGACTTTTGCTCACTACGGGAGACTTTTGCTCACTACGGGAGACTTTTGCTCACTACGGGAGACTTTTGAAACTTGCCACCCGAAGATGGACTTTGGCCAGTCTGCGGCTGGACTTTTTCTCACTACGGGAGACTTTTGCTCACTACGGGAGACTTTTGCTCACTACGGGAGACTTTTGAAACTTGCCACCCGAAGATGGACTTTGGCCAGTCTGCGGCTGGACTTTTGCTCACTACGGGAGACTTTTGAAACTTGCCACCCGAAGATGGACTTTGGCCAGTCTGCGGCTGGACTTTGAAATTTGCCACCCGAAGATGGACTTTGGCCAGTCTGCGGCTGGACTTTGAAATTTGCCACCCGAAGATGGACTTTAGCCAGTCTGCGGCTGGACTTTGAAATTTGCCACCCGAAGATGGACTTTGGCCAGTCTGCGGCTGGACTTTGAAATTTGCCACCCGAAGATGGACTTTGGCCAGTCTGCGGCTGGACTTTGAAATTTGCCACCCGAAGATGGACTTTGGCCAGTCTGCGGCTGGACTTTGAAATTTGCCACCCGAAGATGGACTTTGGCCAGTCTGCGGCTGGACTTTTGCATATGTTGAATTGTACAGCATATTGCCCCATGACACTGGGGATATTATGTCTTAGGTATTATTATTGAACTGGTGTGAATGTAAAGGAATTCCTGACGCGGAAGTAATAAGTCTCGGCTAAATCTGTGGGGAAACACACTGACCGCGAATTCGATATCAAGTAGTCCCGTGGGGATAACATCTCTGTCGGAGAGGAGCGTGAATAATTCATCTGTCCCGAATTATCACCTTTGCCAAAAATAAATTGGACTTTTAGCTTTGAGGGTCGTGCCTGGGGACACCTTGAATATTGAGGAATATCCACTCTTATGGACCTGCCGGGAAGGAGAAAGATTTATCTGAAATCTTCTAGGGGAATAGGAATTGCCTTAGATCCGCGGAGGGACCGAGATCAAGGAAACCTTATGAAAGAAAAAGTGCTAACTTTAATGAGGACAACTTCCATTTTCTCGTTGGAGATGACAGCCCCGAGACACGTCCTGCTGAGGAGGAAAGATTTCAAGTCATCTCGTGCTGGGGATTAGTTGCTTCGTATGGATTTTACCTCAAGAGGATTTTACAAAAAGACTTGGCGTCTTTAAACTCTTAGGTATCGTAACGACTGCACGAATCAATGGAATAACCTTGCTGAGGAGGTAAACATTGCCAATGTGGATGAGTTCGTATCCGTCAGAAGTGTTGAACGAGATAGTTGACTTGACAAGCAACCACGGTATTCTAACCTCTGGGTAAATGCTTCCAACCATCTGTCTTCAAGGAAGAATGAACCCTCGTACTATTGGGGGTGGCCTGCCCCAGTACAAGTATTTGAATAACTTGCACCTGACTGACTGATCTTCGCTCTTGGAGAGATTTGAATCTCGAAGTGATTGCCCCAGTTTGACTGAAACTTGAAGAGATTGCTCGACGCAACTGCCCCGGATCGGCTAGCTCTTGCTGTGACTAATTTGGAAAGTCCTTGCTCAGTGATGCTTTATCAGAAAAGTGTACCTCGACGTGACAGTCTTTCAGAAGTTTTAGACTTCTCAACCTGGCAAGCTTGAGCTTCTGGATTGAATTTCCGCATGTAAACCAATTATGATGCTCAACAAATGTATGCAAGTGAGAAAATGTTCATTCTTAGAATGAAAATCCTAATTCAACAAACATGTTAATCTTGAAGTTTTGAAAATGGATCGTTAACCCTCGTGAGCGAATCACTGGTTAAGATACGATCCTTATTTGAATGAAAGTATGTACATGCAATACCAAAAAAAAAAAAAAAAAAACGTCTTTTAGCACAACTCATAGGAGTCAGGAACGCGGTCTCGTGGTAATATGCTCTCAAATTAACCCTGTTTCAGTTAGGACTTTTGAGGGTTGTATCGTGGCCTGGTTTACGGTTATAGAAACAAAGGATAAAGGCTCGAAGTTTATTTGTGCCCACCCGCTCTTCGTGATGTTCTCCATTCCTATGTTCAGCTAGTTTTCACAAGCATTCACCTTTCATAAGGGTTTCGTGTTGATTGAGGAACCATTGCTTACTATTAGTTCAAGCACCAATCAGGTTATTGTTGAGAGTCAGTCACTCCTCTATTTTTCGTGTCTGTGTCACACAACTTTGTTCTTATTTGAGGATCTTTCTTGTGTAATCCTTTTCCGTCTTTCGCTTTTGCATTATTTTGCTTATCCCTAACTTTTGCCTGGACTGATTCTTGTGAATCTTGGATTGTGAAGTCCAGCGGGATGTCCTAACTTTTGCCTAAGTCGCTTGTTTTCAAGTTTCGACTTAGCGGGCCTTTTCTTTTCTTTTTCTTTTTGCATTTTGAACAAGTCGCGTGACATTGTTGTCTTGATTGCTTTACGAGGGTTGTGACTGCCTCATTCTTTGGTCGACGAAAGATAACCATTGTGGTTTTCAATCTTTGGACCTTTTGATTAGCATAGTGGAATGCAACGGATCTTCAAATACACTTCTTTATGAAAGTTTGAACGCTTGGTCTGACTAGCTGACGTCTACCCTGCCCCTGGGTTACATGTGAGGGTTTTTTATGTGAAAAGAAACTCCTACTTCAAGGCTCGAAGGGGTTAGTAAGGGTTTATCTTCCTTATATCTCCAGTGTTTAGGATTTGAAACAATGCCTGTACATCGTCAACAGGGTCTTACTTGAGAGCACACAATTCAGAGATATTGCGTTTTTGTTTCGTCATTCTCCCTCATAGAATTTAAGCATGACAATTGGTATTGCGATGTACATATGCAAAATTATAAGGGAATGCAAATGAATTTACTTCAAGAAAAACATGTGAGTTTTATTATTGCTAACATTCAAAAGAAAACAAATTTCATACAAGTAGACAAATGTTTAACATATAAAAGAAACTACAAATGGAAATGCAGCAAAGAAACTGAATATTGCCGTAGTTGAGGAGTCTTGGCTCCGTCTGGACTTGTCAGTCTTGGATACTTTCAACGATCAATAGCTCTTTTTCACAGACTTGTAATCTTCAATTTGCAGTTGCATGCCCAACCATGGCAGTAATGCTTCCTCTTCTAGCTATTCTGACTCTGACGCGAGACATCTGAAGGAAAGAGTGAAGCTGGAGAGTAAAGTTGCCCCGTAAGTTTTGCTCGGAAAGACCTGACGATCTTCTTCCTACGTATCTCCATTGACTGATGACCAATGAAGAATCAGAGCGACGTAGTTCCCCTCAATAGGGATGAAAAACGAACAATGAGAAAAAAAAGCAAACACATAAATGCCATCACTGAGAGTATTTGAATACTGCTGGCTTTATTTGCTTCATGAGTACCCTGGCGTCCTGGGTGATCAGCTCGAAGACTTCAGCTTAACGTGAACCATCTGGTAGAACGACCGCGACACCGGTTCCATTATGACTAGGCATCGGACTCTGGAGTACCTTTGGATGAGGAGAAAAAATGATTGTCTTGGATTCAATTAGGTCTTGCACCTTGTTTTGAAAAGCCCAACATTTCTCAATACTGTGCCCCTGGGCACCTGAATGGAATTCGCACATGGAATGTGGATCAAAATTTGGTGGTAGGTTATCAGCAGAAGGAGCTCTCATGATACGGAGCTCAACCAGGTTCAACTTCAGAAGTTCTGGAAGCAATACAGCATATGGACATGGAATAGGATCAAGTCTGCGGTTCCTCGCTCTTGTTCTTTCCTGAAACAGTCTCTGTCCCTGTTGTTGCTGACCTTGTGGTTGTAAACACCCCAAATTTGCCCTCACCCATTCACACATGACTTGTGATCATCTCATATGCATAAACACAAAACATATCATCTCACATCTCATTTTGATTCACTGGATAGTTTCTAAGGCATATGCACCTAGGGTTTGTGATCTGAGCAACCTCAGGGCATCTTGAGCCATTCCAAAGGCCACTAATCAACTCAAAGGGGTCCATGTGTGTTCTTATATCATGTTACATCCTCACAAAGTCAAAAATGCAGAGGAATCACAAGAACTAGGGTTTGAGTGGATGCAGAGCCAGGATGAACTGCACAGTTGACTGAAAATTAGGGTTTTGGTTTCAGAGGCCATAACTCCAAATTTTTTGGTCATTCTTGTTTCCATTGGTCTCTATGTGGTATAGGGAGTATGCATATCAATTTTCATGAAGAAATTCCATGGGGAAGTCATCTGATCAAGAGTTGACTTTTCAGACAAGTCAGTGCAAAACCAGGGCATCTGAGGCCCCCAATGACCCAACCAATGGGTGATCTTCATCATTATGAGTGTATATGATCTTTATTTGATCATGGAAGAAGGTTGAAGTTCACAGAAATCAAGAATTTAGGGTTTTTGCAAAGGTTGACTTTTTGGGTTTTGTTGACTTTTCAAGAATGCATCATTTTAGGTCAATTTTCAAGCCTTGATTCATGATCCAAAAAGGCTTCAAATGAAAAAACTTTGGTCATGAAAGTTGTAGATCTCATCTTTCCCTTTTCAAAAAGTACAAGAACATGATCAAACTCTTCTTGGATCAAAAGTTATGGCCATGCAAAGTTGCCAAAAATCATTGTTTTTCAAGTCATGCACCAAGTGGGAATTTTGCTAAGTCTTGAACCAAATCAAATTGCTGCCTCAAACCCATGTCAAACCAGCATGTGAACTTTCTCTAAGTCACAAAAATCAGATTTTGACTAGGAATGCCCATGATTTCATGCTTGGTTGGCCAAAAGATCACATGTGAACCAAAAGTACAACAACTTGCAAAAGCTCATGATTCACTTCCCACAACTTGCAGCATTGGAAGCTGACTTTGGCTAGCCCTTCCCTCACCTTTTGCTGCGCCAGCCATGCCTTGTACTGGCCTAAACACCTCACCATGCCCTATCTTACACAAAAGTGGATTTTGAGCAAAAGTAGCCACACCTATCATAGCAGGCCATGTCCCATCAAGAGGCCAATCAGAATTGTTTATTCATTCATTTTGCTAGCCATATCACATAAGAACCAAGGCTGAAACATACCATTCATAACTTACACAAAAAACCTCCCAACTTGCAACTTCCATCGAATCTCATTACACAGCCTGCAAACACCCAAACCTTTGCCTCCATTCATCTCACCTTGATCCATAGAACACAAAGCATCAAGAACCAGAGCTTGAAACAACCAAAACACCTCACTGCCATTTCACACTCCCTTTTGCAGTTTCATTCGAATCCCTCATTCTAGCCCACAAACATCAAAACAAACTTTGCCAAACTTCTCAACACACTTCATAGATCACAAACAACCATCTCTCACAGCCTGAAAGTGCCAAGAACTCATCTGCCATTGTTGACTGAGCAGAAGCAGTTCTCTTCGAAACTCATCATCCAACAAATATAAATTCCGTTTGAGCATTCAAGCAACTTTGGGGGACCAAGAGGAGCAGATTGAGCAAGGAGAAAAGGCCTGAAAGTTCCAGAATCAAAGGTTGCAAATCTCAGGTAGCTCCAAATTAATTTTTTCCAGAAATCAATTTGATTGTTACAAACTTGCTCTACATGTCTTGCTGGTCATTCTGGTACCATTGGTTTTGAAAATGGTTGCGTTTTGAGAGTTTAATTGCTGTTTGAAGCTCACGAACCCTAGAATTTGTTTTCTTCGATTCAGCCTGTTTAGGTTAGATAAATTTGTTTTGAGAGAGGGTTTTAATTCGTGAGGTGTTGGGGATCATTTCCCATAGCTTAGTTTTTATTTATGATGCGTTTTGAGAGATCTTGAAGATTTTCAGGTGACCCTCTGGCCGGAGAAGATGACCGGAGGTCTTCTCCGGCCACCTGAATGTAATTAGGGTTTAATCCCATAATTAATGATAGTTTGAATGCTGGCCGTGGATATGCGCTGACTTGTTGACTTCCCTCCAGATTGAGTGGCCCAGATGTGTTTGATTAACCCTAATCCACGTGTTAGGGTTAATTAATCTTAATTTATTTAATTTAGTCAGTTCAAACGTGGACCATTGGATGTGGCGCGTGGTCAATGAATTTATCCCCAGAATCAATCTCACGCGTCCAATCTGTTTACTTTTATTTTAATTCAATTTTTAATTCATTTTATTTCTTTTATTTTGCACAATTATTTTAAAATAGTTAAAAAATCATAAAAATTATGAAACTTTTTCTTTAAGGTTTTATTGATTTTTATGACTCAAAAATATTTTTTATTTTATTTTCATCATTAAAAAAGTATTTTTAAATATCTAAAAGATTATTTTTAATTGATTAATGAGAATTAATTAATTAAAAATACTTTTAGGTATTTAAAAATTACAAAAAAATTCATGAAATGTTCTAAGACATTTAGAAACATTGTCCAACCTTCAAACCAAATTTCTTTTTTGATCTTGATGCATTTTAAGAATTTTTCATTGAATTAAATCATTTTTGATGCATTATTTTGATCATATGTTTAAAAATTCATTTCTGCCTTTTGGTGAAGGTTGAGACATTGATTCTTTTTGCATTGTTTTCCATTTAGCATGAACTTTCAAGGATAAAAAGGCCATGATTTGATCTTGCATTTTCCAATTGATTGGCATTTCTTTTGTTACAAACCCTAAAAAACCCTAATAACTTGCAAAAATCATAACTTGAGTTTGGTTGAGAGTTGAGAGCTCCCCTTTTGGGCAGTGGTTTATTATAGGTCTAGGGTTTCTTTAGGTACCATTTTCCATTTTTTATGTTAAGGTTTGCTTCTGTTTTTGGTTTATGTGTGATGTTTGATCCATGAACCCTAATTTGGGCTTTCATTTGTATCCTTCTTGCATTCTCTTGCATAACATGGCTTGCCATTGCATTTTGTGCATTCTTATGATTCATTTGACATCTTGAGACATGTATGAAGCATCATTGATCATTGCATTACATATTTGCCATGTCATTTGTCTTGTATGTTTCATAACATTTCATGTTTGTCCATGTTCCTTAGCTTGCATCATTTGCATTCATGATCTTGTATGAGCATCCCTTTGCCTTGCCTCATGTTTGCAGCACTTCATAACATCATAATCATCATCACCATGCTTCTGGTTTTGCTTTGCATCATGTCATTTCATCTCACCTTGCATTGCATTGCATTTTGTTTCTAACATTTCAGGTGGTAAGTAAACTTGAGAAGTGAATTTGCCTTCACTTCTCATATCCTTTCCTTTCATCTCTTTTGCATACCTTGCTGCATTCTTATATGTGTTTGAGTTTGAGCTTGCTCATTCTTCCTCCTCCCACTTTCTTTCTTCAAGTGACTTGACTTCTTGAATGAAGCAAGTCACTTTGCTTCTCTTGATCTTGTTCATCTGCTTCCTGGTGGTTCATCTGAAGATTGTTCTAGTAAACCTCACAAACATTAGGACCAACCAAGCATGATAATGAATTAGGGTTTTGATTAGTCTCCCCCATAGTTTTTACCTTTGTGTCTCTCCTTGAGTCATCTCTCCTCACCTCATAATCAGGGACTAAACCCTCAAGGCTTTAAGACTTTGTGATTAAGATCATGCCTGCATCCTTCTTTTAGGATGGAGTGTATAACTTTAATCCTAAGTCTTGGACCCTTAAGGTGTTGAACTCTCTTAATCAATTCACTTAATAAACATCAAGACAGTACACTTGTAACTTGGGCCTTGCATTAGGGTTCTAATTCTTCCTTAATTGGTTAAGAAGGACTAACCCTAAAGTTAATGGACAAGTCCCCCTCAAGTTGTCTTACAAATCATAAAAAACACTTCATCATCATACCACTAATTAAAATCCATCTAATAAAGACTTGTTTTGTCATGGGTTTAATCCCTAATCATGGATTAAGTTGAGGAGTTTTCCCCAGCTTAAACATTCTCATCTATTATCCTTCTTTTAGGATGGTGTAATGAGTCTGTTAAATCCCTGATTATGGCTTAACCTCATTACTCAACACTAAACAAAAACACCAAAAACATCTAATTAATCACAAGTAGGTTAATGATCTTAACCCTACATCAAAGGTGATTAAGTGTGAGAATCTGACTTCACACTTAAGGTAATTCTCATTACCCCTAATCAGAGGGATGATGTGATGAGTTTACCAAATCCATTGATTTAGGTTTAAGCTCATTATCTTATGACAAACTCCAAAAAGAAATAAAAGACTGAAAACTCAAAAACAAACAATAATCGTCTCCTTCGGGATTCTTTTCTCATCATCTTCACTCACAATCGAGAACTCGCTTCTTCCGTCTAATGCAAGACAGTTTGCACCTGAGCCAGACAGGTCATACACTTGAGCATTGACAAGCAAGCAGTTCACAAGTCAATTCATCTTTCAGTCTCTTTGGGTCGAACTACGGTGTTCTGACTTCCTCATTGCACGAGAGGATACGTAGGCATAACTTAACAGTTATCGAACAAAAGTCTCTGTACATTCCCCCTCCTTCCAGCTTCTTTCTCTTAGCCTCATTGTCATGAGCAATTCATTTCATTCCTGATCTCACACTGACACTTTCATACTTCACATCACTTATACACTATACACTGACACCTGTACATATTGCTTTCCAGCTATTTTACACACAGATTGCACTGACACTACCCCTTTAAAACACAAATCTTTTAAGCGTGGATCCCGTCGAGTACGACGGACAATCTGGGTGCTAATACCTTCCCAGGTTGTAACCAACCCCCTTTCTCAGTCTCTCTGGTTCGCAAACCGTCTTATCCATCTTTTTCTAGGCCTATGCAGCATTGCCTTTCCTCCGGGATAAAAATGCC
This sequence comes from Lathyrus aphaca, assembly GCA_963966055.1. Taxonomy (NCBI): domain Eukaryota; kingdom Viridiplantae; phylum Streptophyta; class Magnoliopsida; order Fabales; family Fabaceae; genus Lathyrus; species Lathyrus aphaca. The sequence goes on along the minus strand of OZ014524.1, from coordinate 31,483,726 downwards.
TAGCTGGCGACTCTATTCATCTCCAGTGAGTTCACGGCTGTGTGTTCTCACTGTTCCCTTCGCCGACCGTTCGCGTCTGTACCCTTATCTGACCCTGGCGTCACTTATCGGGAGCGACAGCTTGGCGACTCTGCTGGGGACCCTTATATTGCAACCAGGGCTTCTGGTTCTTTTTGTGGGTTCCTCCTAGCGCTTGATTGATTTGTGTTTACTGGGGTGTTATGTGCTTATTTGTGTTTGTATATTTGTATTTTGTTTATTGCTTTATGTACAGTTGGTTTATTGCTTTCTTTATAGCTTTATATTTTTCATACTGTCATACTGTGCTGGCTGGATCTGGTTTTTCTTTGGTGGGTGGGTGTTCCATTGAGAGTTTAGGTCCTATACCTGGGACCTGAGTGACACCTAGGCTAGAGTGAATCATATTCTTTCCCAGTCAATTTTCAGTCTGGTGCGGGAATATGAAACACGGTTCAGATATGGGTTTCTTCTTGAGAACTCTGTGTTGCAGATTTCCTGCAATGCTAGGGGGATCTGGGAAGCCTGCTAAGTCTGGATGACCTTTTAGTATTGACCTTCAGAAATTGAGGTGAATTAGAGGAGGAATTGTTATGGTAATTGTAAACACTGTACCTCCGGGTTAGAAGTGCTTACACTTCTCATAACAGATCCAAGTCTGAGGATCCTTGTTCTAGATCACTACCTGTGAGGGGGTTGGGCTGTTTACAGGTTTGCAGGTACCTTGACCTCAGAATACCCTGTTACTTTGACTTTGTTAAGAATGCTCCATGTTGGATAGTTCTTGTGATTCTAAAACCCTGGACATGTGGCTCTTTATTTGAGTCCCCCACCTTGGTTACTGGATTTATAGACCTCCATCCGGAATTCTTGAACACACATGGATCTATACCAAGGCATTTATTCAGATCCAGCTCTGTCACAGACCCTTGCACTTCATTTGCATGCATACTCATTGCATCATATTAACATGTGCTTATTTGTTTTTCAGGGTATCCATTGTTCATCAGGTTTTGGTTTTGACCCCATCTGCAGCTTTGACCCATCTTCATCAGCATCTGTTTCAGTTTTATCTGTCTGCTTCAGCACCAGCCAATCAGTGGCTCTCCCTGCTTCAGCATTCTGCTCAGTCTTCAACATCATGGCTCCAAAGAAGAACAACGTCACCTATCATTTCTTCCAACCAGATTTGTCAGACCTCAGGAGGATCCAAACCCTGATTACACCAGATTACATCCCTTTGTTCAGGGAACATTATGGGGACATACTTGACCTAGTTATGGACATGGACCCGTCTCAGAGGAGCCTGATTCATACCTGCATTCAGTTCTATGACCCCCCATTGAGATGCTTTACATTTCAAGACTTCCAGTTGGGTCCTCTTTTGGAAGAATACTCATCTTTGACTGGTTTGCCTATCAAGAGGGAGACCCCATTCAATCCTGAAATGGATTTTCCCAGTAGTGGGGAGATAGCCAAAGCTTTGCACCTGGAACCTGCTTTGATTGAACAACACATGACCTCTAAATCTAGTGTCCCTGGATTACAGCTGGACTTCCTAATCTCTCAAGCTAGTCTGAAGGCCTCCCTGGGGGAGTGGAAAGCTGTTTGTGCTCTGTTGGCTTTAAGTGTGTATGGAATTGTGTTATTTGCAGATGAGCCCAGATTCATCAGCAAGAGTGCAATCCATTTGTTCATCTTGAAGAACCCAGTGCCTACCTTGTTGGGTGATCTCTATTACTCAGTACATCAGAGGAATGAGAAACAGAGAGGGAAGTTAGTGAGGATTTGTGCTCCACTATTCCATGCCTGGCTTCTCAAGCATCTACCTAAGACAGATGCATTCCTAAACCCTCACCAGCAAAGCAACTGGGCAAGGAGACTTTCTGTCCTAACTACAGCAGATATCAGGTGGTGCAATCAAAGTACCAAGGGCAGAGACATAATCACTAGCTGTGGGCATTTTCCTAATGTGCCTTTGGTAGGAGTCAAGGGAAGTATCAATTACAACCCCCTGCTGTTCAAGAGGCAATTGGGTTATGCACTGGTTCATGCTCCTAGGGAAAAGGACTTGGCTGAGACCCTCTACTGTGAGAACAAGGTTAGTCTGGCAACTGTTAGACAGGCTGCCTGGGCCTGGGATCATGTTCAAACCAAGGGAATCACCATTCTGGGGAAGTGCAATAATGTGGCATCAGCCCAATATCATGAGTGGTCCTATGCTAGGGCCCAAATCTCAGGATTGCCCTTCACCATCAAAGACATGCCTGAGTCATCGTCAGCACCACCTCCAGCAATAGTCAGCCTGGAAGAGTTTGAAAGCTTGAAGGACAGAAATGAGAAGTTATCCCAAGCCTTGCAGAAGACCCTCAGGGAGAGGAGTGAAGGTGTAAGGGAGATTGAAAGATTGGAAAAGCTGAGAGTGGAACACTTGACTAAGATTGAGAAGTCTGGAGACTATATCAACAAGTCTAAAGCTGGTGAGCAGATTCTGAAAAATGCTTGTAAAGAAGCCCAGTTCCAAAGAGCAAGAACAGACTTGTACTTGAAGGAAAGTCAGGCCAGGTGGGTCCGGATCACTGAGGCCCGTACTCTAGAAGACAAGAGAGTTCAAGACAAGATGGAGCAGATGGAAAAAGCCCTGGCAGCAGCCCAGGAGGAAATTTCAGAGTTAAAAATCAAAGCTGGAGTGAAGAAATCCAAAGATCAAAGTCAGAACAAGAGGTTGACTGCAGCTGTTGCAACAAGGAACCTTCTCATCAGGAATCTTACGGAGCACCCGGCTGATCCTGTGACCGAAGCACTTCTTAAGGAAGTTCGCGAGGATGAGTTTGGCCTTGGAGTCTGATTATTTGCTTGTTGTTGTTCCTTTTCCATGTACTTTTGCTTTTTGGTGATGTATTTTTGACCCCTTAGTGGGCTGGTGTTGTAAAAATGAACAATTTGTATTATTTTACCTTTGTAATATATTTGTGTTTGTTTCCATCTGGGTTCACTTCAAAAGCAACTTCAACAGCATCATCTTCAAGGGTCTGGACGGGTCAAAACTGAAGACCAGACCGGATCCCCTTGATAGCAAATAAGCACAACTGCATTGCATACTAACCCTTTTGTTTGTTTTGTAGGTTTTGATTTATTGTTACTAACCTCTGTTGTGAATCTCAGGAATTATTGCTCGCCGCAGGCTATTCCCTCTCAACAGGCCACACAGGTACCCTACAAGAAACAACCTTCCGGGCATCCAGATGGACCAGTTGCAGCAAGACCTCAATGAGGCCAGAACCCAGATGGCTAATGAAAGGGTGGAGATGAGGACCCAAATAACTCAGTTCATGGAAGTGATGAATAATTTAGCTCAAAGCCAGGAGAGGCTTAGAGTTCTGGTAGAGGGGAGAACTCAAGATGACCCCCATGTGGGAACTGCTGGCACAAGTAACAATGAAAGGGTGCAACCACATGTCAACCCCCCTGTGTTTGGTCCACACCTACATCCTGAGATTCATATTCCTGCAAACGTTCAAGGAACAGCTACTGCAGCCAGAGTACTTCAAGAGGATCCTCAGGAGGATCAGTTTACAGTCATGGGTGCTGGAGAGGAAACCTATGATAGGAGATTGGATGAGTTGGCTGAGAAGTTGAGGTCTTTGGAATCCCAAAATTCTTTGGGGTTCGATGTCATGGACATGGGTTTAGTAGAGGGGGTCAGGATCCCTCATAAGTTCAAGCCTCCATGTTTTGAAAAGTATAATGGGACTTCTTGTCCTCGAACCCATCTGCAATCTTTTCTCGGAAGATTAAAAGCTTACACCATGGACGAGAAATTGTGGATGTTCTACTTCGAAGATAGCTTGACTGGAGCATCGAGGGAATGGTATTCCCACTTGACAAGGGCAACTGTAAGATGCTGGAAGGACCTGGCAGAGGCCTTCATCCGACAGTATCAATACAACTTAGACATGGCACCCAACAGGACTCTCCTAATGGGAATGTCACAGTCGTCAAGAGAGAGCTTCAGAGAATATGCTCAAAGATGGAGACAGCTTGCTGCTGCTGTCCAGCCACCAATGTCTGAGAGAGAAATGGCAGACATGTTTATGAACACTCTCCAAGGAACCTATATTGATAGGCTAGCTGCTTTCTCTTCCACCAGCTTCGCAGATGTTGTTATAGCCGGGGAGAGAATTGAAAGCCTATTAAAGATGGGTAAGATATCTGATAATGGTGCTAGTTCGTCCAGTGGTACAAGAAAGCCTTTTGCAGGCCCTAGAAGAGCTGGCGAGACCAATGCCATTCATACCAACAGGGGTAGGCCCCAATATGTTCAAAGGTCCATAGCAGCAGTCACTATCCCTGCTCCAGCTCATCCTCAGCCAGTCTATCAACCTCCTCAACAAAACTTCCAACAACAACCCCAGTACCAGCAAAATCAATATCCTCCAAGAAACAACTACAACAACAACTCCAACAACAACAATCAACAGAGGCCATTCCAACAAAGGCCCTCTCAAGCTAATCGAGTGATCGATCCGATTCCAATGCCGTATGCTGCTTTGTTGCCACAGCTTCTGAAACTCAACCTGGTTGAGCTAAGAACGTTGGCACCTCCGGATCCAAACAGTCTACCAAGAAACTATGACTCTAATGCTAGGTGCGCTTTTCACTCAAACGCGCCTGGTCACAGTACAGAAAAATGCAGAGCTCTGCATATGAAGGTACAAGACTTGGTAGACTCCAAGGCTCTGAACTTTGCACCTCCGCCCAACGTCAACAAAAACCCAATGCCAAACCATGGTGGTCCTCGAATTAACGCAATTGAAGAAGACACACCGTCTTATTTCATAACCAGTGTGGATCAGATCAGGACACCATTGGTGGAAATCAAGGCTCAACTCCGTGAAAGCAATATATTTCCGGGGTGTGAGCTGGGGTGCCCTTATTGCAATATTTCATGGAATGGGTGTGAAGACTTGAGGAATGGCATTGACAGTCTTATCAAGAGTGGCCTCTTACAAATCACTACATCATTTCCGGCACATCCGGCAGCTTCATCAACAACGGTTTCAGACCCTCCTACAAATGCAACAACTATTGTTCCCAATAATTCAACAACAACATCAGCAAGTACTTCATCTGTCCTTCCAAATGACCAGTTTTCAACAGTTTCTCCTGCTACAACATCAGCTTCATTCCATTTCGACTCTCCATCTACAACAACAACAGTCCTTCCATCAGGACCTCCTACAACTCCAGCAAACGATCATGAAGATGTCTCTACTGTTACCATCTTCTACGATCCAGAAAATAACTCCGCCTACCATTCAGAGGGTGCTGCTCCCACTAGAGCACCAGTTACTATCTTTTATGATCCACAAACAATTGCAGTCCCTTCAGCAGCATCAATCAGTCCGGTTACCGTCACAGTACCTGGACCTGTACCGTATGAAAGCAATAGGGCCATCCCTTGGCACTATGGCTCTGACGTGTACTGTGAAGGGAAAAGAATCACTCTGGAAACATCAGCACCTGCACCACAAATTGATAATGTGGGCGGAGGCGGAGGCTTCACCCGAAGCGGACGTCTCTTTGCTTCACAAGTCCAAAGACCTAATGCCGAAGCAGAAGCTGCTGCCAAGGCAAAGGGGAAAGGCCCGGTGCAGGAAGATCCAGCTGTCAAAGAAGCCCTGAGGACTCCGTTTGATCAGGAAGTTGATGAGTTTATGCGGATCATCAAGAAGAGTGACTATAAAGTTGTGGATCAGCTTCACCAAACTCCATCCAAAATCTCTATCCTCTCACTGCTCATGTGCTCCGAAGCCCATCGGAATGCACTACTGAAAGTCCTGCACGCAGCTTACGTGCCAGAGGAGATTACTGTCAACCAGTTGGAAACGGTGGTTGGGAATGTTACTGCTAGCAACGGGCTAGGGTTTACCAATTCTGACTTGACAGTGGATGGTCGTAACCACAACAAAGCCTTGCACATAACCATGGAATGCAAAGGAGCTGTCCTTTCACATGTGCTGGTGGACACAGGATCATCCCTGAATGTCTTACCAAAGAAGGCTCTGGTGAAGCTTGAATATGATGGACTGGCATTGAGACCCAGCAACCTGGTGGTTAGAGCTTTTGATGGCTCGAAGAGATCGGTTCTGGGAGAAGTAGAGCTGCCCGTGACAATTGGCCCGCAGACCTTTAAAACTATCTTTTATGTGATGGACATTCAGCCCGCCTACAGCTGTTTGTTGGGTAGACCCTGGATTCACGCCGCTGGCGCAATAACGTCTACCCTTCACCAAAAGTTAAAATATGAGTGGGAAGGCCAAGTTGTCACAATCTGCGGGGAGGAGGATATATTTGTTAGCCATCTGGCTACTTACAAGTATATTGAAATGGATGGAGAGATCGTTGAAACGATGAGCCAAGGTTTTGAAGCCTTGAATGTCAATGAAGCATCTGCTGTTTCAGGAATCTCCATGTCGTCATATCAACAAGCCCGGAAGGTTGTTGAAGAAGGAACTGTCCAAGGCTGGGGCAAGGTCTTAGCTGTGGAGGAGAAGAAGGACAAATTTGGGTTGGGTTACAAACCAACTCAACGTCAAGCAAAGGCTGCTGCAGAGCCAGGATTTGTCAGTGGGGGAATGCTAACCCCCGATGCTATCAACTGTCTGGAAGACGAGCTGGAAGAAGAACGCAACCTGGAGAATTGGATTCGTCCAAAGGTCCCGGGGAGCAGTGTCTCGAACTGGTCTTCCCAGGGAATTATAAGTGTTACTCGAGCAGAGTAATTATTATTTCCTGTATCTTTTATAGCATGCATCAAAGTCTTGCATCTTGCCCAAGATGACAAGACTCATTTTGTAATCAGGGCCATCTGTACTTTTGTGCAAACAAGATTAAATTAATGAAATATCAGACAATCTTTTTGCAAACGAGTCTTTTTCTTTTATGCTCACTGTTTTTCCATTTTTCTTTTTGTACAAAAATAAATGGCGGTGTTTTCAAAATGATAACTTCATTTCACTTTTTTCTAAAGCAAGATTAAAATCAATCACTAAAATGAACCGACTTAACCCTTGCAGAGAGTGCCTTCCAGACAGCACCGACAACAGCACAGCTATGACATCGTGTGACTTTGACAATCCGATCAATCAAGCTGATGAAGGGGTTGATGAAGAATATGAGCTTCCTGAAGAGCTAGCCAGGTTGCTGAGACAGGAGGAAAAAGTTATTACTCCTCATCAGGAGGAGATCGAAGTGATTAATCTTGGTACGGAGGAAGACGTGAAAGAAGTCAAAATCGGGGCCCGCCTGCAAGACTCGGTGAAGAGACAGCTGATAGATCTGCTTCAAGAGTATGTTGATGTGTTTGCTTGGTCCTACCAAGATATGCCAGGGTTGGATACCGATATTGTTGTGCATAAGCTGCCTTTGAGGGAAGAATGCCCACCAGTCAAACAGAAGTTGCGCCGAACTCGCCCAGACATGGCTATGAGAATCAAGGAAGAGGTACAAAAGCAATGGGACGCCGGGTTCCTTGCTGTGACTAGCTATCCTCCGTGGGTTGCTAACATAGTACCTGTGCCTAAGAAGGACGGAAAAGTAAGAATGTGTGTTGATTACCGGGATCTGAACAGAGCCAGCCCGAAAGATGACTTCCCATTACCTCACATTGATGTATTGGTGGATAACACGGCTCAGTTCTCGGTATTCTCCTTCATGGATGGATTTTCGGGATACAATCAGATCAAGATGTCACCTGAAGACATGGAGAAGACAACATTCATCACACCTTGGGGCACGTTCTGTTACAAGGTGATGCCATTCGGACTGAAGAATGCTGGTGCCACATATCAACGGGCTATGGTGACATTATTCCACGATATGATCCACAAAGAAATAGAATGTTATGTGGATGATATGATCGCCAAGTCCCTTACAGAGGAAGATCACCTGGTGAATCTGCTCAAGTTATTCAAGCGTCTGAGGAAATACCAACTAAAGTTGAACCCCAACAAATGCACATTCGGGGTGCGATCTGGTAAGCTGCTGGGCTTTATTGTAAGTGAGAAAGGGATTGAAGTTGACCCTGATAAAGTCAAAGCTATTCAAGAAATGCCTGCACCGAAAACTGAGAAAGAAGTTCGAGGGTTCTTAGGTCGATTGAACTACATTTCACGGTTCATATCTCACCTTACAGCAACTTGTGAACCCTTATTCAAGCTGTTAAGAAAGGAGCAAACGGTCAGGTGGAACGAAGACTGCCAGAAAGCTTTTGACAAAATCAAGGAGTATTTGCAAGAACCTCCAATCCTTATGCCGCCAGTTGAAGGAAGACCTCTGATTATGTATTTGACAGTATTGGAAGAATCAATGGGGTGTGTGCTGGGCCAGCATGACGAGTCTGGTCGAAAAGAGTATGCAATATACTACCTAAGCAAAAAGTTTACCGACTGTGAACAGCGTTATTCACTGCTCGAGAAAACTTGCTGTGCTTTAGCGTGGGCTGCTCGCCGACTGAGACAGTATATGTTGACCCACACTACCTTGTTAATCTCAAAAATGGACCCAGTCAAATACATTTTCGAGAAGCCAGCTCTTACCGGACGGGTTGCAAGATGGCAGATGATTCTTACAGAATACGACATACAGTACACATCTCAGAAGGCCATCAAGGGCAGTGTACTATCTGAATATCTTGCTGAGCAACCCATTGATGATTACCAGCCAATGAGGTTTGACTTCCCGGATGAAGACATCATGTTCATTAAATCAAGAGATCATGAAGAGCCCATTCACACCGAAGGGCCTGACCCAGAAGAAGAATGGACTATGATGTTTGATGGGGCTGTCAACATGAATGGCCGTGGTGTTGGTGCAGTACTCATTACACCTAAAGGGGTTCACATGCCTTTCTCGGCGAAACTCACTTTCAACTGCACTAACAACGAAGCTGAATACGAAGCTTGCATTATGGGTCTTGAGGAAGCCATTGACCTCAGGATCAAGACATTGACCGTATTCGGAGATTCAGCTTTGGTAGTCAATCAGACCAACGGAAAATGGTACACCCACCAAGATCATCTGATACCTTACAGGGATTATACAAGAAGGTTACTGACTTTCTTCACAACAGTCAAACTTGAGTATATCCCTCGGGATGAGAATCAATTTGCAGATGCCTTGGCTACCATTTCGTCCATGATCAAAGTTCAGACTGCTAACTTTGTACCTCAGATTTCAGTATCGAGACTTGATAGGCCAGCATATGTATTTGCAGCAGATGTTGTTAAAGACGACAGGCCTTGGTTCCACGACATTAAGTGCTTCTTGGAGGATCAAACATACCCACCTGGGGCATCTTCCAATGATAAGAAGACTTTAAGAAGGCTTGCTGGGAGTTTCTTTCTGAACACTGATGGATCTTTATACAAGAGGAACTTTGATATGGTACTCCTCAGATGTGTTGACAAGACAGAAGCAGATTTATTGATGCATGAAGTGCACGAAGGATCCTTTGGTACCCATGCAGGAGGGCATGCCATGGCTAAGAAGTTGTTAAGATCAGGCTATTACTGGATCACAATGGATGCAGACTGTTGTGCTTACGCCAGAAAATGTCATAAATGCCAGATTTATGCAGACAAGGTGCATGTGCCTCCCAATCCTCTGAACATAATGTCTTCACCCTGGCCCTTTGCTATGTGGGGCATCGACATGATTGGCAAAATTGAGCCAACTGCTTCGAACGGCCACAGATTCATCCTGGTCGCCATCGATTATTTTACAAAGTGGGTTGAAGCAGCCTCATATGCAAATGTCACCAGGCAAGTGGTAGCCAGATTTCTGAAAAGAGATATCATCTGTCGGTATGGAGTGCCCGAGCGAATCATTACTGATAATGGTTCTAATCTCAACAACAAAATGATGGCTGAATTATGCCGGGACTTCAGGATCCAACATCACAATTCTTCTCCTTACAGGCCAAAGATGAACGGCGCTGTTGAGGCAGCAAATAAGAACATCAAGAAGATTGTGCAAAAGATGGTAGTCACCTACAAAGACTGGCATGAAATGCTACCGTTTGCCTTGCATGGGTATCGCACATCAATCAGAACGTCCACTGGGGCAACACCGTATCAGCTTGTGTATGGTATGGAAGCAGTCCTGCCTGTTGAAGTTGAATTACCCTCGTTACGGGTATTGATGGATGTTAAACTGAGTGAAGCAGAATGGGTTCGGTCCCGATACGAACAACTGAGTCTGATCGAAGAGAAGAGATTGGCTGCAATCTGCCACGGGCAGTTATATCAGAAGAGAATGAAGAGAGCCTTCGATCAGAAAGTCAGGCACCGAGAGTACCAAGTAGGAGATCTTGTGCTGAAAAGAATACTCCCTCCTCATACAGACCACAGGGGCAAATGGACTCCAAATTATGAAGGACCATTCGTTGTAAAGAAAGTTTTCTCTGGCGGAGCACTGATGCTCAGCACCATGGATGGTGAAGATTTTCCATCCCCTGCGAATTCAGATGCGGTTAAAAAATACTTCGCATAAAATGACCCGCTGGACATAAAAACAGAATGTAAGTCCAGGCAAAAATAGGGCATCCCGGCGAGTCAAAAACAGAATAAAAGACTCGGGCAAAAATAAGGGAAAATAAATAAAAAATTGTACACCCGCTGAGTTGAAAAGCCGCATTGGACAGCTCAGGCAAAAATGGGTATCCCGATGGATTGAAAACCCGAAGGGGCGATCCATGCAAAATAAGGGAATAAGCGAACAACTGCATTCTGAATTCGTCTGTACCGCCTACAACTTGGTAAGCCCCAAAGGATCAAGCTGCAATCAGAATCAACTCTCTCCAGAAAGCAAGACGAGAAGAACGTCATTGTCATACGAGTCATAGCAGGAGAGGAAGCTCCTCAAAGCGTCGTCAACACCGCCAGCACTTTATTTCTCAATTTGTAACAATCTCCTCATTTCGGGAGATATGTTTCTCTGACTGTATCTCGCCAATTCAGGGCACACGAATTAATATAATCGGATTTTCAGTCATGTCTCGTTTTTACATTTATGTTTTGCAAAGAGTTGTCTGATGTCTCTAAAAACACAACTGCATAAGTACAGATGCCTGTCTTTAAAAATAAAACACATGCTTACAGGGAATGTGATTACTCTTGAGAGTACTTATTTCCTATGACGGAATCTCAGTAAAGGATACCTCGGGACCTTTTGTACGCTTCCTTATCTTTGCAGGATTGCAGGTATCCAGAACGCGACCTGGGGCATGCAAGTTACGTCTCGGCAACTGGCAAATCATTATCAACTCACCTGGCACTGGGAGGTGCCCACTTCCCCAGCAAAGTTGCCAAATCAACATACAGCATCTGAAATGTTCTATCCCCAGCTGAGTTGCTCTCCCCAGCTGAGTTGCCTCTCGCAATTCCCCAGCCGAGTAGTCATTATTCCTCAGCAGAATGCAGAAATCAGGGAATCATCTCCCCACAGAGCTTCAGGCCTCTATTCAGAAGAGCAGCGCACGAAGAAGTCACAACAGAGAGAGAGAAAGCTTCTACAAACCCCAGCTGGGTCCCGTATTATAAGAATATGTCAATCGATGACGTATATCCCCAAGCAGATACAACTATAGATCTATCAATGATCCCATCCCCAGCTGGGATGTCTTCCCAAGCAGATCGATCAGAGATCTTTGCAGCAACGGGATCCGGATCCCGGATCGGTGCCTCTTTGCATAATCATAGCATTCGCATCATATTCACCCCCAGAGCGTAGCATTCCGTCTAATACGGAGCATTACGGCAAAAAAATCAAATGCATAGCATAATCATAAGTCATGTTGTGATTTGAACACTTGTAAATATTGACAATCTGTCGGCATACAGAATACATCCCCATCAGAGTCCCAGCAAAAGCAGTTGCCCCATATCACAAACACCAGTGCATGTCTCCTTTTTGATACCCGTCCGTATCATCATTTCCCAGCAGGTTGCCTGAATACACTTCACAAACCAAGATCACCAGTATTGCAGATACATCCTGACACTCGTCCGTGTCATGTCACCAGCAGAAAGCCAAAGACACCCTCTTTGCACTTACATATACCTATACACTTTCTTGACACCCGTCCGTGTCATATCCCCAGCGTGGTCGCCTATACTTGTATATACACTTTCCTGACACCCGTCCGTGTCATATCCCCAGCAGATAAACACTCACCTATACATTATATACTCACTACTCATTGGTACACCTACTCAGATACTCGTCCGTATCTTATATACACCATGTATATCCCCGCAGATTCGACAGTAGTCCTTGTTCTTTGTTAACTAGTTGGTACTCGTCCGTACCGTCATCTCAGAACATTGCGTCTAATGTTTGTTTCTACACGATACTCGTCCGTATCGTAGTCTTAAGGATGCTCGTCCGCATCTTTAATCCATACACCGTGTCAAACACTTATGTCTTCGTGAATATAGATGCTCGTCTGTGTCTACTATTCCCCAGAAGGATACTTTCAGATACAACACTCGTCCGTGTTCCTTGTTAACCAGTTGATACTCGTCCGTATCATCAGCTCTGAGCACGTGTCAGTTCGTTTCTACATGATACTCGTCCGTATCATAGTCTTAAGGATGCTCGTCCGCACCTTTAATCTATACACAATACCAAACACTTATACCTTTTGTTTCTTGGATGTAAACGCTCGTCCGTGTTTACTATCTCCCCAGTAGATTGCCAACAAATTTTCTTTTTATCTAACACTCGTCCTGTGTTATGATACCTCTGAGAGCAGCCGTACCCTGCTGAGTGGTCGTCCTCCACTTCTTGATGGTCGTCCTCCATCATGCTCATCCGATGGCCGTCCCCATCGTTGATTTTAGCAGCCGTCCCCTGCTAGGTGGTCGTCCTCCACCTTTTGATGATCGTCCTTCATCACTTTATCCAATGGCCGTCCCCATTGTTGATTTTAGTTGTCTAACACTCATCCTGTGTTATGATAAACTTTGAGAGCAGCCGTCCCCTGCTGAGTGGTCGTCCTCCACTTCTTGATGGTCGTCCTCCATCATGCTCGTCCGATGGCCGTCCCCATCGTTGACCTTCTCTATCCGATGGCCGTCCCCATCGTTGATATTTTGGCAGCCGTACCCTGCCAGGTGGTCGTCCTCCACCTTTGATGGCCGTCCCCATCATATTTCTTTTATACCCAACAGAGCAGCCGTCCCCTGCTAGGTGATCGTCCTTCACCTTTGATGGCCGTACCCCATCATCTGTTTATTTCATTTATTCTTTAACCCGATGGCCGTCCCCGTCGTGGTCCCTTTTCCTTTTTAGCCCGATGGCCGTCCCCATCGTTGGTTACTTTACCTTTATGAACTTGATGGCCGTCCCCGTCATGTTTCATTAATCCTCAGAATTTTGCAGCTCTATCTTGATGGCCGTCCCCATCATGATATTTTATTTTCCCAGCTAGTCGGCCGTCCCCGTCTTAGCTTTACCTTTTATCCCCAGCATGTCGGCCGTCCCCGTCATTGCCCTATACACTTTACCAGCATGTCGGCCGTCCCCGTCATTGCTCCTTACCCAGCAGTCGTTCTCTGCTCGACGGTCGTCCCCCGTCGCCCACACTTTACAATATACTTTATTTGCTTTTACAATCTATATCCCTTTTCTTCTTCATTTCTGTGAGTGCAAATTTTGGACTGTCTTTGGTATTCAACCACAAGTTATCTTGTTTGCCTGTTAAGCCGCCGCTTACAACCTGCACAGCTAACTCATGCTTGAATAGGGGCAGCTGTAAACACCCCAAATTTGCCCTCACCCATTCACACATGACTTGTGATCATCTCATATGCATAAACACAAAACATATCATCTCACATCTCATTTTGATTCACTGGATAGTTTCTAAGGCATATGCACCTAGGGTTTGTGATCTGAGCAACCTCAGGGCATCTTGAGCCATTCCAAAGGCCACTAATCAACTCAAAGGGGTCCATGTGTGTTCTTATATCATGTTACATCCTCACAAAGTCAAAAATGCAGAGGAATCACAAGAACTAGGGTTTGAGTGGATGCAGAGCCAGGATGAACTGCACAGTTGACTGAAAATTAGGGTTTTGGTTTCAGAGGCCATAACTCCAAATTTTTTGGTCATTCTTGTTTCCATTGGTCTCTATGTGGTATAGGGAGTATGCATATCAATTTTCATGAAGAAATTCCATGGGGAAGTCATCTGATCAAGAGTTGACTTTTCAGACAAGTCAGTGCAAAACCAGGGCATCTGAGGCCCCCAATGACCCAACCAATGGGTGATCTTCATCATTATGAGTGTATATGATCTTTATTTGATCATGGAAGAAGGTTGAAGTTCACAGAAATCAAGAATTTAGGGTTTTTGCAAAGGTTGACTTTTTGGGTTTTGTTGACTTTTCAAGAATGCATCATTTTAGGTCAATTTTCAAGCCTTGATTCATGATCCAAAAAGGCTTCAAATGAAAAAACTTTGGTCATGAAAGTTGTAGATCTCATCTTTCCCTTTTCAAAAAGTACAAGAACATGATCAAACTCTTCTTGGATCAAAAGTTATGGCCATGCAAAGTTGCCAAAAATCATTGTTTTTCAAGTCATGCACCAAGTGGGAATTTTGCTAAGTCTTGAACCAAATCAAATTGCTGCCTCAAACCCATGTCAAACCAGCATGTGAACTTTCTCTAAGTCACAAAAATCAGATTTTGACTAGGAATGCCCATGATTTCATGCTTGGTTGGCCAAAAGATCACATGTGAACCAAAAGTACAACAACTTGCAAAAGCTCATGATTCACTTCCCACAACTTGCAGCATTGGAAGCTGACTTTGGCTAGCCCTTCCCTCACCTTTTGCTGCGCCAGCCATGCCTTGTACTGGCCTAAACACCTCACCATGCCCTATCTTACACAAAAGTGGATTTTGAGCAAAAGTAGCCACACCTATCATAGCAGGCCATGTCCCATCAAGAGGCCAATCAGAATTGTTTATTCATTCATTTTGCTAGCCATATCACATAAGAACCAAGGCTGAAACATACCATTCATAACTTACACAAAAAACCTCCCAACTTGCAACTTCCATCGAATCTCATTACACAGCCTGCAAACACCCAAACCTTTGCCTCCATTCATCTCACCTTGATCCATAGAACACAAAGCATCAAGAACCAGAGCTTGAAACAACCAAAACACCTCACTGCCATTTCACACTCCCTTTTGCAGTTTCATTCGAATCCCTCATTCTAGCCCACAAACATCAAAACAAACTTTGCCAAACTTCTCAACACACTTCATAGATCACAAACAACCATCTCTCACAGCCTGAAAGTGCCAAGAACTCATCTGCCATTGTTGACTGAGCAGAAGCAGTTCTCTTCGAAACTCATCATCCAACAAATATAAATTCCGTTTGAGCATTCAAGCAACTTTGGGGGACCAAGAGGAGCAGATTGAGCAAGGAGAAAAGGCCTGAAAGTTCCAGAATCAAAGGTTGCAAATCTCAGGTAGCTCCAAATTAATTTTTTCCAGAAATCAATTTGATTGTTACAAACTTGCTCTACATGTCTTGCTGGTCATTCTGGTACCATTGGTTTTGAAAATGGTTGCGTTTTGAGAGTTTAATTGCTGTTTGAAGCTCACGAACCCTAGAATTTGTTTTCTTCGATTCAGCCTGTTTAGGTTAGATAAATTTGTTTTGAGAGAGGGTTTTAATTCGTGAGGTGTTGGGGATCATTTCCCATAGCTTAGTTTTTATTTATGATGCGTTTTGAGAGATCTTGAAGATTTTCAGGTGACCCTCTGGCCGGAGAAGATGACCGGAGGTCTTCTCCGGCCACCTGAATGTAATTAGGGTTTAATCCCATAATTAATGATAGTTTGAATGCTGGCCGTGGATATGCGCTGACTTGTTGACTTCCCTCCAGATTGAGTGGCCCAGATGTGTTTGATTAACCCTAATCCACGTGTTAGGGTTAATTAATCTTAATTTATTTAATTTAGTCAGTTCAAACGTGGACCATTGGATGTGGCGCGTGGTCAATGAATTTATCCCCAGAATCAATCTCACGCGTCCAATCTGTTTACTTTTATTTTAATTCAATTTTTAATTCATTTTATTTCTTTTATTTTGCACAATTATTTTAAAATAGTTAAAAAATCATAAAAATTATGAAACTTTTTCTTTAAGGTTTTATTGATTTTTATGACTCAAAAATATTTTTTATTTTATTTTCATCATTAAAAAAGTATTTTTAAATATCTAAAAGATTATTTTTAATTGATTAATGAGAATTAATTAATTAAAAATACTTTTAGGTATTTAAAAATTACAAAAAAATTCATGAAATGTTCTAAGACATTTAGAAACATTGTCCAACCTTCAAACCAAATTTCTTTTTTGATCTTGATGCATTTTAAGAATTTTTCATTGAATTAAATCATTTTTGATGCATTATTTTGATCATATGTTTAAAAATTCATTTCTGCCTTTTGGTGAAGGTTGAGACATTGATTCTTTTTGCATTGTTTTCCATTTAGCATGAACTTTCAAGGATAAAAAGGCCATGATTTGATCTTGCATTTTCCAATTGATTGGCATTTCTTTTGTTACAAACCCTAAAAAACCCTAATAACTTGCAAAAATCATAACTTGAGTTTGGTTGAGAGTTGAGAGCTCCCCTTTTGGGCAGTGGTTTATTATAGGTCTAGGGTTTCTTTAGGTACCATTTTCCATTTTTTATGTTAAGGTTTGCTTCTGTTTTTGGTTTATGTGTGATGTTTGATCCATGAACCCTAATTTGGGCTTTCATTTGTATCCTTCTTGCATTCTCTTGCATAACATGGCTTGCCATTGCATTTTGTGCATTCTTATGATTCATTTGACATCTTGAGACATGTATGAAGCATCATTGATCATTGCATTACATATTTGCCATGTCATTTGTCTTGTATGTTTCATAACATTTCATGTTTGTCCATGTTCCTTAGCTTGCATCATTTGCATTCATGATCTTGTATGAGCATCCCTTTGCCTTGCCTCATGTTTGCAGCACTTCATAACATCATAATCATCATCACCATGCTTCTGGTTTTGCTTTGCATCATGTCATTTCATCTCACCTTGCATTGCATTGCATTTTGTTTCTAACATTTCAGGTGGTAAGTAAACTTGAGAAGTGAATTTGCCTTCACTTCTCATATCCTTTCCTTTCATCTCTTTTGCATACCTTGCTGCATTCTTATATGTGTTTGAGTTTGAGCTTGCTCATTCTTCCTCCTCCCACTTTCTTTCTTCAAGTGACTTGACTTCTTGAATGAAGCAAGTCACTTTGCTTCTCTTGATCTTGTTCATCTGCTTCCTGGTGGTTCATCTGAAGATTGTTCTAGTAAACCTCACAAACATTAGGACCAACCAAGCATGATAATGAATTAGGGTTTTGATTAGTCTCCCCCATAGTTTTTACCTTTGTGTCTCTCCTTGAGTCATCTCTCCTCACCTCATAATCAGGGACTAAACCCTCAAGGCTTTAAGACTTTGTGATTAAGATCATGCCTGCATCCTTCTTTTAGGATGGAGTGTATAACTTTAATCCTAAGTCTTGGACCCTTAAGGTGTTGAACTCTCTTAATCAATTCACTTAATAAACATCAAGACAGTACACTTGTAACTTGGGCCTTGCATTAGGGTTCTAATTCTTCCTTAATTGGTTAAGAAGGACTAACCCTAAAGTTAATGGACAAGTCCCCCTCAAGTTGTCTTACAAATCATAAAAAACACTTCATCATCATACCACTAATTAAAATCCATCTAATAAAGACTTGTTTTGTCATGGGTTTAATCCCTAATCATGGATTAAGTTGAGGAGTTTTCCCCAGCTTAAACATTCTCATCTATTATCCTTCTTTTAGGATGGTGTAATGAGTCTGTTAAATCCCTGATTATGGCTTAACCTCATTACTCAACACTAAACAAAAACACCAAAAACATCTAATTAATCACAAGTAGGTTAATGATCTTAACCCTACATCAAAGGTGATTAAGTGTGAGAATCTGACTTCACACTTAAGGTAATTCTCATTACCCCTAATCAGAGGGATGATGTGATGAGTTTACCAAATCCATTGATTTAGGTTTAAGCTCATTATCTTATGACAAACTCCAAAAAGAAATAAAAGACTGAAAACTCAAAAACAAACAATAATCGTCTCCTTCGGGATTCTTTTCTCATCATCTTCACTCACAATCGAGAACTCGCTTCTTCCGTCTAATGCAAGACAGTTTGCACCTGAGCCAGACAGGTCATACACTTGAGCATTGACAAGCAAGCAGTTCACAAGTCAATTCATCTTTCAGTCTCTTTGGGTCGAACTACGGTGTTCTGACTTCCTCATTGCACGAGAGGATACGTAGGCATAACTTAACAGTTATCGAACAAAAGTCTCTGTACATTCCCCCTCCTTCCAGCTTCTTTCTCTTAGCCTCATTGTCATGAGCAATTCATTTCATTCCTGATCTCACACTGACACTTTCATACTTCACATCACTTATACACTATACACTGACACCTGTACATATTGCTTTCCAGCTATTTTACACACAGATTGCACTGACACTACCCCTTTAAAACACAAATCTTTTAAGCGTGGATCCCGTCGAGTACGACGGACAATCTGGGTGCTAATACCTTCCCAGGTTGTAACCAACCCCCTTTCTCAGTCTCTCTGGTTCGCAAACCGTCTTATCCATCTTTTTCTAGGCCTATGCAGCATTGCCTTTCCTCCGGGATAAAAATGCCTAGCTGGCGACTCTATTCATCTCCAGTGAGTTCACGGCTGTGTGTTCTCACTGTTCCCTTCGCCGACCGTTCGCGTCTGTACCCTTATCTGACCCTGGCGTCACTTATCGGGAGCGACAGTGGTCGTGATTGAAAACTTCGTTGTTGACATTGCGTTGGACGCCTGGCATGTCTCTGTAATCTCTTACTCATATTTGGCCGAGGAGTGGATGAAGGTTGTTGATGTAGCCCCTTTGAAGACTTGGCCTGAGCAATGATTCTAGAAGAAGGAAAATTGACCATCTCTTTTGTATTCATGCATGCTAACGGGGGAGTTAACCCGTGACACTCAATCAATCCCATTTCGAACAGTTGTGGACATAATTCAGCATAAGACACGGGTATCGGATCAATAACCCTTTCTTGAACTTGTTGATGACGGGTTGCTAGCAATGGAGGAGTTATAGACGAAATCGGTTGAAGTGTTTCTCCTGGAAACCAAGGCGTAGCAGCTGAGGTGGATCCTTGACAAGGAAAGAAAGCGCTCACTTCTTTGGTAACGATTGGTGTAGGATCATTCAGTTCACATGTGGAGTTGGTTCCTATCTGATGCCCTTCCTGACTGCCGAGTGGCGATTGCTGGTGAAGAGATTCGAACTGTAGAGAAAATCCATCTGAAGAACCCTGATTTATTGGATATCCCAAAGAGATGGGAGAAACATGACCTTCTGTTTGAAAAGTAGACACACAAATATTTTCCTTTTTCGACATAGCATTCATGATTCCTGTAAGCAGCTTTATCTGAATCTTCATCAGGTTGAATTCTTCTCTCAACAACTTCTGATCCTGGGACAACGCTCGAATATCCAATACAACATGCCCCAGTTGGGCCTTCATCTCAGTCACCTCCGCTCGGAGTTGTTCCATATCTAAACCTTGACAGTCGTGATTCAAATTGACCATTCTGGAGAGAAACCAGGTCGGGATAAGAATTTGTCTCTGAACACCTGTAAAAAAAATGCATGGATGTATGCAAATGCCATGTTCGGTTATTTCCAGGGAATCCATCTGTTTTGATCCAAGTTTTAATGCAGAAGAAAATCCGACATAATCCAGATATGGGATCCTTAGAAGTAACTGAACATGTATGCTAAAATGCCATGATGTCATGTATGCAACTGGCATGTGGTCAGCGGTCCGACGCTGGTGCGGATTAGATAACCAAGTGTTGGTGAAGATCATGATATCAGTATCTCTGTGCAGAAGTTCCAGAATTCCCAAACAAGTATCATATAGGACCGGATCATATCATGGAGTAACTCTGGCAAAAGCGGGTATGTTGGAAGTTTTAGGGTTCCTGCAAACCTGTAAACCCCTCCCAATCTCACGGGTATGCTACTACGGGTCAACATCACGGACTCTCAAAGCTGAATAGCAATAATACGTTCACCATTTCCGAGAAATGGCTCATGACCAAATCAGGGAATCGGTTTGGCATTATGTACTACTCAGGGAGGCCTCAGCTGAATTCCGGAAAAACAAGCATCCCTCATAAGTTCCCGGCTTCAAGCACTGAAGTCGAGAAACAATAGTACATTCATCCCGAAGGGTACAATACTACCGTCATACGACCAGTTGCTTTAACTAGGTTCCTATGAGAGAACAAGGTCATCCTATGCGATTTCCTAGTGGGCCCTCGGGTGCGAATGGGTTTGCCACGAAATGTGGTCTGCCACTGTCACCACTGGAGAGGGTTGTTTCCACCAAGGTCCTCGATGATCGGTTCCCAGTGTTAGCAGCTCAGGTGGGAACATTCTATGGTCTGCCTAGGCAGTATAGAACATATCCCAAGAGAGCCTGATCTGGGTGTGGGACTCGTGAAAACTACACGTGCTCAAGACCACGCAAGCCACACGACTGCCCACTCTAAATCCTATGTGTATACTCAAGCCGGGTATTTGGCTTATCTCACAATAATCCCATCCCGCCAAGGAAAACCAGAACAGCCAGTACAGTATGCCAGTATATGCGACAGTAAAGTAAAGTGCAGAAAGCTATAAACAAAGCTATAAAGGAAAGTGATAAACTGCAAACAAAACAGTAAAGCTAAACTAAAGCATAACAGCGAATGAATAAGCACCCAAAGAAAACAAAACAGACAAGCGCTAGGATTGACTCTCAAAGGGGAATTTAGAATTTCTAAAAGTCCCCAGCAGAGTCGCCAGCTGTCGCTCCCGGGATTTTCATCCTAGTACAAACGCGAAAGTGGCGCGGAAAGGTAGAGTCGCCAGCCAGACATTTTTATCCCGAATGAATGGGAAAGGTAATGTTGCACAAACCTAAGGAATAAGGAAAAGGACGGGGCCTTGCGAACCAAAGATCTGGATACGGGAGTCGGTTACGAATTGAGAAGGTATTAGCACCCCAATCCGTCCGCCGTACCCGACATGATCCACGCTTAAAAGTCTGTTTTCAAAGGGTGAGAAATAATATGCTATTTAACTGAAAGAATGGCTATCTGGAATAGAATGGAAATGAGAAAAGAAATGGAATTGAAAAATGGGAATAAAATGGGAAAATGTAGGGAAAATAAAGATTGTGCTCGAATGGGCCCTACCCCACTGCCTACGTACCTCATCGGGATGAATGAGGATCAGAGACGCCGTAGTTCGTCTAACTAAGGCTTACACTCGTTTGTGGTTTTTAGGATGACATTGCCATAGCTCTAGCTCAGGTGTTACCGGCTCTGACTCGAGGGTGTTTACCGTATCGCTGTTTGAACTGTCGAGACAAGTCATGTTCGCCCGCAAAGAGTATGAGATGAGATGAGAAGACGTGACTTCTTGGTTTGTTGTCTTTTAGAAGAAATGTTTTGAATTTGTGTTTATTGAATGTACAACACTAAAGACTATGACACAGGAGCGAATACTTTCCAAGATCGCCCCCAATGGAACGTTTGTAAAGCATCCTAGAAGAGTGAAGGAGACCTCCACTGATCATTTCCCGTGTAGCTTAAGGCTCGTGACGCATTGTACACCTTTTCCTTTATTAAGTGTTTTTGGTTTTCTTTTAAGATGAGAAGAGACTCAAGTTATAAAAGGTAAACATTCTAAGGGAAACTAAACTTACCCTAAATCAGTTGAATTCATGGAAATCCTATGGTTAGTGAGGTTTGCAATTAAAATCTACCTAAGAGATATAAGAAATATAAGACTAAGCATGCAAGTAAAATAAGTCAATAATGAGCAATAGGGTCCTCCTAGGTCATGGTAGGTAAAAACGCATGAAATGTAAACGGGATGAAACAATGAGATGGGTGGGTCGGTTGCGTGGTGCTAAGACACACGACTTATGGTATGAAACATACAAGGTTTGATGTTGGTTGAATGGAATGGAACGAATGTAATCGAGGAACCCTAAAATAATATGAACTTTATTTATTTATTTGAAAATATAATCGACGTTGGATCGAATACTTTATTTGTTTTTGAAGATTTGGTTTTCTAACGATTTGTTTTTATCTTTTCTAATCCTAATTATGGAAACTATAAAAGCATACAAGTTCTAAGCTATTACATCACAAAATACACAAAGTATAAAACACAATTAAGAAAATATCCAAGTCCAATAGGCCAATCCTTGAAAACATACCTTGCACAAAAAAACAAATAGTTAGTAAATGATATGAATCATGAATATGTACAATATGATGGAAATGAATTAAAATGACAAAAAAATATTAAAAGTCATGAAAAAAATATGAAATTAAATTCCTAAGGTCTTCAACCTGATTATATTATTGTGCTAAAAAATCTCTAAAAAATTCTTATTTTAACTAAGGCAAATGACCGCCTAAATATAACTAAAGTTCCCACACAAATTTGTACAAATTATACTATCCAAACAATAGAAAAAATGCCCTAAAAAATACACAAAAAATATTATAGGTACTTCTATTTGTCTTTTAATCATGGCAAAAAGAATGGGCAGAAAATATTATGGGAAGTGGCCTAAATAAATTATACAATTTTATGCATCCAAATGGAAATTCAATATAAGTCCATTAAATTAAAAAAAATCGAAATTAAATCGAAAATTGATGAAATTCAGAAAATGAAAATTGAGCATGCCTCTTAATTGAATTAACATTGTGACATAATTTTTTGGGAATTTTATTATGTGTTTTTCTATTTATTTGTGAATTAAATTAAAATGACATAAAAAATAGAAATTAAAAAGACAAGGAATTGGAGGGGGGTGAGAAAATAAGTGTTTCTTAAGCTAAAATTGCGACTGGGCCCAAACAGGGGTGGGGATAGCGCACATCCCAGGCCCAAACGCGCAGGTGCCTGGAGATGGAGTGTTATATGCAACTCATTCAGTTTAAAGACATAATCTGGGGGGTGCGGGAAGCAATGCAGGAGACCAAAAGATATATCTTTAAAATGGTCCAATCAAGACTTATCCTTATCCTCTAACCTATATTTATGGAAATGTAACAGCACTATTAATCCACATTTATTGACTTTATAATTCTTAATTTCCTAAGATAAAATCTTAATTACCTTATATTTTCATTAATCCTATTAACTTATATTATTATGTCAATTTAAACCATCATTTATATAATTGAAAATATAAAAATCAAAAATGACAGACTGAATGAAGCTAAACCTAGTCAAACATAAAAACCCTAAATCACCTTCTTCTTTGTAACGCCCTCATGCTCTCCTCAATCTGGTCCGCCGCCGACGGCTTCCGGTGACCACCAAACACCGAATAAAAAAGGCTAACCCCCTCTCGAATCTCAATCTTCTTCGTTGGCTTATCTTTTGCGGCGTGTGAGTCATCTTTGAAGGTGACGAGAAGCTGAGGTCTTGAGAGGACGAAGATGAACGCCGAGCGATGATGACCAAAGAGAAGGGGGAGCTTTGATGCAAGAGTTTTCCGAAACCTCAATCACTCGTTTCTTTGCTCAATGGTGCCATCGCCTTCTCCTAATCAAGCGCCACCAACTCCGTCGCCAACACCACCGCGACATCTTCGTCATTCCCTTAACCGATCCTTAGATCTTCCGTTCACATCCCGTCGCGGATTCGAAGTTTCATAATACCACCGTTTCGGATCCTCAATGTTTCGGATCCTCAATGTGTTGCTCGATTAGAAACTTTTTGTCATGGATTCAGGCTTCGTTCTGGATAATTATTCTTCCAAACTCAGATAACAAAACGTCTTCGTGATGTTTTGGCGATGGTGGATTGGTGTCTCACACTCGCGAAGTTGAAAGAGAAGAGCTTGCAATGATGCGAAGCCTCCGTCCTCTTCAATCCGTCACGGCCACCACGCGCCACCACCGGGCCATCCGCGACAATCAACAGGAGTAAACCGTCTCGAGGCTTCCGTTGAAAACGGACTTTACAGCTTGAAACAGAACTGACGGTGGAGAACCCTTGAAAATGCTCAAGGTATGGTTGATTACGACTTTTATTTTTCTCTTCCGTTTGTGCTTCCCTTTTTTTTTTACCCCCACCTCGTGTGTAGCCGAGTCGTTGTGGATGTTATGGTGAAGACTGAAATATTGGTGTTTCTCTGTGTTCTTGTCGAATCGTTATAGGTTTGAGTTAACTGATGAAGTTTATTATTGATACCTTCTGTGGATCGATTTGGCAGGTTGTATATTTGATGAAGCTATTGATGATGGAAGAGGTTGGAGAAAGTTGAAGGTGTTCGTGGAAGATTGAAGGTTGGTGGTGATAAAGAATCGACCGAAACCGTGAGGTGATCCCCAATAGATTTCTTTTCGGCCTTTCTCCTTCTGTGATACTCTCAGCTGCCTTCTGATGCTGAGTTTCTTGGTTTCACAGGTTAATGTTTTGGTGGTGGATCATCACTCCTCCTGAATCTTTCCATTACAGAAGACTTGGTGAATGAGATTAAGAGCTATTTGTGATGGACCAATCAAACATGATGAAACGTTGATGATGACGATGTTGAACCATCCCTGTGACTGTTAACTGAATTACGGTGAGTTCCGTGTTGATCTGTGGATACTGATTCTGCAATTCTGAGTTTCTTTGTCGATTCAGAGTGTAGTCTTGATGCTGAACTTACAAAGTTCTTTAATTGATATGCTCATGACTTTGCGCTTTTCTTGACTTTTGCAGGTTCATCCATGACGATGATACGAAGTTTTGAATGGTAAGCAGAAGGTCGGTTGAAGTTGACGAAAAAAAGAGTTGGAAGATGATTCCAAGATGAGCCTGGAGATTGATGCAAAAGAAAAGGATGAAGGTGATGAAGACGAAATTCTGAGAAGTCAGAACCAAAGTGAAGCTTGAAGGTGGTGAATCCTCCCAACAAAAATGGAGAATCAGGAAGGAACTTAATTCTTCAGCAACCCTTTCCTTTATAGCAGATGATGTATAGAGGGTTGTAAACACCCCAAATTTGCCCTCACCCATTTCACCATGGCTTGTGATTATCCTCATATGCATAAGCTCAATCATATCATCTCATATCTCATTTTTGAGTCACTGCATAGTTTCTAAGTCATCTGCACCTAGGGTTTGTGATCTGAGCAATCTCAGAGCATCTTGAGCCACTCCAAAGGCCACCAATCACTTCAAAGGGGTCCATGTGTGTTCTTATATCATATTCCATCTCCTCAAAGTCAAAAATGCAAAAGAATCACAAGAACTAGGGTTTGAGTGGATGCAGAGCCAGGATTGACTGCACAGTTGACCTAAAATTAGGGTTTTGGTTTCAGAGGCCATAACCCCAAATTTTTTGGTCATTCTTGTTTCCATTGGTCTCTATATGGTATAGGGAGTATGCATATCAATTTTCATGAAGAAATTCCATGGGGAAGTCATCTGATCAAGAGTTGACTTTTCAGACAAGTCAGTGTAAAATCAGGGCATCTGAGGCCCCCAATGACCCAACCAATGGGTGATCTTCATCATTTTGAGTGTATATGATCTTTATTTGATCATGGAAGAAGGTTGAAGTTCACAAAAATCAAGAATTTAGGGTTTTTGCAAATGTTGACTTTTTGGGCATAGTTGACTTTTCAAGAATGCTTCATTTTAGGTCATTTTTCAAGCCTTGATTCTTGATCCAAAAATGCTTCAAATGGAAAAACTTTGGTCATGAAAGTTGTAGATCTCATCTTTCCCTTTTCAAAAAGTACAAGAACATGATCAAACTCTTCTTGGATCAAAAGTTATGACAAGGCAAAGTTGGCTAAAATCATTAATTTTCAAGGCATGCTTCAAATGGAAATTTTGCAAAGTCATGAACCAATGCATTATGTGACCTCTAATTCATTTGAAACCATTACACAAACATTCTATGAGCCTTAAAAATCAGAATTGGACCAAGTTTCCCCATGGTTTGGTTTGTGTAACAAGACTTTCTCACATGTGAACCAAGGTTACAACAAGTTGCAAAACTCATGATCATGCTTCCTACAACTTGCAGCCTTGGATGCTGAGCTTTGCTAGACCTCTCCCTCACCCTTGCTGCGCCAGCCCATGCCTTGTACTTGCCTAGACCATGAGCCATACTTCTCTTACACATTATTTGACTTTTTGCAAAAGGTAACTTACCAATCAATAAAGGGCATGTCTTGTCAACTGACCAATGAGAGAGAGTTATGTGGACAATTTGCAAGCAAAACATAGCACTAAGCAAGGCTGAAGCTCTCTCATAACACACATTCACAAAAACACACCACATTGCAAGTTGCTTCGAATCTGCCTCCACAGCCTGCAAACACTTCAACCATTTTCACCATTCAACTCACCTTGCTCCATAGACCACAAAGCACCAAGAACACAAGCCTAAAACAGCCAGAACATCCCACTGCCATTTCTCACTTCATTTTGCAGTTTCATTCGAAACTCTCACCACAGCTTGCAAACATACAAACAAACACTCCAGACCTCCTCCATTCATCCTCAGGATCACAAACAACCATTCACAATGACCTGAAAGTGCCTGGAACACCATAGCCATTTCTGACTGAACTGAAGCAGGAGCTTTCGAAACTCACTATCCAGCCAACTTAAACTCTCATTGAGCATTCAAACATCTTCTGGGGATCAAGTGGAGTGGTTTGTACTGAAAGGAGAGGCCAGAAAGTCATCCAGGTGAAAGCTCCAAATCTCAGGTAGCTTGAAATTATTTTTTCCAGAAATCATTTTTCTTGTTACAAACTTGTTCTATGTGATTCACTGATTATCCTGATGTCATTGGTTTTGAAAATGGCTTTGATTTGAGAGTTTAATTTGTCTCTGAAACCTGCGTGCCCTAGTTTCCATTTTCTTCGATTCAGCTTGTTTAGGAAGAAGAAATGTGTTTTGAGAGAGGGGTTTGATTCGGGAGAGGATGGAGATCATTTCTATGTTCTTAGTTTTCATTTTTGATACGATTTGAGGGGTTTGGGAAGTTTTCAGGTGAGCTGCTCGCCGGAGAAGACGACCGGAAGTCTTCTCCGGCAGCCTGAGAGTGATTAGGGTTAATTGTCATTAATTAGGCAACTTTGAATCTGGTCCCTTGGATGGACTCTCCCGCGCGCGAATGAGAGGCTGAGATGAGCCATTAGAAACCCTAATCCTGATTATCCATTTAATTCCTGATTAATTAATTCATAATTTTAATTTAACCAAGTTTGAATTTGGACCACAAGATCACGCGCCAAGTCAATGGTCCCCTCCCCAGATTGCATCTCAGCCTCTCATTCTGATTACTTTCACTTTTATTTAATTTTTATTCATTTTCTTTTCAATTAACTTGCATATTTAATTTAAAATAGCAAAAAATACATAAAAATTATGAAACTTTTTCCTCTGAGTTTTATTAATTTTTATGACACAAAAATATTTTTATTTTAGTTTTATCATCAAAAAAAGTATTTTTAAATATTTAAGAGATTATTTTTAATTGATTAATGGGAATTAATTAATTAAAAATACTTTTAGGTATTTAAAAATTACAAAAAAAATTCATGAAATGTTCTAAGGCATTTAGAAACATTGTCCAACCTTCAAACCAAATTTCTTTTTTGATCTTGATGCATGTTAAGAATTTTTCATTGAATTAAATCATATTTTGTGCATTATTTTGATCATAAGTTCAAAAATTCATTTCTGTCTATTGGAGAAGGTTTGGACATTGATTCTTTTTGTTTTGTTTTGTGTTTGGCATGTAGTTTCTAGGATAAAATGGCCATGATTTGTTTCTTCATTTTTCAATTGTTTGGCATTTCTTTTGTTAAGAACCCTAAAAAACCCTAATAACTTATAAAAGTCATATCTTGAGATTGGTTGAGAGTTGGGAGCTCCCCTTTGGGCAGTGGTTTGTTATAGGTTTAGGGGTTCTTTGAGTGGCATTTTCCATTTTTTATCTTAGGGTTTACTTCTGTTTTTGGTTTTTGTTTGATGTTTGCTTCATGAACCCTAATTTGGGCTTTCATTTGCATCCCTCTTGCATTTCCTTGCATAACATGACTTGTCTTTGCATTTTGTGCATTCTTGTAATTCATTTGACATCTTAAGAAATGGAGGAAGCATGTTTGATCATTGCATTGCATATTTGCCATGCCATTTGTCTTGTATGCTTCATAACTTTCCATGATTGTTCATGCTCCTTAACTTGCATCATTTACATCCATGATCTTGTATGAGCATCTCCATGCCTTGCCTCGTGTTCATAGCACCTCATAGCATCATTTTCATCATCAATATGCTTCTGGTTTGGTATAGCATCATACCATTTCATCCCATCTAGCATTGCATTGCATTTCTTTCTAACATTTCAGGTGGTAAGTAAACTTGAGAAGTGAATTTGCCTTCACTTCTCATAACTTTTCTTTTCATCTCTCTTGCATCCATTGCTGCATTTCTATTTGTGTTTGAGATTGAGCTTGCTCATTCTTCTTCCTCCCACTTTCTTTCTTCAAGTGACTTGACTTCTTGAATGAAGCAAGTCACTTTGCTTCTCTTGGCCTTGTTCATCTGCTTCCTGGTGGCTCCTTTGAAGATTGTTCTTGTAAACCTCACAAAACTTAGGAACAACCAAGCATGACAATGAATTAGGGTTTTGATTAGTCCCCCTCCTAGTTTTTTACCTTTGTGTCTCTCTTTGAGTCTTCTCTTCTCATCTCATAATCAGGGACCAAACCCTAAAGGCTTTAAGACTTTGTGATTAAGCTTATGCCTGCATCCTTCTTTTAGGATGGAGTGTATAACTTTAATCCTAAGTGTTAAACCCTTAATGTGTTTAAATCTCTTAATCAATCCACATAATAATCATCAAGACATCACACTTGTAACTTGGGCCTTGCATTAGGGTTCTAATTCTTCCTTAAGTGGTTAAGAAGGACTAACCCTAGTGTTAATGGACAAGTCCCCCTCAAGTTGTCTTACAAATCATAAAATTCACTTCATCATCATACCATTAATCTAAAATCCACTTAATCAAAGGCTTGTTTTGTCATGGGTTTAATCCCTAATCATGGATTAAGTTGAGGAGCTTTCCTCAGCTTAAACATTCTCATCTATCATCCTTCTTTTAGGATGGTGTAATGAGTCTGTTTAATCCTTGATTATGGCTTAACCTCATTACTCAACACTAAACAAAAACCACAAAAACATCTAAATAATCACAAGTAGGTTAATGATCTTAATCCTGCATCAAAGGTGATTAAGTGTGAGAATCTGACTTCACACTTAAGGTATTCTCATTACCCCTAATCAGAGGGAAGATGTGATGAGTTTACTAACCCATTGGTTTAGGCTTAAGCTCATTATCTTATGACAAACTTCCAAAAGCAGTAAAAGACTGAAAACACAAAAAAACAAACAATAATCGTCTCCTTCGGGATTCTTTTCTCATCATCTTCACTCACAAATGAGAGCTTGCTTCTTCCGTCCAATGCAAGACAGTTAGCACCTGAGCCAGACAGGTCATACACTTGAGCATAGACTAGTAAGCAGTTCACAAGTCAATTCATCTTTCAGTCTCTTTGGGTCGAACTACGGTGTTCTGACTTCCTCATTGCACGAGAGGATACGTAGGCATAACTTAACAGTTATCGAACAAAAGTCTCTGTATATTCCCCCTCTTTCAAGCTTTATTCTTTAGCCTCATGATCATGAGCATTTCATTCTGTTCCTACACTGACACCTTCATACTTCACATCACTTATACACTATACACTGGCACCTGTACATTCTTTCCAGCTATTTTATACACAGATTGCACTGACACTACCCCTTTGAAACACAAATCTTTTAAGCGTGGATCCCGTCGAGTACGACGGACAATCTGGGTGCTAATACCTTCCCAGGTTGTAACCAGCCCCCTTTCTCAGTCTCTCTGGTTCGCAAACCGTCTTATCCGTATCTTTCTAGGTCTATGCAGCATTACCTTTCCTCCGGGATAAAAATGCCTAGCTGGCGACTCTATTCACCTCCAGTGAGTTCACGGCTGTGTGTTCTCACTGTTCCCTTCGCCGACCGTTCGCGTCTGTACCTTTATCTGAACCAGTTTCATTTATCGGGAGCGACAGCTTGGCGACTCTGCTGGGGATATTATATGGCAACCAGGGCTTCTGGTTCTTTTTGTGGGTTCCTCCTAGCGTTTGATTGATTTGTGTTTACTGGGGTGTTATGTGCTTATTTGTGCTTGTATTTATTTTGTTTATTGCTTTGCTGCTTTCTTTACTGCTTTTGTATATATCATACTGTACTGCTGGTTGGATCTGGTTATTTGCTTTGGTGGGTGGGTGATTCATTGAGAGTTAAGGTCCTATACCTGGGACCTGAGTGACACCTAGGCTAGAGTGAATCATATTCTTTCCCATTCCATTTCGGTCTGGTGCGGGAATATGAAACACGGTTCAGATATGGGTTTCTTCTTGAGAACTCTGTGTTGCAGATTTCCTGCAATGCTAGGGCTATCTGGGAAGCCTGCTAAGTCTGGATGACCTTTTAGTATTGACCTTCAGAAACTGAGGTGAATTAGAGGAGGAATTGTTATGGTTATTGTAAACACTGTACCTCCGGGTTAGAAGTGTTTACACTTCTCATAACTGATCCAAGTCTGAGGATCCTTGTTCTAGATCATCACCTGTGAGGGGGTTGGGCTGTTTACAGGTTTGCAGGTACCTTGACCTCAGAATACCCTGTTACTTTGAGTTTGTTAAGAATACTCCATGTTGGACAGTTCTTGTGATTCTAAAACCCTGGACATGTGGCTCTTTATTTGAGTCCCCTACCCTGGTTACTGGATTTATAGACCTCCATCTGGATTTCTAGAACACACATGGATCTATACCAAGGCAGTTAATCAGATCCAGCTCAGTCACAAACCCTTGCATTTCATTTGCATACATACTCATCGCATCATATTAACATTTGCTTATTTGTGTTTCAGGGTATCCACCTTCATCTGGTTTTGGTTTTGACCCCATCTGCAGTTTTGACTTGTCTCCACCAGCACTTGCTTCAGCTTGTCAGCCATATACTTCAGTTACTTGCACTAGCCAGCCATTGGCCCACTCCTCAGCATCTTCATCAGCACTTACTCTACTCAGTCTTCAGCATCATGGCTCCAAAGAAAAGCAACATCACTTATCATTTCTTCCAACCAGACTTATCAGACATCAGGAGGATCCAAACCCTGATCACTCCAGATCACATACCTTTGTTCAGGGAACATTATGGGGATATACTTGACTTGGTCATGGATCTGGACCCATCCCAGAGGAGTTTGATCCACACCTGCATTCAGTTTTATGACCCCCCATTGAGATGTTTCACCTTTCAAGACTTTCAGTTGGGGCCTCTTTTAGAAGAATACTCATCTTTGATTGGTTTGCCTATCAAGAGGGAAATCCCTTTCAACCCTGAAATGGTCTTTCCCAGCAATGGAGAGGTGGCAAAAGCTCTGCACCTGGAACCTGCTTTGATTGAGCAGCATATGACCTCTAAAGCTGGGATCCCTGGTTTTCATCTTGACTTCCTGATTTCCCAAGCTAGTCTGAAGGCCTCCCTGGGGGAGTGGAGAGCTGTTTGTGCTCTGTTGGCCTTAAGTGTATATGGAATTGTGTTGTTTGCAGATGAGCCTCGATTCATCAGTAAGAATGCAATCCATTTGTTCATCCTGAAGAACCCAGTGCCAACTTTGCTAGGAGATCTCTATTACTCAGTACATCAGAAGAATGAGAAGCAGAGGGGAAGGTTAGTGAGGTGTTGTGCTCCATTATTCCATGCTTGGCTTCTAAAGCATCTACCCAAGACAGATGCATTTCTCAATCCTCATCAGCAGAACAACTGGGCTAAGAGGCTCACTACCCTAACTTCAGCAGATATCAGATGGTGTACTCAAAGCACCAAAGGCAGGGATATCATCACCAGCTGTGGACATTTTCCTAATGTGCCTTTGATAGGAGTTAAGGGCAGTATTAATTACAATCCTCTGCTGTTCAGAAGGCAACTAGGCTATGCACTGGTCCATGCTCCTAAGGCACAGGACTTGGTGGAGACTCTCTATTGTGAGAACAAGGTTAGTTTGGCTGTTGTTAGGCAGGCTGCCTGGGCCTGGGATCATGTTCAAACCAAGGGAATCACCATTCTGGGGAAGTGCAATAATGTGGCATCAGTCCAATATTATGAGTGGTCCCATGCTAGGGCCCAATTCTCTGGAATGCCCTTTACCATAGAAGACATGCCTGAGTCATCTTCAGCACCACCCCCTGCCACTATCAGTTTGGAGGAGTTTGAGAGCTTGAAGGAAAGAAATGAGAAGCTAACCCAGGCTTTGCAGAAGACCCTCCGGGAGAGGAGTGAAGGTGTGAGGGAGATTGAAAGATTGGAGAAGTTGAGGGTGGAACACCTGACTAAAATTGAGAAGTCTGGAGATTATATCAACAAGTCTAAAGCTGGTGAGCAGATTCTGAAGAATGCTTGTAAAGAAGCCCAGTTCCAGAGAGCAAGAACAGACTTGTACCTGAAAGAGAGTCAGGCCAGGTGGGTCCGGATCACTGAGGCCCGTACTCTAGAAGACAAGAGAGTTCAGGACAAGATGGAGCAGATGGAAAAAGCCCTGGCAGCAGCCCAGAAGGAAATATCAGAGCTAGAAATCAGAGCTGGAGTGAAGAGGTCTAAGGACCAAAGTCAGAACAAGAAGTTGACTGCAGCTGTTGCAACCAGAAACCTTCTCATCAGGAATCTCACGGAACATCCGGCTGATCCTGTGACCGAAGCACTTCTTAAGGAAGTTCGTGAGGATGAGTTTGGCCTTGGGGTTTGATCATTTGCTTGTTGTTATTCCTTTTCATGTACTTTTGCTTGTTGTGATGTATTTTGACCCCTTTGAGGGCTTGTGTTGTAAAAAAGAACAAATTGTATTACTTCACCTTTTGTAGTATATTTGTGTTAGTTTCCATCTGGGTTACTTCAAAAGCAACTTCAACAGCATCATCTTCAAGGGTCTGGAAGGGTCAAAACTGAAGACCAAACCGGATACCTTGAGAACAAATAAGCATAACTGCATTGCATACTAACCCCTTTGTTTGTTTTGTAGGTTTTTGTTTTGTTGTTGCTAACCTCTGTTGTGATATCCAGGAATTATTGCTCGCCGCCGGGTATTTCCCCTCAACAGGCCACACAGGTACCCAACTAGAAACAACCTTCCGGGAATTCAGATGGATCAGATGCAGCAGGACCTTACGGAGGTCAGAAACCAGATGGCCAACGAAAGGTTGGAGATGAGAACGCAGATAACACAGTTCATGGAAGTAATGAACAATTTAGCTCAAAGCCAGGAGAGGCTCAGAGCTTTGGTAGAAGGGAGGAATCAAGATGAGCCACATGTAGGGACTGCCGGCACAAGTAACAATGAACGGGTGCAACCTCATGTTAACCCTCCTGTGTTTGGCCCACATCTACATCCTGAGATTAACATTCCTGCAAATGTTCAAGGGACAGCCACTGCAGCCAGGGTACTTCAAGAAGACCCTCAGGAGGACCAATTTACAGTAATGGGTGCTGGAGAGGAAACTTATGATAGACGGTTGGAAGAAATAGTTGAGAAGTTGAGGTCCTTAGAATCTCAAAATTCTTTGGGTTTCGACGTCATGGACATGGGTTTGGTAGACGGGGTCAGGATCCCCCATAAGTTCAAGCCACCTTGTTTCGAAAAGTATAATGGGACTTCATGCCCCCGGACTCATCTACAATCATTTCTGGGAAGGCTGAAGGCCTATACAATGGATGAGAAATTGTGGATGTTCTATTTTGAAGATAGCTTGACTGGAGCTTCGAGGGAGTGGTATTCCCATTTGACAAGAGCAACTGTGAGATGCTGGAAGGACCTGGCAGAGGCCTTCATTAGACAGTATCAATACAATTTAGATATGGCACCCAACAGGACTCTCCTAATGGGAATGTCACAGTCGTCAAGGGAAAGTTTCCGAGAATATGCCCAGAGATGGAGGCAATTGGCTGCTGCCGTTCAACCACCAATGTCTGAGAGAGAAATGGCAGACATGTTTATGAACACTCTCCAGGGAACGTATATTGACAGGTTGGCTGCTTTCTCCTCCACTAGCTTCGCAGATGTTGTCATAGCTAGGGAGAGAATTGAAAGCCTGTTAAAAATGGGTAAGATCTCTGATAATGGTGCCAGCTCGTCCAGTAGTACAAGAAAGCCTTTTGCAGGCCCGAGAAGAACTGGCGAGACCAATGCCATTCACACCAACAGGGGTAGGCCCCAATATGTTCAAAGGACAACAGCAGCAGTCACCATTCCTGCTCCAGCTCATCCACAGCCAGTCTATCAACCTCCGCAACAAAACTTCCAACAACAACCTCAGTACCATCAGCAAAATCAGTATCCTCCAAGGAATTACAACAGCAACAACACCAACAACAATCAACAAAGGCCATTCCAACAGAGGCCATCCCAAGCTAACCGAGTGATTGACCCGATCCCAATGCCGTATGCTGCCTTGCTGCCACAACTTCTGAAACTCAACCTAGTTGAGCTAAGAACGTTGGCACCTCCGGATCCCAACAGTTTACCAAGGAACTATGACTCCAATGCTAGGTGTGCTTTCCATTCAAACGCACCTGGTCACAGTACAGAAAAATGCAGGGCTCTGCATATGAAGGTACAAGACTTGGTAGACTCCAAGGCTCTGAATTTTGCACCGCCGCCCAATGTCAATAAAAACCCTATGCCAAACCATGGTGGTCCCCGAATTAACGCTATTGAAGAGGGCAGTCCGTCTTATTTAATAACCAGTGTGGATCAGATCAGGACACCATTGGTGGAAATCAAGGCTCAACTTCGTGAGAACCGAATATTTCCAGGGTGTGAACTAGGGTGTCCCTATTGAAATATTTCATGGAATGGGTGTGAGGACCTGAGGAATGGCATTGACAGCCTTATTCAGAGTGGCCTGCTACAGATCACTACATCATTCCCGACAAATCCGGCAACTTCATCAGCAACGGTTTCAGACCCTCCTACAACTGCAGCAACTATTGTTCCCGACAATTCATCAGCACCATCAACAAGTACTTCACCTGTCCTTCCAAATGATCAGTTTTCAACAGTTTCTCCTGCTACAACTTCAGCTTCATTCCATTTCGAATCTCCAACAACAACAACAACAGTCCTTCCAACAATACCTCCTACAACACCAGCAATCAATCATGAAGATGTCTCTACTGTTACCATTTTCTACGATCCTGAAAATAACTCCGCCTACCATTCAGAAGGTGTTGCTCCCGCCAGAGCACCGGTTACAATCTTTTATGATCCACAAACAATTATAGCCCCTTCTGCAGCAGCAATCAGTCCAGTCACTGTCACGGTGCCTGGACCAGTACCATATGAAAGCAATAGGGCCATCCCTTGGCACTATGGCTCTGACGTGTACTGTGAAGGGAAAAGAATCACCCTTGAAACATCAACACCTGCACCACAAGTAGATAATGTGGGGGGAGGCGGAGGCTTCACTCGAAGCGGACGTCTCTTTGCTTCACAAGTCCAAAGACCTACAGCCGAAGCAGAAGCTGCTGCCAAGGCAAAAGGAAAAGGCCCGGTGCAGGAGGATCCAGCTGCCAAAGAAGCCCTGAAGACTCCATTCGATCAGGAAGTTGATGAGTTTATGCGGATCATCAAAAAGAGCGATTATAAAGTTGTGGATCAGCTTCACCAGACGCCATCCAAAATCTCCATCCTCTCACTGCTTATGTGCTCCGAAGCCCATCGGAATGCACTACTTAAAGTCTTGCACGCAGCTTACGTGCCTGAGGAGATTACTGTCAACCAATTGGAAACCGTGGTTGGGAATGTTACTGCTAGCAATGGGCTAGGGTTTACCAATTCTGACTTGACAGCGGATGGCCGCAACCACAACAAAGCCTTGCACATAACCATGGAATGCAAAGGAGCTGTTCTTTCTCATGTGCTGGTGGACACAGGTTCTTCCCTGAATGTCTTACCAAAGAAGGCTCTGGTGAAGTTAGAATATGACGGATTGGCATTGAGACCCAGCAACCTGGTGGTGAGAGCCTTTGATGGTTCGAAGAGATCGGTTCTGGGAGAGATTGAGCTGCCCGTGACAATTGGCCCGCAGACCTTTAAAACTATCTTTTATGTGATGGACATTCAGCCCGCCTACAGCTGTTTGTTGGGTAGACCCTGGATTCACGCCGCCGGCGCAATAACGTCTACCCTTCACCAAAAGTTAAAATTTGAGTGGGAAGGTCAAGTTGTCACAATCTGTGGGGAAGAGGATATTTTCGTTAGCCATCTGGCTACCTACAAGTACATTGAGATGGATGGGGAGATCCATGAAACAATGAGCCAAGGTTTTGAAGCCTTAAACGTCAATGAAGCATCTGCCGTGTCTGGTACTCCAATGTCATCATACCAACAAGCCCGGAAGGTTGTTGAGGAAGGAACTGCCCAAGGCTGGGGCAAACTGCTATCGGTAGAGAAAAAAGAAGACAAGTTTGGATTGGGTTACAGACCAACTCAACATCAAGCAAAGGCTGTTGCAGAGCCTGGTTTTGTCAGCGGGGGGATGCTTACCCCCGATGCTATCAACTGTCTGGAAGACGAGCTGGAAGAGGAGCGCAATCTGGAGAATTGGATTCGTCCAAAGATCCCGGGGAGCAGTGTCTCGAACTGGTCTTCCCAGGAAATTATAAGAGTTACTCATGCAGAGTAATTATTATTTCCTGTATTTTTATAGCATGCATCCAAGTCTTGCATCTTGCCCAAGATGACAAGACTCATTTTGTAATTAGGGCCATCTGTACTTTTGTGCAAACAAGATTAAATTAATGAAATATCAGACATCTTTTTGCAAACGAGTCTTTTTCTTTTATGCTCACTGTTTTTCCATTTTTCTTTTTGTACAAAAATAAATGGCGGTGTTTTCAAAATGATAACTTCATTTCACTTTTTTCTAAGGCAAGATTAAAATCAATCACTAAAATGAACAAACTTAACCCTTGCAGAGTGTGCCTTCCAGACAGCACCGACAACAGCACGGCTATGACATCGTATGACTTTGACAATCCGATCAATCAAGCTGATGAAGGGGTTGAAGAAGAATATGAGCTTCCTGAAGAGCTAGCTAGGTTGTTGAGACAGGAGGAGAAGGTCATTACTCCTCACCAGGAGGAGATTGAAGTGATTAACCTTGGTACGGAGGAAGACGTGAAAGAGGTTAAAATCGGGGCCTGCCTGCAAGACTCAGTGAAGAGACAACTGATAGATCTGCTTCAAGAGTATGTTGATGTGTTTGCTTGGTCGTATCAAGACATGCCAGGGTTGGATACCGACATTGTTGTGCACAAGCTGCCTTTGAGAGAAGAATGCCCTCCAGTCAAACAGAAGCTGCGCCGAACTCGCCCAGACATGGCTATGAAAATCAAGGAAGAGGTACAAAAGCAATGGGACGCCGGGTTCCTTGCTGTGACTAGCTATCCGCCGTGGGTTGCTAACATAGTACCTGTGCCCAAGAAAGACGGCAAAGTAAGAATGTGTGTTGATTACCGGGATCTGAACAGAGCCAGCCCGAAAGATGATTTCCCATTACCTCACATCGATGTATTGGTGGATAACACGGCTCAGTTCTCGGTATTCTCCTTCATGGATGGTTTTTCAGGATATAATCAAATCAAAATGTCACCTGAAGACATGGAGAAGACAACATTCATCACACCTTGGGGCACGTTCTGTTACAAGGTGATGCCATTCGGACTGAAGAATGCTGGTGCCACATATCAACGGGCTATGGTGACATTATTCCACGATATGATCCACAAAGAAATAGAATGTTATGTGGATGATATGATTGCCAAGTCCTTTACAGAGGAAGATCACCTGGTAAATCTGCTGAAGTTGTTCAAGCGCCTGAGGAAGTATCAACTGAAGTTGAACCCCAATAAATGCACATTCGGGGTGCGATCGGGTAAGCTGCTGGGCTTTATTGTAAGCGAGAAAGGGATTGAAGTTGACCCTGATAAAGTCAAGGCTATTCAAGAGATGCCTGCACCGAAAACCGAAAAAGAAGTTCGAGGGTTCTTAGGTCGATTGAACTATATCTCCCGGTTCATATCTCACCTCACAGCAACCTGCGAACCCTTGTTCAAGCTATTAAGAAAAGAACAGACAGTCAGGTGGAACGAAGATTGCCAGAAGGCTTTTGACAAGATCAAGGAGTATTTACAAGAACCTCCAATTCTCATGCCTCCAGTTGAAGGAAGACCTCTGATCATGTACTTGACAGTATTGGAAGAGTCAATGGGGTGTGTGCTAGGTCAGCATGACGAGTCCGGTCGAAAAGAGTATGCAATATACTACCTAAGCAAAAAGTTTACCGACTGTGAACAGCGTTATTCACTGCTCGAGAAAACTTGCTGTGCTTTAGCGTGGGCTGCTCGCCGACTGAGACAGTATATGTTGACCCACACTACTTTATTGATCTCAAAGATGGACCCAGTCAAGTACATTTTCGAGAAGCCAGCTCTTACCGGACGGGTTGCAAGATGGCAGATGATTCTCACAGAATATGACATCCAATACACATCTCAGAAAGCCATCAAGGGCAGTGTACTATCT
Organism: Lathyrus aphaca; assembly: GCA_963966055.1. Taxonomy (NCBI): domain Eukaryota; kingdom Viridiplantae; phylum Streptophyta; class Magnoliopsida; order Fabales; family Fabaceae; genus Lathyrus; species Lathyrus aphaca. Next base: position 31,444,732 of record OZ014524.1, on the reverse strand, counting down.
GAATATCTTGCTGGGCAACCCATTGGTGACTACCAACCTATGAGGTTTGACTTCCCTGATGAAGACATCATGTTCATTAAAGCAAAAGATCATGAAGAGCCTATTCACACTGAAGGGCCTGACCCTGAAGAAGAATGGACTATGATGTTTGATGGGGCCGTTAACATGAATGGTCGTGGTGTTGGTGCAGTACTCATTACACCCAAAGGAGTTCACATGCCTTTCTCGGCAAAACTCACTTTCAACTGCACTAACAACGAAGCTGAATACGAAGCTTGCATTATGGGTCTTGAGGAAGCCATTGACCTCAGGATCAAAACTTTGACTGTATTCGGAGATTCAGCTTTGGTAGTCAATCAAACCAACGGGAAATGGTACACCCACCAAGATCATCTGATACCTTACAGGGATTATACAAGGAGGTTATTGACTTTCTTCACAACAGTCAAGCTTGAGTATATCCCTCGGGACGAGAATCAGTTTGCGGATGCTCTTGCTACCATTTCATCCATGATCAAAGTTCAAGCCGCTAACTTTGTACCTCAGATTTCAGTGTCCAGACTCGACAGACCAGCATATGTGTTCGCAGCAGAAGTTGTCAAAGATAATAAGCCTTGGTTCCATGACATTAAAAGCTTCTTGGAGGATCAAACATACCCACCTGGGGCATCTTCCAATGATAAGAAGACTTTGAGAAGGCTTGCTGGTAGTTTCTTCCTGAACACTGATGGATCTTTATACAAAAGAAACTTTGATATGGTACTCCTCAGATGTGTTGACAAGACAGAAGCAGATTTGTTGATGCATGAAGTGCACGAAGGATCTTTTGGTACCCATGCTGGAGGGCATGCCATGGCTAAAAAGTTGTTAAGATCAGGCTATTACTGGATCACAATGGATGCAGACTGTTGTGCTTACGCCAGAAAATGCCACAAATGCCAGATCTACGCAGATAAGGTGCATGTGCCTCCTAATCCTTTGAACATCATGTCTTCACCATGGCCCTTTGCTATGTGGGGCATTGATATGATTGGCAAGATTGAGCCAACTGCTTCAAATGGCCATAGATTCATCCTGGTTGCCATTGATTATTTCACCAAGTGGGTTGAAGCAGCCTCATATGCAAATGTTACGAGGCAAGTGGTAGCCAGATTTCTGAAAAGAGATATCATCTGTCGGTATGGAGTGCCCGAGCGAATCATTACTGATAATGGTTCCAATTTAAACAACAAAATGATGGCCGAATTATGCCGGGACTTCAAGATCCAACATCACAATTCTTCTCCTTACAGGCCAAAGATGAACGGCGCTGTTGAGGCAGCAAATAAAAATATTAAGAAGATTGTGCAGAAGATGGTAATCACGTACAAAGACTGGCACGAAATGCTACCGTTTGCCTTGCATGGGTACCACACATCAATCAGAACATCCACTGGGGCAACACCGTATCAGCTTGTGTATGGTATGGAAGCAGTCCTACCTGTTGAAGTTGAATTGCCCTCTCTACGGGTACTAATGGATGTTAAACTGAATGAAGCAGAATGGGTCCGATCTCGGTACAATCAGTTGAATCTGATCGAAGAAAAGAGATTAGTTGCAATCTGTCATGGGCAACTATATCAGAAAAGGATGAAGAAAGCCTTCGATCAGAAAGTCATGCTTCGGGAGTACCAAGTAGGGGATCTTGTGTTGAAAAGAATCCTCCCTCCTCATACAGACCACAGGGGAAAATGGACTCCAAATTACGAAGGACCATTCGTTGTAAAGAAAGTTTTCTCTGGTGGGGCATTGATGCTCAGCACCATGGATGGTGAGGATTTCCCGTCCCCTGTGAATTCAGATGCAGTTAAAAAATACTTCGCATAAAATGACCCGCTGGACATAAAAACAGAATGAAAGTCCAGGCAAAAATAGGGCATCCCGGCGAGTCAAAAACAGAATAAAAGACTCGGGCAAAAATAAGGGAAATAAACAAAAAAAATGTACACCCGCTGAGTTGAAAAGCCGCATTGGACAACTCAGGCAAAAATGGGTATCCCGATGGATTGAAAACCCGAAAGGACGATCCATGCAAAATAAGGGAATAAGCGAACAACTGCATTCTGAATTCGTCTGTATTATATACAACTCGGTAAGCTCCAAAGGATCAAGCTTCAATCAGAATCAACTTTCTTCAGAAAACAAGACGAGAAGAACGTCATTGTCATACGAGTCATAGCAGAAGAGGAAGCTCCTTGAAAGCGTCGTCAACATCGCCAGCATTTTGTTTCTCAATTTGTAACAGTCTCTTCATTTCAGGAGATTTGTTTTCTTTGACTGTATCTTGCCAATTCAGGGCACATGAATTAATAAAATCAGATTTTCAGTCATGTCTCGTTTTTACATTTATGTTTTGCAAAGAATTGTCTGATATTTCTAAAAATACAATTGCATAAGTACAGATGCCTTTCTCTAAAAATAAAACACATGCTTACAGGGAATGTGATTACTCTTGAAAGTACTTAACTCCTATGACGGAATCCAGTAAAGGATACCTCGGGACCTTTTGTACGTTTCCTTATCTTTGCAGGATTGCAGGTATCCAGAACTCAACTTGGGGCATGCAAGTTACATCTCAGCAAGCTGGCAAATCAACAAAAGATATCAGCATCCGAAATGCTCTATCCCCAGCTGAGTTGCTTCCCACTGCTCTCCCCAGCTGAGTTACCAACAGCATTCCCCAGCTGAAGTACCAACTATCCTTCCTCAGCAGAACGCAGGAATCAGGGAATCATCTCCCACCGCAGAATCCTCAGCCGCTATTCAGAAGAGCAACGCACGAAGAAGTCACAACAAAGAGGGAGAAAGCTTCTACAAACCCCAGCTGGGTCCCGTATTATAAGGATATGTCAATCAGTGACCTATATCCCCAAGCAGATACATCATCAGATCTACCAATGATCTCATCCCCAGCTGGGATATTCACTTCAGGCAGATCGACCGGAGATCTTCGCAGCAACGGGATCCGAATCCCGGGTCTTTGCCTCTTTGCATAATCATAGCATCCGCATCATATTATCCCCTCAGAGCGTAGCATTCCGTCTAATACGGAGCATTACGGCAAAAATCAAATGCATAGCATAATCATAAGTCATGTTGTGAATAGAACACCTGTGAATAATAAGCCGTTCATCATCATTATACAGAAATCCCCACCAGGGTCCCAGCAAAAGCAGTTGCCTCACAAATCACAAACACCAGTATATACACCTTTGGACACCCGTCCGTGTCACATCACCAGCAGAAAGCCAAAGACATCCTCTTTGCACTCACTTATACTTATATATACACTTTCTTGACACCCGTCCGTGTCATATCCTCAGCGCAGTCGCTTACACTCTCATCACCCATATACATGTTTATATTATACTTTTCTCCTTTTGACGCTCGTCCGTGTCACTCTCCCCAGCAGATAAACACTTACATATACATATGCTCACTACTCAGTGTTACACTTATACAGATACTCGTCTGTATCTTGTATACATCATTTATATCCCCACAGATCCGACAGTAGTCCTTGTTCTTTGTTAACCAGTTGGTACTCGTCCGTACCATCATCTCAGAACATTGCGTCTAATGTTTGTTTCTACATGATACTCGTCCGTATCATAGTCTTAAGGATGCTCGTCCGCATCTTTAATCCATACACTGTGTCAAACACTTGTGTCTTCTTGAACATAGATACTCGTCTGTGTCTACTATTCCCCAGAAGAGTCCCTTCAGATTCAACACTCGTCCGTGTTCCTTGTTAACCCGTTGATACTCGTCCGTATCATCATCTCTGAACATGTGTCAGTTTGTTTCTACATGATACCCGTCCGTATCATAGCCTTAAGGATGCTCGTCCGCATCTTTAATCTATACACAAACATCTAAACACTTATACTTTCCTTTCTTGGTTGTGAACACTCGTCCGTGTTTACTATATCCCCAGTAAATCGCCAACAAAGCATCTTTCTTTTATCTGACACTCGTCCTGTGTCACGATAACCCTGAGAGCAGCCGTACCCTGCTAAGTGGTCGTCCTCCACTTCTTGATGGTCGTCCTCCATCATGCTCATCCGATGGTCGTCCCCATCGTTGTTTTTAGCAGTCGTCCCCTGCTAGGTGGTCGTCCTCCACCTTTTGATGATCGTCCTTCATCATTTTATCCAATGGCCGTCCCCATTGTTGATTTTGGTTATCTGGCATTCGTCCTATGTCATGAGAAACCTCGAGAGCAGCCGTACCCTGCTGAGTGGTCGTCCTCCACTTCTTGATGGTCGTCCTCCATCATGCTCGTCCGATGGCCGTCCCCATCGTTTACCTTTTCTATCCGATGGCCGTCCCCGTCGTTGATATTTTCGGCAGCCGTACCCTGCCAGGTGGTCGTCCTCCACCTTTGATGGCCGTCCCCATCATATTCCTTTTATCCCCAACAGAGCAGCCGTCCCCTGCTAGGTGATCGTCCTTCACCTTTGATGGCCGTACCCCATCATCTGTTTATTTCATTTATTCTTTAACCCGATGGCCGTCCCCGTCGTGGTCCCTTTTCCTTTTAGCCCGATGGCCGTCCCCATCGTTGGTTACTTTACCTTTATGAACTTGGTGGCCGTCCCCGTCATGTTTCATTAATTTCCAGAGAATTTTACAGCTTTATCTCGATGGCCGTCCCCATCGTTGGTTACTTTACCTTTATGAACTTGATGGCCGTCCCCGTCATGTTTCATTAATTTCCAGAGAATTTTACAGCTTTATCTCGATGGCCGTCTCCATCACGATTTGATTTTCCCCAGCTAGTCGGCCGTCCCCGTCTTGGCTTTACCTTTCATCCCCAGCATGTCGGCCGTCCCCGTCATTGCGTTGTTTCCCGCTTTACAATAACTTTATTTTCCTTTTACAATCTATATCCCTTTTCTTCTTCATTCTGTGAGTGCAAATTTTGGACTGTCTTTGGTATTCAACCACAAGTTATCTTGTTTGCCTGTTAAGCCGTTGCTTACATCCTGCACAGCTAACTCATGTTTGAATAGGGGCAGCTGTAAACACCCCAAATTTGCCCTCACCCATTTCACCATGGCTTGTGATTATCCTCATATGCATAAGCTCAATCATATCATCTCATATCTCATTTTTGAGTCACTGCATAGTTTCTAAGTCATCTGCACCTAGGGTTTGTGATCTGAGCAATCTCAGAGCATCTTGAGCCACTCCAAAGGCCACCAATCACTTCAAAGGGGTCCATGTGTGTTCTTATATCATATTCCATCTCCTCAAAGTCAAAAATGCAAAAGAATCACAAGAACTAGGGTTTGAGTGGATGCAGAGCCAGGATTGACTGCACAGTTGACCTAAAATTAGGGTTTTGGTTTCAGAGGCCATAACCCCAAATTTTTTGGTCATTCTTGTTTCCATTGGTCTCTATATGGTATAGGGAGTATGCATATCAATTTTCATGAAGAAATTCCATGGGGAAGTCATCTGATCAAGAGTTGACTTTTCAGACAAGTCAGTGTAAAATCAGGGCATCTGAGGCCCCCAATGACCCAACCAATGGGTGATCTTCATCATTTTGAGTGTATATGATCTTTATTTGATCATGGAAGAAGGTTGAAGTTCACAAAAATCAAGAATTTAGGGTTTTTGCAAATGTTGACTTTTTGGGCATAGTTGACTTTTCAAGAATGCTTCATTTTAGATCATTTTTCAAGCCTTGATTCTTGATCCAAAAATGCTTCAAATGGAAAAACTTTGGTCATGAAAGTTGTAGATCTCATCTTTCCCTTTTCAAAAAGTACAAGAACATGATCAAACTCTTCTTGGATCAAAAGTTATGACAAGGCAAAGTTGGCTAAAATCATTAATTTTCAAGGCATGCTTCAAATGGAAATTTTGCAAAGTCATGAACCAATGCATTATGTGACCTCTAATTCATTTGAAACCATTACACAAACATTCTATGAGCCTTAAAAATCAGAATTGGACCAAGTTTCCCCATGGTTTGGTTTGTGTAACAAGACTTTCTCACATGTGAACCAAGGTTACAACAAGTTGCAAAACTCATGATCATGCTTCCTACAACTTGCAGCCTTGGATGCTGAGCTTTGCTAGACCTCTCCCTCACCCTTGCTGCGCCAGCCCATGCCTTGTACTTGCCTAGACCATGAGCCATACTTCTCTTACACATTATTTGACTTTTTGCAAAAGGTAACTTACCAATCAATAAAGGGCATGTCTTGTCAACTGACCAATGAGAGAGAGTTATGTGGACAATTTGCAAGCAAAACATAGCACTAAGCAAGGCTGAAGCTCTCTCATAACACACATTCACAAAAACACACCACATTGCAAGTTGCTTCGAATCTGCCTCCACAGCCTGCAAACACTTCAACCATTTTCACCATTCAACTCACCTTGCTCCATAGACCACAAAGCACCAAGAACACAAGCCTAAAACAGCCAGAACATCCCACTGCCATTTCTCACTTCATTTTGCAGTTTCATTCGAAACTCTCACCACAGCTTGCAAACATACAAACAAACACTCCAGACCTCCTCCATTCATCCTCAGGATCACAAACAACCATTCACAATGACCTGAAAGTGCCTGGAACACCATAGCCATTTCTGACTGAACTGAAGCAGGAGCTTTCGAAACTCACTATCCAGCCAACTTAAACTCTCATTGAGCATTCAAACATCTTCTGGGGATCAAGTGGAGTGGTTTGTACTGAAAGGAGAGGCCAGAAAGTCATCCAGGTGAAAGCTCCAAATCTCAGGTAGCTTGAAATTATTTTTTCCAGAAATCATTTTTCTTGTTACAAACTTGTTCTATGTGATTCACTGATTATCCTGATGTCATTGGTTTTGAAAATGGCTTTGATTTGAGAGTTTAATTTGTCTCTGAAACCTGCGTGCCCTAGTTTCCATTTTCTTCGATTCAGCTTGTTTAGGAAGAAGAAATGTGTTTTGAGAGAGGGGTTTGATTCGGGAGAGGATGGAGATCATTTCTATGTTCTTAGTTTTCATTTTTGATACGATTTGAGGGGTTTGGGAAGTTTTCAGGTGAGCTGCTCGCCGGAGAAGACGACCGGAAGTCTTCTCCGGCAGCCTGAGAGTGATTAGGGTTAATTGTCATTAATTAGGCAACTTTGAATCTAGTCCCTTGGATGGACTCTCCCGCGCGCGAATGAGAGGCTGAGATGAGCCATTAGAAACCCTAATCCTGATTATCCATTTAATTCCTGATTAATTAATTCATAATTTTAATTTAACCAAGTTTGAATTTGGACCACAAGATCACGCGCCAAGTCAATGGTCCCCTCCCCAGATTGCATCTCAGCCTCTCATTCTGATTACTTTCACTTTTATTTAATTTTTATTCATTTTCTTTTCAATTAACTTGCATATTTAATTTAAAATAACAAAAAATACATAAAAATTATGAAACTTTTTCCTCTGAGTTTTATTAATTTTTATGACACAAAAATATTTTTATTTTAGTTTTATCATCAAAAAAAGTATTTTTAAATATTTAAGAGATTATTTTTAATTGATTAATGGGAATTAATTAATTAAAAATACTTTTAGGTATTTAAAAATTACAAAAAAAATTCATGAAATGTTCTAAGGCATTTAGAAACATTGTCCAACCTTCAAACCAAATTTCTTTTTTGATCTTGATGCATGTTAAGAATTTTTCATTGAATTAAATCATATTTTGTGCATTATTTTGATCATAAGTTCAAAAATTCATTTCTGTCTATTGGAGAAGGTTTGGACATTGATTCTTTTTGTTTTGTTTTGTGTTTGGCATGTAGTTTCTAGGATAAAATGGCCATGATTTGTTTCTTCATTTTTCAATTGTTTGGCATTTCTTTTGTTAAGAACCCTAAAAAACCCTAATAACTTATAAAATTCATATCTTGAGATTGGTTGAGAGTTGGGAGCTCCCCTTTGGGCAGTGGTTTGTTATAGGTTTAGGGTTTCTTTGAGTGGCATTTTCCATTTTTTATCTTAGGGTTTACTTCTGTTTTTGGTTTTTGTTTGATGTTTGCTTCATGAACCCTAATTTGGGCTTTCATTTGCATCCCTCTTGCATTTCCTTGCATAACATGACTTGTCTTTGCATTTTGTGCATTCTTGTGATTCATTTGACATCTTAAGAAATGGAGGAAGCATGTTTGATCATTGCATTGCATATTTGCCATGCCATTTGTCTTGTATGCTTCATAACTTTCCATGATTGTTCATGCTCCTTAACTTGCATCATTTACATCCATGATCTTGTATGAGCATCTCCATGCCTTGCCTCGTGTTCATAGCACCTCATAGCATCATTTTCATCATCAATATGCTTCTGGTTTGGTCTAGCATCATACCATTTCATCCCATCTAGCATTGCATTGCATTTCTTTCTAACATTTCAGGTGGTAAGTAAACTTGAGAAGTGAATTTGCCTTCACTTCTCATAACTTTTCTTTTCATCTCTCTTGCATCCATTGCTGCATTTCTATTTGTGTTTGAGATTGAGCTTGCTCATTCTTCTTCCTCCCACTTTCTTTCTTCAAGTGACTTGACTTCTTGAATGAAGCAAGTCACTTTGCTTCTCTTGGCCTTGTTCATCTGCTTCCTGGTGGCTCCTTTGAAGATTGTTCTTGTAAACCTCACAAACCTTAGGAACAACCAAGCATGACAATGAATTAGGGTTTTGATTAGTCCCCCTCCTAGTTTTTTACCTTTGTGTCTCTCTTTGAGTCTTCTCTTCTCATCTCATAATCAGGGACCAAACCCTAAAGGCTTTAAGACTTTGTGATTAAGCTTATGCCTGCATCCTTCTTTTAGGATGGAGTGTATAACTTTAATCCTAAGTGTTAAACCCTTAATGTGTTTAAATCTCTTAATCAATCCACATAATAATCATCAAGACATCACACTTGTAACTTGGGCCTTGCATTAGGGTTCTAATTCTTCCTTAAGTGGTTAAGAAGGACTAACCCTAGTGTTAATGGACAAGTCCCCCTCAAGTTGTCTTACAAATCATAAAATTCACTTCATCATCATACCATTAATCTAAAATCCACTTAATCAAAGGCTTGTTTTGTCATGGGTTTAATCCCTAATCATGGATTAAGTTGAGGAGCTTTCCTCAGCTTAAACATTCTCATCTATCATCCTTCTTTTAGGATGGTGTAATGAGTCTGTTTAATCCTTGATTATGGCTTAACCTCATTACTCAACACTAAACAAAAACCACAAAAACATCTAAATAATCACAAGTAGGTTAATGATCTTAATCCTGCATCAAAGGTGATTAAGTGTGAGAATCTGACTTCACACTTAAGGTATTCTCATTACCCCTAATCAGAGGGAAGATGTGATGAGTTTACTAACCCATTGGTTTAGGCTTAAGCTCATTATCTTATGACAAACTTCCAAAAGCAGTAAAAGACTGAAAACACAAAAAAACAAACAATAATCGTCTCCTTCGGGATTCTTTTCTCATCATCTTCACTCACAAATGAGAGCTTGCTTCTTCCGTCCAATGCAAGACAGTTAGCACCTGAGCCAGACAGGTCATACACTTGAGCATAGACTAGTAAGCAGTTCACAAGTCAATTCATCTTTCAGTCTCTTTGGGTCGAACTACGGTGTTCTGACTTCCTCATTGCACGAGAGGATACGTAGGCATAACTTAACAGTTATCGAACAAAAGTCTCTGTATATTCCCCCTCTTTCAAGCTTTATTCTTTAGCCTCATGATCATGAGCATTTCATTCTGTTCCTACACTGACACTTTCATACTTCACATCACTTATACACTATACACTGGCACCTGTACATTCTTTCCAGCTATTTTATACACAGATTGCACTGACACTACCCCTTTGAAACACAAATCTTTTAAGCGTGGATCCCGTCGAGTACGACGGACAATCTGGGTGCTAATACCTTCCCAGGTTGTAACCAACCCCCTTTCTCAGTCTCTCTGGTTCGCAAACCGTCTTATCCGTATCTTTCTAGGTCTATGCAGCATTACCTTTCCTCCGGGATAAAAATGCCTAGCTGGCGACTCTATTCACCTCCAGTGAGTTCACGGCTGTGTGTTCTCACTGTTCCCTTCGCCGACCGTTCGCGTCTGTACCTTTATCTGAACCAGTTTCATTTATCGGGAGCGACAAGGGTATTTTAGGTTTTTTCCATGTATTCGGTTAGGAACTTGTTAGAAATTCTGTTTTGGTAGTTATCATCTGTTGGAGGTGGTTAGCTTTAGGATTTGTAGTTTTCAATAAGTTCCTCCTTTTTGGTATTTCTGTTATGTATTTAAATGTTAAAATGCCTGCACTTTTTACTGTTACAATATTCCCTCTCATTTTTCCTTGAACTTACGATTTCTCCTTAGGGTCTTTAACTGGCCAACGATATCGTCAATGGTCTTGGAATGACATGGGCCATATTGTATGTAACTCATGTATAGCTTCTTCTTCAAGTGGCAAAATATATACTCATTAATTCTTTCTAGTGGCAACAAAGTATGCTTACGGACCTTATTAACACATCTTATTTGGACAAAGCGAATGTATGCTTGGACTTGAAAACACATTTAGACTTGATTGATGAATGATGGACAATGAATTGGATGAGGCACCATGGAATTTCGTAGTAATTGTGAATTTAAATGGCGTAATTCCAAAAATGAATAATAATGAAATTGGCTTCAAGAAATGGGCCTTAAAAAACAATGATCGAGGTAATGGATATGGTATGGCAAATGCCCCCCCTTTTTTTATTATGTTCTTTTATGTTAAAAAAGAAGGGTAGCACTTGGGGAATAGTCCTCTAACAATTGGATTGAAAACTTGAATGAAGTGGGTAGTGAACTAGAAAGAATATTAGTATGAGAAAAGCCCAAATAATCCATACAATCAATCCTAACATGCTTATTTCATCTCAAACCTCCCATCCTAATCAGACTTGCATTTTCAACGAGTCCTCAGCTCTTTTCGACCAAGTTTCAAGCTCAAACCTCTTTAACTTGTATTATCAACAATGAAATATTACAATGCCTTTGATGTGAGGACTTGAACACCATTTTCGATCTTATCAATGAAACCATACCCGGGACAAAAACCTTTGAACCACTTACGTGGAATACCATAACTGAATAACTACTTATGAATGCCATAACATAATGGGAAATACAGATGACCATGAAGTTTGAAGTCAGTAAGTGGTAATAAATCAGAGGGCAAATTTTGGGGTGTTACACCTTGACCCTCAACTTCGTCAAGTAGAGTGAATTGGTCGTCATGATTATCCATCTGAATATTATTCAACTCGTCATTGATTATAGTCACCCCTGGCTGTGTAATAGGAGCTTCAACCTGACGTGCGCCTGCACCGGTACGATTATCAGCAGTAGCAGCAACAGCAGTGTTCCTGGTCTGATTCTCAATCATCTCCCGCAGACGCTCTTGGTTCTGCCCCATGCCGGCCATCAATGTCATAAAGTTATCCATTCTCAGTCTCAGATCTGCCAAGTCCGCTTGCATCTGGTCCATGGCTCGTTCTCTGTTAATCTTGGTTGGATATCTGTGTACACCTGGTTGTTCCCAAACTTTCCGGGGAGCTATAGTGCCTGAAACACAAAACACATTAGTAATTGAGACACTACCTGCAAAACAAACAAACAGGTTATATGTATGCAATTCAGTTGTTTATGTTTCCAATCCCAGGTCATTCATGCCCAGGTTCCGGTATTTAGCAAAGAAAACCAGATGGGCACTGATCCTCGACTTTCAGAAACCTTTGCGAGAAACCACATTCAAACCATAACAGCAGGCAAACCAAGAAATGGTGAAAAAAACATAACATAGATCAGCCTATTAGGCAAATAAAACAGAATTCCCCGTAGGGTACAAGTTCTTACAAAGGAAAAACAAACAACCAGGACTCCTACAACATGCCTGTAGGTAATCCAGATACAAAGAAAGCAAACTAAGAAGCAAAACCCCTGCCTGAGGACCCTGAAGCTCCTCCACTAAACCCCACATCAGACCTGACCTTCTTGACTCCAGCCATCAACTTGAGGTCTTCAATCTCTTTAAGTGCTACTTCGAGGGCTTGCTGACTATCTGCTAGCTGCTGAGTCTTCTCTCTACGAATCTTGTGGACTTGCTCCACCTCTTCTTTTTTGTAGGCCATCTGAACTTCAAAGAACTCTTCTTTTTCCTTATATTGCTTCAGCTCTTGCTCTCTCTGTCCCTGCAACCAGACAATAGACTGACGAGCATCTTTGAGGGTCTTTGAATTCTTCTTGCGCTCAGCTTCTCTTTGGGCTTCCATCATCCCTAACCTGTGGAAATGTGCTTCTCTACCAGCAAAGTCCTTCTCTTTAGCCTCCAAGGATGCTTGCATCTTCAGCAACTTCTCTTCAGCTTCAATCTTGGCCCTGTTGGCTTGGTGGTACCGACTTACCATCTCAGTATTTTCAACTCTAACTGCATGTAGCTGGGCTTCCAAATTCTTGAACTCCTCCAAAGACACAGTATCAATGGACTTAGTAACTGGAGGAACTGGTGGTGAAAATGGCAACAAAACTCTTCTGGCTCTATCTTTCAACCAAGCTTCATACTCTGGGAATGTCTGATTGTTGCACTTTCCAAAGCTAGCTATCCCTTCTCCCTTAATGCATTTCCAAGCTCCAGCAACCTTCCTCACTAAAGGCATATTATCTTTCACTGGGAAGTAGAAAATAGGGGTCAGCTTCAATTCTTCTGGCACCTCTCTCAAGGCATATCCCAATTGTCTTCTTAACAAGATTGGATTGTAATTAATCCCTCCAGTTATTCCCAATAAAGGTACACTAAGATAACTCCCGTAGCTAGTGATGAAACGTGCACCTTGCAGCCTTTGAGTAATCCACCTGACATCCTTGGCAAGCAACTTTTCCAGCTTCTGAGCCCATACCAAGGTGTGGTCACTAAACACTCCAGTACTAGGCAGATGCCTTATGAACCACATGTGAAATAACAGAGCGCAGCAACGAACCAAACCTCCCCTCTTCTTCTCAGTTTTGTAGTGAACTGAGTAATACAAATCTCCGAGCAGGGTAGGCACAGGATTCTTCAGCAAAAAGAGATGTATGGAATTCATATCTATGAACTTCTCCATATCAGCAAACAATATAATGCCATAGATAGAAAAAGCCAAGATAGCACAAACAACATCCCATTCTTCTTCCACAGCTAACTCTTCCACCTTCTTTACCAGAGCCTCCAAAGAAAACCCATGTACACCTCCTTTAATGATGGTCAAAGAATTCACAGCAGAAACGCTCAAATAAAGAGCCTTAGCGATAGCCTCAGGTGCAGGTCTACTCATCTCAGCGTTAAACGGAACCTGGTCTCGAACCGGCACACCCAAGATCAGAGCATACTCCTCCAGCAAAGGACCTAGCTGAAAATCAGGGAAAGTGAAGCAACGGAGCTAAGGATCATAATACTGAAGCAGGGTATGAATGGCACTCCTCTCGGAAGGATCTAGCTCTATCACCACATCAAGAATACTCCCGTAAGCCTTCCTGAATCTCTCCACCTGGTTGGGTGTAATCAGCTTTACCATCTTCTTCAACAAGCCAACCTTGGTGTCAAAGAACTTGAAGTGAATATTCTGCTTGCGAGGATCTTCCATCTCTGAAGAGGATACCGGCACCGGAAGCAAAGATATGAACCTGTGAATGAAAACAAAACAATGATTAATGATGCAATGCAGATGCAGATGCAAAGACATATGGTCATCTGGGACTGTCTGGAATCTGGATACCAAGGCCCCATGATCAGAAATCCCAAATCCTCTGGATATCAGCCCATAAATACTCAGATAAGCTCAGATACTCTCAATCAAAGACCAGAGAAACTCAAGAACTCCGGAACCAAAGTAACTGAATCAGAACATGAACTATACTGGTAACAAGGGTATGATGAGGTCAAGGGTTCCTGCAAACCTGTAAACTCATTCCCAATCTCACAGGTGTGCTTTGGGTCAAACATCACAGACTCTCAAAGCCGAATAGCAATAATACTTTCACCATTTCTGAGAAATGGCTCATGACCAAATCAGGGAATCAGTTAGGCATTATGTACTACGCAAGGAGGCCTCAGCTGAGTCTGGGAAAAACAAGCATCCCTTATAAGTCCCTAGCTTCAAGCGCTGAAATCGAGAAACAATAGTACATTCAGCCCTTAGGATACAGTACTAATGTCATACGACCAGATGCTTTGAATGAGTTCCTATAAGAGAACCAGGCCATCCTATGCGAGTCCCCAGTGGACCCTCGGGTGCGAATTGGTTTGCCACAAAATGTGGGCTGCCACTGCCACCACTGGAGAGGGTTGTTTCCACAAAGGTTCTCAATGATCGGTCCCCAGATGCACATAACTATCAAGGTCCTATCCCGAAGTGGAGGAAATCCCCACACAGGATATTTCCAGGACGGTCGCAATCTGGGCGTGAAACACACTGCCACTCATCATGTCACATGTGAGTATAATATGGACACTCTAATCCTAGGGTGCACTCAAGCCGGGTACTTGGCTTATCTATCAGAAACAGTATCACCCGAGCCCACCAAACAGAAAACCAGTCCAGATAGTACAGTATGATATATATGATGCGGAAAATAAATACTGAAAACTGTAAATAAGGCTGTAAATAAAGCTGTAAATAAACAACAATAAAATACAACAAGCCACAACAAGCAAACATCACCCAATGAAACAGAAACACACAAGCGCTAGGAGAGACTCACAGGGAACCAGAGATTCTGGGTTCAATCCCCAGCAGAGTCGCCAGCTGTCGCTCCCCGGATTTCCATCCTGGTACAAACGCGAAAGTGGCGCGGAAAAGAATAGAGTCGCCAGCCATACATTTTTATCCCGAAGAGAGGGAATGGTAATGCTGCACAAACCAGAAGAAAAGAAGAGGAAGGACACATGTCCTACGAACCAAAGAGACTGAGCTCGGGAGTCGGTTACGACCTGGGAAGGTATTAACACCCAGATCGTCCGCCGTACCCGACGGGATCCACGCTTGCAAAAGAAACTGTTTCAAAGGGTGAGGGTATGAAAACTGCAGCAAAAGAAATGAAAATGAAAATAAACTGGAACTGGAAAAGAACTGAAATAAGAAAAGAAAAGGAAAAATGTAGGGAAAATAAAGATTGTGCTCTAACGGGCCCTACCCCGCTTCCTACGTATCTCATCAGGATAATGAGGATCAGAGACGCCGTAGTTCCCCTAACTAGGGGTACTAAAAGGAAATTTCTTGTGAATTAAGGCTTGATCTGCCTATGCCATTGCTCAGATGTTGCAGACTCGGACGACGAGTGCGTAACCGTCTTGCAAAGTGACAAGTAGGAGCAAGTTCGCGTACGGAGCAAATGAGATGAGAAGAGAAGTCCCGAAGGAGAGACGCTTATTGTTGGTTTGGTGTTTTTTAGGAGCTTTTATGAATGAAGGTTTGCATAGGTAAGTGTACCTAAGTCTTACTCAATGGGATGTGTACGTCTCACATCATCCCGAAATGGAATGCGCAAGAGGCACACCTATCTATGGAGGAAATCCCCAAAGCTAGTCCCACAAGTGAAGGCTTAAGCACACTGGCCTATTACCATTATTAAGT
Source organism: Lathyrus aphaca (assembly GCA_963966055.1). Lineage (NCBI taxonomy): Eukaryota > Viridiplantae > Streptophyta > Magnoliopsida > Fabales > Fabaceae > Lathyrus > Lathyrus aphaca. The sequence continues at coordinate 31,429,030 of OZ014524.1, read as the reverse complement.
GTTTTTGTGGTTTTTGGTTAAGAAGTGTTTTTTAGCTTTTATTTGTGAGGTACTCATGCTAAGACCTATCCACCACGAGTGATGACTCACACCTCGCCCCGAAACGGAACGCGTGCAAGTATCTCATAGCAAAGTCTCATGTAACATGAAAGTACTCAACCTTTATTAAGTGGATTAAAATTAAGTTTGAAGATGAGAAGAGAGAGCACCAAAGGATCTCAAAGGAAAAATTCTAAAGGGGGGACTAAAATAATCCTAAGTGTTAACATACATGGATGTCCTAAGGGTTAGTGAGGTTTCTATCCTAATGAAGAAGGAAGAAGAAGAGAAGAAGATAGAAGAAGGGATGATAAAGGCCTAAGCCCAACAACAAAGGGTTAGCTCAAGATAAACATAAGAGGAGAAGATGAGATTTGGAGATGTGGAACTCAATTCCCACATCTCACACTTACCATAGCCCCTGCAAGGTTAGTATGCACATACATGAAACAAAATGAGCAAGATAACATGCTAACATTGAAAAATCAGAAGTGACATGATATGAACAAATGCTCAATGCAAATGAAACTCAAAGAAAGGAGGAGAAGAAGTATGCAAATCAAAATAATGCAACATGAACACATATGAAAACAAATGCACACTTATGAAAAATGCAATGCAAAATGCACAATATATGAAAACAATACTCAAGAACAGAACCAAAACAATATGAAGAATGGCTTAGGAAGCCAACAAGATAAATAGAAGAGTGGTACAAGACCAAACAATATCAAAATGGAAGCAAAAGAAACCAAAAGATGAAGTGAAACACTTAAAGAAACAAATGACTTAAAGAAGAAACAAACTCAAAAATTCAGAAGACACAAGACCTATCCTAGGACTAGGAAGGTACCCACACCCCAAAGGAACCCCCAATGAGAAGAAAAATAGGGCACAAGTGCTTTTATAAGCTTATGAGAGGCTTAAAGGTTCAAAGGAAGCGAATCGGGACAAGGTTCAAGATAAAATCCACAATAAATCAACCAGCCATCTAAAAATTCCACAATTGAAACCAAATGACCTTCAAACATGTTATATTAACTAGCCAAAAGGATTTGCAAAGATTCAGAAAGTAACTAAGGCAAATGGGAGCAAGAACACAAGTTAGGACAGAAAACTTACATCACAAGTTACCAGACCAAGACTCAGGAAATAAGTTTCTAAAAATTCAGAGAAAAATCACATGAAAAGAAAAATGAATTAGGAACACAAAGCAAAACGAATGGGATCAAAACTCAAAATATTGAATGCTATGGAAAATGGACAAGGCAGACTGGTCAAGAAAGACTTAAAAAGAAGCTATGAGCAATGGTGAATTAATTCTGACACGTGGATCAATGAAAAAAATAAAATAAAAATATGATAAAAAACTAGAGACACAAAATGACATTCAGGATTTTTTTGGGAATTTTTAGGTGATTGGAGGTATTTTAAATGAATTAAAACCAAACTGAATTAAAAAGAAATTAAAATGTGAAAAAAGAAAATGAAAGGAATGGAGTGAGGTGAGATTAGTAAGGGCTGGACGTGTAAAGGAATGGGCCTGGATTGGGATAGGGTGCGAATAGCATACGCTGGAAGCCCAGAACGCGTGCAGGAGCATGGGTCTTGCTGTGGAATTTAATTGAATTTAATTTGAAATGCTGGAAAATAATCTGGACGCTGGATTAATCATGTGGACAGAGAAGACCACCTCATTAAATGAGGTGGCAGCATGCTGTAATATGAAAGGTGAGCTCACGGAATGAACTGTAGTCCCTACCACACGCTGTATTAAATATAAGACAAATTTTATAACATGAATTTGGAGCAAAAAAAGGCCACGTGGCAGCATGTGGACGGCTGGATGCTAGATCCAATGGTGAAAACTTCATCTTCTTCAATGAAAGAACACAAGACAAATTCCGGTGACCGGAGCTAGAACTCCGGCATCAGAGACCAAACCAGTACCAAAAATTAACCAAATAATGCAAATAAATAGTCCAGATCAACTAATTAGACATCACTGAATCCAAATATGACCTCAAAAATAGCTGAATCTCAAAGAATTGGCCGGATCGAAGCAAAACAACATTGATCCTCAAACTTTAAATGCACATAACTCATGATATAATGCACCAAAATCAAATCTACGAAGTGCAGCATGATCAGCAAACCACAAGGAACATAAATCAACAATTAAATTCCATTTCCAGAACAATAAATTTCAAGCCATACCTGAGATGGAGACCTTGAAATATTGAGATAGAAAACCAAATAATCCGTGCAAATCACTCCTCTTGCTCCTTAGATGCAAAATAAATGCATCTAAGGTCTTGAAATGGTGTGGATATGAGATTTCAACACAAGAGGCTTTGAAATGGTGAACTTCCAATTCTGTGCTTTAAGCTCGAATGAGTGGATGATTCTTGATCTCTATGATCCACTGATCAAGAATATGGAAGAAGTTTTTGGAGAATGTAAAGGAATGGAGAGATATGAAGCAAAATGCAAGAATTCAAGAAGGTTGAGAATGAGAGAGATTTCAGATCTGGTTTTTGCTTAATTCTCTTTGTTATGATGTAAAAAGTGAGTGCTGAAAGTGTGAAAGAAAGTGCACGAAAATTGAATGAGAAAAGTGTGAATATGCAAATTGTGCACTTGGTGGAATATGCATGCTCTCCTCATGCTTCCTTGGGCCTCTCAGAAAATGTGAGTTTCATTCTCCACCCTTGATCCAAATCCATTCACTCCTGGCCCTTAGATTAAACCCTCACACTTATTTCATGATTTTTGCAAATTGGCATGTTTTGGAGGGAGTTTTTCAAAGTGCACGAAATTGGACAATTCTCTTGAGCAAAATGCCTCTTATGCAATGTATTTTAAGTTAGAAATAAGTTTGGGCCTGTACCAATTCACAAAAATAAGATTGGAGCCTTCTTGCACATGGTGGCTTTTTGAAAAGTCAAATTTTGCCCTAGAACCTTGCTTTTTTCGAATGGCCTAGAGAAGTAACCGGGAATCCGTTGAAAAAGTACTTGTACTTTTTGAAAATGGCATCCCTTACTCTCCAACTTTCATGTTTGACTTTGGTCCATTTGAAGAATTTTTGATCATGTTAAGGCCACTTGAAAATTAAGGCCAAAGTTGCCAAATTTGCAAAACTTCAAAAACCAACTTTGTACCATTTTTGCAAAACCCCTCAAATCTCCATGATTATTGAACTTTAGGCATTCCAAACCTCTTATAACATTGTAAGGACCCCTCTTGGCCAAACAAATTTGGGTTGGACCCCTTGAAATTGCACAGTTGACTTTTTCAGGGCTCTGTTGACTTTTTCCTTCATCTGCAAGCAACTGAGGCTCTGACTGACCTTCACATGGAATTTTCTCATGAAATTTGACACAGGATCCTCTTAACATGTAGAAGACTTGGCTCACAAGAAATTACCAAAGTTGTGAGAATATGGTACTTGAATCCCAAACCCTAATTTGGGTGCACTGCATAGGAGCTTTGCCTTGTCCTGAGATCTCTGATGATCATGCAATCTTCTGAGCTTTTGCCAATGGACTTGATCTTGTAAATGGAGTTTAGACTCACCATATAACTTGTACAAACTCATTGGGACCCTTGTCATGGCTTGAAGTGCTTCTGGGAACTCCACAGATGACCATATACTTGATGCTAGGACATGAGGGATGTTATGCTTCATCTTTCCATGATTAGATGCTAATAAAATGGTATGAGTATGATGTATATGATGTGATATGATGCTTAAAATGAAGAGGTCAAATTTGGGGTGTTACACCCTACGTAAAGCATGCTTAGGCCGGAGCTGACTGTTAGGATAAACTACTTAGGACAATTTTTGAATGATAATAAAGGCCATGATATGCGGGGTTTAGGAGTGATTCATATATTCAAGAAGTCTATGGTGCTAGAACGATACTGATGTTTCAAAGAGTTCACCTAAGTCACCACATCCTAATCCAAACCTGTCTTAAAGCCCAAAAAACATGTGAAACAACATTATTTTCTTTTGAAAATTTTTGGTAAGGCCAAGGAAATGGGGAAAATGAGGGTGCACTAAAGATACACTGTACTGGTGACTCGTCAGACTCATGCATTATCTAAATAAAACTTAAACTAAATAACTAAAAAACAGAAAGCAAATAAATAACAAAGAAAAGGGAAAAACATAAAGCAATAAAATCCCCTCCCACAATTAAATCGAACATTGTCCCCAATGTTTCGAAATAAGATAAGGAAAGTAACCTGGAAAACTACTGCGGAGGACCACTGGTGTTGGTGGCATAAGAATCTGACACTTGGTTCTATCCCCAAGGCATCCATGCAATCTTGGTCTGGGTACCGTGTAGGTGCCATAGGGCGTCTCATGTGGACATAGTAACGCTCTCTTTGGGCGTCGTCTCTGAAGGCCACGTGCATGTCATCGGGATTCTGCATTCTGCACAAGGTTAGCAAAAAGGGTCCTAAAATCACAAAAACATTCAAATGTTAGTCCTGACACAATGTTGGCAACCCACAGAGGGTAACTGGTCACAGCCAAGAAACCAGCATCAAATTGCTTTTGTACTTCCTCTTTTATCTTGATTGCCATATCAGGATGTGTGCGCCTCAACTTCTGCTTCACTGGAGGGCAGTCTTCTCTCAGAGGTAACTTGTGCACCACAATGTCAGTGTCTAAACCAGGCATATCTTGGTAGGACCATGCAAAGACATCAACATACTCTTGAAGCATAGAAATTAAACGAGTCTTGATAGATTCTTCTAATGCGGCCCCGATTTTAACTTATTTCCTGTCTTCTTCGGTACCCAGGTTTATCACTTCGACGGTCTCTTCATGCGGCTGAATCATCTTCTCTTCCTGTTTAATCAGTCTGGCCAATTCTTCAGGTAGTTCTCAATCCTCTTCACCCTCCTTATCGGCTTGATAAATTGGATTGTCAAAGTCATACATAGCCATAACAGGGTCGTCGTTGGTAAGATCCGATGATGAGCACCTGCATGAATGGTGATTCATGCAAGGCTTTAGAAAAGGCTTTAGAAAATGAGAAGCATTGCCATTTTAAAACTTTTCTTTCTTTTTGAAAAACAAAAGCAAAAAATGAAAGACAAAGAACAACATGGATGAATGTGAAACGTCAGCTTTATTTATGATTATGAATTGTGTTAGGAACAAAAGAACCCTTACAAAAAGCTATTATGCCCCGGGCAAGACATAGTGCTTGAATACAGAAAAAACAGAAACAAAAATTATTACTCTTCGAAAGAGGTGACTGAGATAAGCCTTTCAGATGTCCAATTGCTAAGTTGAGTCCCTGGAACAGCAGGCCTGATCCACTCATCTAATCCACAGTCACTATCAACTGTATCGTCTTGCACGACATTGATGCTTCCACAATCCACCACTCCCGCACTCGTGAAAGTAATTGGGCTTTGACGATCTCTAGCACTCGGTCCAGATGATGAATGCCCAGGATGGTAGCCAACCCCAAACATATCTTTCTTTTCTGGCACTTCTACTGGACTGCCCCAGCCTTCTCGCATCCCCGACTCTACCAACTCAAGAGCTTGCTTATAAGAGGCTATGGAAACCCCCTTCTTTGGTTCTTCAGGAGGAGCTACCAATGCAGACGCTTGTTCAGTCTTCAGGGGCTCAAAAGCCTGACATGGAGTCTCGACTATCTCGCCATCCATCTCCACATACTTGAATGAAGCCAGATGACTAACAAAAATGTCTCCTTCCCCTCTGACAGTTATAACTTGGCCTTCCCAGACGAACTTTAGCTTTTGATGAAGTGTGGATGATACTGCTCCTGCTGAATGTATCCAAGGCCTTCCCAGCAAACAAATATATGCAGGTTGTATATCCATTACGTAGAACGTGGTATTGAAGACTTCTGGACCTACTTTAATTGGTAAATCCACCTCCCCGAACACTGATCTCCTCGACCCATCAAATGCTCTAACCACTAGGTCGCTGGGCTTTAAAACCACTCCATCATAATCCAACTTCATCAATGCCTTCTTGGGCAAAAAATTCAACGATGATCCGGTATCTACCAACACGTGAGAAAGTACTGCACCCTTACATTCTAAGGAGATATGCAGTGCCCGATTATGAGCACGCCCTTCAGATGTTAGATGCATGTCTGTAAAGCCCAATCCGTGACTGACATTGACATTAGATACCACCGTTTCCAACTGATTTACTGAAATATCTTGAGGCACATACGCCTTATTCAGAATATTCAAGAGAGCCTTCCTATGAGAGTCATAACACATTAGCAAGGACAAGATGGAAATCTTCGACGGAGTCTGCTGCAGATGGTCCACAATCTTTTAATCGCTCCTTTTGATAATTCTCAGAAATTCTTCAGCTTCTTTATCAAAGGTGATGTCTGGATCAGTCACTGGTGCGGGCTCACTGACAACCACTGGCTGCTTCCCCCTTGCCTTAGCCTGGGCTTCTGCATTGTCTCTGGGTGGTATCACACTATTTCTTAGTGTTTCCGGCACAAATAACCTTCCACTTCTAGTAAAGCCCTCTACTCCAACGTTTTCTACCTGAGCCGGGGTCGTACTAGACGTGACCAACTCTTGCTTCTGGCCGTTACAGTATACTTCGCCACCATAATTCTAGGGAATAGCTCTATCGCTCTGATACATTACTGGTCCTGCAGTGGTGATGGTTATCGGTGCCACTCTGGCCTGTGGAGGAACTTGAGACGGATCATAGAAGATGGTTACTGTAGATACTTTGCTTTCCTTTACAACCTTGTCAAACTGCAATACCCCTTCATTAATCATGCTCTGGATCCCTGCTTTCAACTGCTCACAACCATTTGTAGCTTCAACACATCCTGGACAATCAACTCCACACCCAGGAAAAACACCCTTTTGTGACAAGCAAACTTTAACAACACTCAACGAAGTCTGCAGGTCATCAACGTCACGCACCAAGTTTAAATTTTCCCCTTCATAAACTGCCCCAACCGTACCTCCGTGAGGAGGCATGAGGTTCTGAATTACATTAGGAGTAGGAGAAAAATTGATTGCTTTGGAATCTACCAGGTCTTGGACTACATACTTCAAAACTCTGCAGTTTTCCGTAGTATGTCCAGGTGCTCTGGAATGAAATTCACATCTAGTGTTTGTATCGTAACCCTCAGGGAGTTACCCCGGCTTTGGGGGTTGCAAAGTTATGAGCTGAACCAACTGGAGTTGTAGGAGATTCTTCAAAAGTTGTGAATAAGACATCAGTGGAGTTTCGAAATGTCTTTCTCTGGTCTTCTGGGGGTAATATGGACGAGGAGCTCTTTGTTGATACCCTTGTTGGTATTGCGACTGCGGTGGTTGGACTTGTTGTTGAACAGGTTGAGCTGTTATGGTGACGGGGGCCACTTGCTGATAAAAACCTTTGTTACTTCCTCCCCTCTGCGCGTACACTTCCCCGGTCTCTCCTTCTCTCCTCTTCACGAAGGGCTTCTTGACACCAGAACTCGAAGCGCCCCCATTCTGAATCTTCCCTTGCTTGATCCAACTTTCTACCCTTTCTCCCGTCAAGATGATATCTGAGAATCCACTTGAGGAACATCCAGCTAGCCTTTCCATGAAATGCCCAGGGATGGTATCCAGGAACAGGTCTACCATTTCTCTCTCCAGCAAAGGTGGTTGCACTCTAGCGGCCACTTCGCGCCACCTTTGCGCATAAGCTTTGAAGCTCTCGGAGTTCTTCTGAGTCAAACTTTGAAGTTGAGTGCGACTAGGCGCCATGTCGATATTATTTTGATACTGCTTGAGGAATGCTTCTCCCAATTCCTTCCAGTTTCTTATAGAGCTTCTCTCTAGCTTCATATACCATTCTAAGGACCCTCCGGAGAGACTATCCTGGAAGTAGTACATCCAGAGCTTTTCATCCCTAGTATGGGCAGCGATTTTTCGGTAGAATGCCTGCAAGTGAGTCTTTGGGCAGGAGCTACCGTTATACTTGTCAAAAGTAGGCAGCCTGAATTTGTGAGGAATAACCACCCTGGGGACTAGACCCATGTCAGACACATTTATCCCCAAAGTGTCTCTACACTCGAGGGCTTTGACTTTCTCCGCAAGCATAAAAAAGTCTTGAAGATTTCTTTCTCCTCCGAACCCCATGTCATTGTTAAAAGGAGAGAACTGATCCTCCTGCCTGTCTTGTACCGGAATGAAAGTTGTTGTGACATGTTCTGGAACTTGAGGTCCGCCTGGGCCATTGTTGGTGTTGGGAGGAGTCACTTGCACGTCAGGAGTGGTTACATGAGGATTAGTCTGAGGATGGTTGAGCCCTTGAATTGCATTCCTTAACTCTTGTTGTCCTTGAGCCATCCCTTGCATCATGACCATGAACTCTCCCATTCTGGTGCGAAACTCATTAAGCTCAGTTTGCATAGCGTCCATGACTGTCCTCAGGTTGTTGCGAGTTGCGTAATGATGCGGGATATTCTGTCGGAGATGTCGGGCCTTGGCAGCTCTCGCAATCTTTTCCTGAAACACAGATAAGTTAAGCAACCTGTAGAAAACCTGCAAAACAAAGAAAAAATGCAAATGATGCGTATGCAATGCAATGTGTTCCTTTTATTCCCAAGGCTTCATTTGCTTTCCCATTCCGGTGTTAAGAAAATATCCCTTGCAAGAAAATCCTGTGTGACATTCAAATTTGAAGTGGTGGCCTTTATTTTATGTCCGTGCAACAGATATAACCAGAGACTTCGAGTAAACCAGAAGATAATTGAAACAGAAAAAACCCTCACAGGGTGCAAATTCATATATCAAGAGAAAAGTAAATCAGGAGAGAGGGGATTCCCACAACAAGCATGTGGGTAATCCAAGTCATATGAATAAAAGATTAAAGCTTAGGAAAATCTACATCCCGTAACCTCCAACTAAGGCGCTTGACACCTTGCAACAACTGAGCTATATCTGGATGTGTAGGTTCCTGTACGAGCTTCTGAATTAGGATATCCCTAAGGTCAAAGGAGGCATGCAATTCCTCGATTTGTTGTAGGAACACCTTTTCACTTTCTTGGCTTGTAATGGAATGATTCTTTGCCCTCTTGACGTCGGCTTTCAATTTCAAATCTTCAATTTCTTTCTGAGCTTCCTTTACTGCTTGTTGGATTTCTGCTAAACTTTGGAGACGACTTTTCTCTTGATGATAAGCCTTCTGAAGGAGCTCTCTCTGTCCATCCAAAGAATCTTGAAGAATCTTGAATTCTAGCTTGTGTTTGATCTCTATCTCCTTCTGCTTCCTCAAATTGTCTTCCCACTTATCTTGCCATAAGGTGATAGCTTCATTGGCTTCATTCAAATCCTTCCTCTCCTTCCGACGCTGGGCCGCCTTGTGAGTTTCAGCTAATCCCCTTTTCTTGAAGTAAAGCTCTCTCTCTCTTGAAAATCTTGCTGCTTGAGCCTAACCATCTCTTCAGCTTTGTGAGCTCTTTCCTCCAACTTTTGATTCTGTATCTTCAGCTTCTGACATGAATTGTAAGCTTCTTGATTCTCCAACTTGAGTTGTTGAACCAAGGCTTCCAACTTTTGATAATCTTGAAGAGGCACTAAAGTTGTGGGTGCTACCTCCTTAGGGTAGAGAGGTGTTTCTCTTGAAAATGGGAGCAACAGGGTCTCCACACGATCCTCCAACCAGCTGGCAAAAGGATCATAAGTGTTGGGATCCACTTTCCCAAAGTCTTTCTTCCCTTTTATCACTCTAACTTCCCAAGCTTGGGATAATAACATGCTCTTCTTGAGATTTCCTTCTGCTGGAAAGTACAAAGATTCATTTGCCTCTTCAATCAAAGGCACAACTCTTAATGGATAACCAAACTGCTTCCTAGACAAGATATGATTGTAACTGATCCCACATTTCCTTCCTAATAGAGGCACACTTGGGAAGCTACCACAACTGACCAACAATTATTTGCCTACAAGATCTCTGTTGCATCCTCATGCAATGTCAGCTGAGGTTAAGACCATTAATCTTTTGGACCACTTCCAAGATTGTTCCAAATCCTGAAAAGGTCATGATTTAGGGAGTTGCCTTACAAACCAATCAGCAAATAGGGGAGCACAACAATTTACATGTCCTTTCCTCTTTTCATTTTGTTGCACCCCAAATTTTCCCCTCCCCTAGTCAAGGAAATGTTTCCCAAGGATCCTCTCAAGGTTCACAAGATTCACAAGGTATCCCAAGAGGTTCACAAGGTTCACAATTAGTCAGAAAGTAGGGAAGTTTCCTCAGACAATGCCTCCTCCTAAGAAAAGTGTCCAAAACTAGGGTTTTGGATTTCATCAGGCTAAATGGACTTTCAAGGCCTCAAGTGAGCTTCATAACATCCTACATGTCTTCAAGAATCCCTATGTCAAGTTTCAAGGCTTTCCTAAAAGGTTTGCTCAGTCAAATGATTAGATAGGCTAAAATCAGTCAAAGAAGTTAACAAGTCAAACTGAGGTCAACTGTGGTCAAACCAAAGTAAAAATTCATGATTTTTTTGCCAACATCAAGTATATGAAGTAAAATTCATCATTTGATCAAGGGTTGATCATGATTCATCAAGGAGATTTTAGATCATCAAGAATCAGGAGTTTCTAAATTAGGGTTTTCACAGGAAAAGTCAATTGAACTTTGACCAGCCATAACTTTCACATGCTTCATCAAAATTTTTCCATCCAAAGCTCATTTTGAAGGAAATTGAATTCTCTACAACTTTGTGTCTCACAATCCAAGCCCAAAAATGCTTCATTTGGAAGGTATGAGCTAAGACATTATAGGTCATTTTAAAAGTCAACAAAAAGTCAACATCTTCCAAAGGGCATAACTTGAAAATGGTAAAAGATATGGACATGAGACCAAAGAGGTTTGTTAGAGGACTCTTTAAGCTTTACAAAATGTCCAAGAACACCTTCATAGCCTTAAAATTGAGGGATTCGTGTCTTTGCAAAGTTGGGAAATTTTTGAGAGGTTTATTGAGCAAATGAGGTCTTAGAACCAATTCTTTCCACTTGGGCTTGCATTTTTATGACCCAATCACTACCATGACATCATGCACGAATCAAATATCATTTATTCAGATTTTTATTAATTTTATTTTATTAATTTTTATTTTATACATTAAAAATCATTTTAAATCAAAATAAAATATGAAAAGCTCAATATTTGATATGATTCTCATTCTAGAAACTCATAAACATGATTTAAAGTTGATTGGGAGATTCAAATTCGTGCTGAACCAAAGGGGAAAGGATTTGTGTGATTTTTTGACCAAAATAGCAAGTTGAATCTTCATGATCAAGTAATCTCTAAAAAGCCCATAAACCTACAACTTTCTGACCTAATTTGCTTCTAATATATGTATACAAGTGATCACAAACACAGGAACACGATTTGGCAGCCTCCAAGAACACTTTTCACATTAAAAAATTTCCCTAAAATTTCAATTTCCGGTTTCCTATTTGCAGGCCAATTGAAGGTATTCTAAAGACATAAACATGATCCTTGAACATCATTGATACGATCTCAATGTTTTACATCATCAAAATCATCCCTGAATGCATAAACTGAATCTCTTTTGTTCTTGATTTTGAAATTTTCGATTTCATTTATTTAGCTAACATAAACTAATTTTGTTGTTTGATTTGTGTTAGTCATGATCTATAGATGGTTTCTGGACATTTTCTTGAAGAATCATAGCCTAGAACATGAACTGCCATTGTTAGGGTTTCGTGTTTCAAATTAGGGGTTCCTGAAAAACCAAATATAAATGGATTCTAAGGACATAGATGGACTGTATGAATCATAAGGAATTCATTGGTATAATTGGTTTGATGAAATTGTACTTATTGATTGATGTTTGAGTTTCGCAGGTTTAAAACACAAGAAAATTCGCAGGAGAATCCCTGGGAAAATTCGCAGGAAAACCTGCGAATCCTGAGGAAGAAGATGATGAATTGGCGCTGAAATTGAAATTCAAAAATTGGTTTTAAAATATAATGTTTATTTACTGATTGTATGTTGAACGCGCCCCATGTGGCTCAGCTGGTTTGTGTGTGCGTGTGAATATGATGGTCCTGGGTTCGATTCCCCCCCAGGCCATTTTGTTTTGTTGCATTTTTTTTGATTTTTTACAGGTTTATAACAAAAGGGTTGCTACTCCTATCATGAATGCCAAGACGCGCATGGCCTGGTGGTAACGTTATTGGTCCAGAGTGTGGAGAGCCTAGGGCCTGGGTTCGAATCCCAGCCCCAGGTATGTTCTTTTTTCTCAATTTTTTATTTATTTTGTTTTTGTTTATTTTATATTTATTTAATCTATTTAATTTCTTAAAAAACAATTTCTAAACAAATGTTTTATAATATTTTCTTCTACAAAAAAACTTATATTTTAAACATTCAAACTTTATTTTCTTAAAATCAAATTGTTTATATTTATTTTATAAATTTATATTTATTATTGTATATATTTTTGTAAATAAATTAATTAGGGTTAAATTAATAATCAAAAACCCTAATTTTCATAACCCTAACCCTAACGCTAATTTTTCTTAATTTTAAAATTTAACCTAATTTTCTTTATAGACTATAATTAATCATTAATCATTTTTTTAATATGTGAATAATTTAGTATTTGTTTATTATTATTAAAAACCTATTTTCTTAAAAAAATCTTTTCTAATACTAATTTGTTTTGCTAATTTCTTATGTCTTTTATTTTTATTTTTCTAACCTTTATTCTTATTTCTTATTATTATTGATATTATTGCTTATTTATTATTATTTATCTTTATTATATTTCTCGATTATATTGTAATTGTCCCGAAGCTTTGTAATAGTTTAGGTTTATATTTTTGCTTTATTTTTATTATGAATGTATTTACTGTGTGGTTAGTAATTCTAGGGTGTGAATAACATACTTGTAATTAAAATTAACTTAGAATAATTAACTTAAATAAGATAAATATTTGAATATGAACATGCACACACGTAAGTCGATCTTTGATCGCCATCTTGCACTTTCTAGGGTTACCTCTCATGTTGCCTATTTCAAAAGGTCAAGTAAGGTGTCTTAAGCAAAGTCCCTTCACAAATATCATAAAGTCCCTTCATTCTATAAGATCAAGTCCCTTCGAGGTTGCCTACGATAAATGATCTTGTCCCTTCGAATAAAAGATGATAAGTCCCTACGAATTGCTAAAGACACCTTACAGTTGCCTATATCCAGAATTCCCTACATATGTCCCTTAACATCCAAGGTAATGACTACCTATTCCTTAATAATAGGGACAGTCTTACCCTTGAAAAGACATAAAGAACAGTAAAGATTTCATATAGGGTAGGTTTCTCTTAATTACTTGCTCACACCTTTCAAAATATTCTTCATACCACACTTTTCAAACAAAATTTTCAAAAACAAGTCTTTGTATACATCCATACGAGGATCATTACAAGGTACTCAGAAAGTTTCTAATCACACACTACACCTCTTTCAAAACAATTCAAAGTGAGCTAAGTAACTAAGAGCCCATGGATAACCATGGATATAAAGGGTGCTAATACCTTCCCTTTGTATAACCTACCCCCCGAACTCAAAATCTTTTTTAAGGTCTTTCTTGTTCTTTTATGTCCTTTCCTTTTGGATAAAATAAAAGTCGGTGGCGACTCTTGCTATCCGCAACATTTATAGAAAGTCAGTTCTCCCACCGTGTTACACATTTCTACGGTGAACCCCGTAGTAAAAGTTGAAATTCTGTGATCAGGTATGAGATGTCCTAAGAGATGTCCCAACACTTGACAGATTTAACCAAAACTTAAATAGCAAGAAAAGTAAACAACACAGAAGTTTGTTAACCCAGTTCAGTGTATAACCACACTTACATCTGGAGGCTACCAAGCCAGGAGGAAATCCACTATAAGTAATATTAATTCTAGACTTAAACCACCCTGTTTAATCTATCACTTAATAACTACCCAATGCAATTTCTACCTAAGACACAACTTAGATATGAGTACCCTACTCACTCCCCCTCAATCACACAGTGATCTTGTTTACAAGTTTAATAAAATTGAAGACATTCTTCAAACAAAATAGCTTGATCTTACTTCACAGTTTCAATCAAGTCACAAATGCACTTTTGCTTAAAAGCTCATAAAGTGGTACAATAAAAACAACCTGCTATTAAAACACTTAGACACCCTATTTGGTCTTCTGAAATACGCACTCAATTCTGAGGTATTCTGTTGTTTAAATAGGTGTTTGTAATTTGGGCTTTCTGTAGGTTAATCCAGTCCTAAAAGCATGCAGCTTCCACCTTGAATTTAGGGTTTGTTACTTCCTATATTCTAGGTGATTTAGTTCTTCTGATTAATCTGAATCCTCATAATAAAACTCCCTACAGATGCGCCTTGTTCTGTTTTTATCCATCCATAATTAATTCCAGATAACTCTCCTTAAATATCTCAGAACAGTGAGTCATTAATTAATTCTGGTAGCAGGTTTGAGATGTCTCAACATCTGTTGGGACATCCTGAAAAACTGAACTTAAGTCATTTACACAATGTCCCAACATCTGGTGAGACATCCTGAAATAAGTTCTTATACTCTGTTTAATAATGTCCCAACATCTGATAGGACATTCTGAACTGAATTCAATATTTCTTGTTGGTCAAAAATTCTGCCAATTCTAAACATCTACAAACTCCCCCTTTGGCTAATTTTTGGCTAACATCTTTTCTGGTTATCAGAGTGCAGCAGAAGTTATTTTATCAGAGTATAGCATTACTTTTCTGTTGAATCATATTTGAGATTACTCCCCCCTCAAACATACATGTATCCAGTCTTGTTGCAACAGAAATATTTATCAAAACACACTGATTCAGTTCAGAAACAAACAAACAGATTTTTCATTCATAATTAAACAGCATACACATTGTTGTTGTTGTTCTCCCCCTTGTTAGACACAAATTTTGGGGCCAAAGTCATTGATTCTAAATTACAATGCAGCTGTCATACATTTTTTTCTCTCACATACAATGATCACTCAGATTCATCACATTCAGTTTCTTCAGCTTCCTCAGTTTCTTCATCAGAAGTAGCTTTCTGATCACCTTCACTTTCCAGCCTTTGGATGATTTCTTCAAGCTTCAGCTTCCTAGCTTCAAGTTCTTTACAAGTGCTCTTCAGTTCAGCAATCAATGCAGTCTTGGAGATTGGAGTCTTGGCAGTTGAAGGACCTGCAGATGTCCCAGAGGGTGCTTCAACATCTGCTGCATGATGACTTAGGAACAGTTTGTAGTGAAAGGCCAGAGGGCTTTCTCTCTTGCAGACTGTGTCCTTCTCAGTGAGGATTCCAGGGTATTGACTTAGCACTATACCACACAGCAATGAAGGAAAAGCTATTGGCAGCTTTGTTGCAGATGAGCTAGCATGCTTCAAGGTCTGATCAAAGATGTAGGCACCATAATCCAGCTTAGTCTGAGTGCCCACAGCATAAATAAACCTGCCCAAACCAGTGGATATTGAAGATGTGTGATTGGTAGGCACCCAGTTTGCTGTACCAATCCTGTTCAGCATGGCATATTTTCTTGTCAACATGCTCACTGAGAGCTTTCCTTTCACTGGCCAAGCCTTGATCTGATTTGCAGTGATAACCTTGCAGACCTGGTTATCAGTCTTCCCTATCTCATTTGGTCCATCAGACTCTCTTCCAAGGTATTGGTTGATGATCTGAGGAGAGAACTCTACACACCTGCCTCTAACAAAAACTTTTCTAAATTCAGAAGACTTACCATTGGCACAATCTTCCTGAAGATTGACTATGAATTCTTTGACAAGAAGCTCATAGCAGGGAGAGAGATTGGAGACTGTTTTGAAGAGGCCAACAGCAGAGATGAGGTCAATTAATTCAGTGCACTCAAGTGCATTACTGCTCAGCTCTCTTTCAAGTGCAACCCTTCTTTGGTACACAAACTTCCATCTGTTAACACTTGAGACATGATGAAATGAGATGTTGTCCAAAGGGGCTTCTGGAACAGAAGTTGAAGCCCTAGAGGGTGCTGTTTTCTTCTTTGGAGGAGATGTTGGGACATCTGCTTCAACATCTGAGTCTGAGGGAGTGACAACTTTCCTCTTTTGAGTTTGGACTTTACTCCATTGTTTTGTAGGACCAAAGACAGTTTTGGCTTTGTCTTTCTTTGGGGTAGCTTGCTTCTTCTCAGGAACTGCATGTTCTGCTTGCATCTTTCCTTTCCTAGACCTGAGCCTTTTGGCTATGCTAGGTCTTACAGAGGCAATGATCTCTGTATCAGAATCCTGCTCAAGATTCACCACAGGAGGAGATTGAGCAGTCTCTTCTTCAGCTGGTTGATCAGCAGAGATATGCTTTTCAGTTGAGGCTTTGGTATGATCCTCAGATTCTTCTTCATCACTTTCATTTGAGGCCTTTTTCTGGTCCTCAGATTCTTCTACAGCAGCATCAGATGAAGCCTTTTGTTCATCCTCAGATGTTTCAACATCTATTGGGACATCCTGTTGATCAGGAGTGTCCTTTGCAGCTTGAGTTTGTTGATCATCTTGTGGAGCTGGCATGGTGTTCAGAGGGATAGATATGCCACTAACCACTCTTTGTTCAAAAAGAATCTTGTTAACTATCTCTTTTATGGAAGCATCCACATATTCAGAAGATTTTGGAGGCATGTTTGCTGGTGAAGGAATGCCTTTGGATTTGCTGCAGACTTGATCTTTTGCTCTTTTTGGAGTTCTTGGCTTTTTAGCACGAGGAGCACTTCCTCTGATTTCGTCCAATGGAGTAGACTTCATGGGTACTACAGAGATGGGGGTTGCATGAACCACATCTTCTTTGTTGAGAACTTCTTCAGGAGTGTTAGGGTTTTGAGACATTTTCAAAGAAGATGGATGAAGAGATTTAGGGTTGATGATTTCTGAAGAACAGCTAGATGATGCAATTCGCTTTTGATAGTATGATGAGAATATGGATAGCTGAATGGGAGCTCTTATTATATAAGTAGCCGTTACATTGAAAATGATTAGGAATGGAATACCCAAGGTTCTTGACCAGACTGGTGTTGCCATCTGGTACTTATGCCACACAATGTCATATGACATGTTGGCACATCTCATTAACTGCTAAATCTCACATAAACAGATTCCCAATTTACCCCTTAAGTTCTCAAATTGTGTAGCATCCAATGCTTTTGTAAAGATATCAGCCAACTGCAGATTTGTAGCTACATGTTCCAATGAAATCACTTTTTCTTCTACAAGATCTCTGATGAAATGATGTCTGATATCAATATGCTTGGTCCTGCTATGTTGGATAGGATTCTTTGATATGTTAATTGCACTTAAGTTGTCACAGTACAATGTCATGACATCTTGTGGGACATTGTACTCAGTGAGCATTTGCTTCATCCAAACCAACTGAGAACAACTGCTTCCAGCTGCTATATATTCAGCTTCAGCTGTAGATAGGGATACACAATTTTGCTTCTTACTGAACCAAGAAATCAAATTGTTTCCTAGAAAGAAGCATCCTCCTGAAGTGCTTTTTCTGTCATCAGCACTTCCAGCCCAATCAGCATCACAGAAGCCAGTGAGAATTGGTTTGCATCCATGAAATTACATTATGCCATAGTCACAAGTACCATTAACATATTTAAGAATTCTCTTGACTTGATTGAGATGACTGACTTTTGGATCAGCTTGATATCTTGCACATACACCTACTGCAAATGCTATGTCTGGTCTGCTAGCAGTCAAGTATAACAAGCTTCCAATCATGCTTCTGTATAAGCTTTGATCTACATTCTCACCCTTTTCATCTTTAGTCAGCTTTAAATGTGTGGGGGAAGGAGTTCTCTTATGAGTAGCATTTTCCATTCCAAATTTCTTGACTATGTTCTTGGTATACTTGCTTTGGGAAATGAAAATGGAGTCTTCCATTTGCTTTATTTGCAGACCAAGAAAGTAGGTTAACTCTCCTACTAGGCTCATTTCAAATTCAGATTCCATCTGGTTGACAAAATGTTTGACCATCCTATCAGACATCCCACCAAAGACAATGTCATCTACATATATTTGTGCAATCATGACATTTCCTTCTACATCTTTAACAAACAAGGTTTTGTCAATTCCACCTTTCCTGTACCCTTGCTTGATAAGAAAAGTAGTCAGTCTTTCATACCATGCCCTTGGAGCTTGCTTCAGACCATAAAGAGCTTTCTTTAGTTTGTATACATGATTTGGACAGCTTGGATCAACAAATCCTTTAGGCTGTTCTACATATACCTCTTCATTAAGATAACCATTTAAAAAGGCACTTTTCACATCCATTTGAAATAGCTTGAACTTTAAGATACAAGCAATTCCCAAAAGTAGTCTGATTGATTCAAGCCTTGCTACTGGTGCAAAGGTTTCATCAAAGTCTACTCCTTCAATTTGTGTGTATCCTTGAGCTACAAGTCTAGCTTTGTTCTTTGTAACAACTCCTTGTTCATTTGACTTGTTCTTATACACCCATTTTGTTCCAATCACATTTATGTCATCAGGTCTAGGAACAAGATTCCACACTTCATTCCTTGTGAATTGACCTAATTCCTCTTGCATAGCACAAATCCAGTATTCATCAGTAAGAGCTTCCTTGATGTTTTTAGGTTCTATTTTAGAAACAAAACAGGAACCTGAAATCACTTTTCTTGATCTAGTGCTCACACCTCTGTTGGGATCACCAATTATCAAATCTTTGGGATGATCCTTCTGTATTCTGATGGAGGGAGGTTTGTTGGATTGTTCTGTCCTTGCATCAGTTTGAGTGAAGTCATAATGATCACTCTTTTCTTCAGCTTCAATCTTGATATCAGCAGATGTTCCAACATCTTCTGGGACATCTGTAGGAGCATCATCAATTATCACATTTATAGATTCCATGATAACCTTGGTTCTAGAATTAAATACTCTATATGCTCTGCTGTTTATAGAGTATCCAAGAAAAATCCCTTCATCACTTTTAGGATCCATTTTTCTCCTTTGCTCCCTGTCTGCCAGAATATAACAGTTACTTCCAAACACATGGAAGTACTTAACTGTGGGTTTTCTGCCCTTCCAGACTTCATAGATTGTGGACAAAGTTCCTTTTCTTAGAGTAACTCTGTTGTGGATGTAACAAGCTGTGTTCATAGCTTCAGCCCAGAAGTACAAAGGTAACTTTTTAGCATGGATCATAGCTCTTGCTGATTCTTGAATAGTTCTATTCTTCCTCTCAACAATCCCATTCTGTTGAGGAGTGATTGGTGAAGAATATTCATGATTGATTCCTTCTGAAGAGCAGAAATCTAAGAACTTTTGGTTCTCAAATTATTTTCCATGATCACTTCTTATTCTGATCACACAGCTAGCTTTTTCCCTTTGTATTCTTTGGCATAAGTCTTTGAATACATCAAATACATCAGACTTTTCCTTGATAAAATTTATCCATGTATACCTTGAAAAGTCATCAACCACCACATAGGCATACCTCTTGCCACCAAGACTTTCAACCTGCATAGGTCCCATAAGATCCATATGCAATAGTTCCAAAACTTTGGAAGTTGTTAGATGTTGGAGCTTTGGATGGGACATCTTGGTTTGCTTGCCTATTTGACATTCACCACATATTTTGCCATCATCAATCTTCAGTTTAGGAATACCTCTTACAGCATCCATAGATATTATCTTCTTTATGCCTCTGAAATGAAGATGACCTAGTCTTTGGTGCCATAGTTTCACTTCTTCTTCTTTAGCTAAGGAGCAAGTTGAAGTAAGGCTGAAATCTTGAGATTCCCACATGTAACAGTTGTCTTTAGATCTGGCTCCTTTCATGACAACCTCTTGTTCTTTGTTAGTCACTATGCATTCAGTTTTGGTAAAGTTTACACTGTACCCTTGATCACATAATTGACTTATGCTGATCAGGTTAGCAGTTAAACCTTTAACTAGCAGCACATCATCTAGTCTTGGAACATCTTGACAGTCCAAGGTCCCAACTCCCTTGATTTCTCCTTTAGCTCCATCTCCAAAGGTTACATACCTGGATGAATGTGACTTTAAGTTTACTAGCAGATTCTTCAATCCAGTCATGTGTCTTGAACATCCACTGTCAAAGTACCAGTCTTCTTTAGCTGATACTCTTAGTGATGTATGTGCTATATATGCAGCACTTTTCTTTGACCATTTGAGTTGAGATTTCTTTTGATGCCTCTGCCCTGTGTGTTGTTCATCAGTAGATCTCCAAGATTGATTGTTGATCTTGTTCTTGTGTATCTAGCTTTGATCAGCCTGAGTGCTAGCTTTTGGTCTCCATACCTTCTTGATGACTTCTGTCTCCTGCTTAGGAGGTTGCTGATTTCTTTGATGTTTATGCAGCACTTTCTTGGTAACTTCTATTTTCTGCTTAGAAGGTTGCTGATACATCTGATTTGGATATCCATGCAGCTTATAACAATGAGGTTTGATATGTCCAAATCTTCCACAATGATGACATCTCCATCTTTGATACTTCTTCTTCATTTTGTTCTTTTCAGAATGTTGAGACATCTGTTGGAACATTATGTTTGACTTTGTGTTCTTTTCCTGATGTTGAAGCATCTGTTGGGACATCTTGTTTGACTGTATGGATTTTGAAGTAGTTTTGCTAGAGCTAGCTTCATCTTTATGTACTCTGTTAAATCCCAGTCCACTTTAATCCCCTGAATGCTTATTGTTGTTGAGAATAACATCCAGTGTGTTTGAGCTGCTGTTCAACATTCTAACAGATTTGGACATGTGTTCCAATTTGGAGTTGAGAAGACTGACTTCACTTTTCAAGGTGTCAATGATTTCTTGATCACTTGCTTTTTCATCTTCTAGTGCCTCCTTCTGTTTCTTTAGCTTTATAACCTCACTGCATATTTCAATGCTTCTTTTGTATAGATCTTTGTATGCTTGCTCAAGTTCTTCAACAGTAAGCTCCCCATCACTGGAATCACTTTCAGATTCACATAGTCCAGCTAAAGCAGTGATATGCTTAGCTGATTCTTCTTCTGAATCACCTCCTGAGTCTTCATTAGACCAGGTCACAGAGAGTCCTTTCTTTTGCTTTTTTAAGTAGGTAGGACATTCATTCCTGATGTGTCCATATCCTTCACATCCATGGCATTTGACTCCTTTTTCTTGACTGGTCTTTTCATCATAATTTGACCTTCTGTTAGCATCATAAGGCCTCTTGTTCTCAGAAGAGTTTGTGTATCTTCCACTGGGTTTGGAATTGCCTTCCATTTCTCTGAGAATCTTTTTGAATTGTCTTCCAAGCATAGCAATGTTGTCTGATAAGCTTTTACCAATATCTGATTCATCATCTTCTTCTTCATCAGTATTTGTCACCAAGGCTATGATTTTGTTCTTCTTAACATTTGTGTCATTCATTCCCATCTCAAATGTTTGAAGGGAACCAATGAGTTCTTCAACTTTCATAGTGCATATGTCTTGAGCTTCTTCTATTGCTGTGACTTTCATGTCAAATCTTTTTGGCAAAGATCTGAGGATCTTTCTTACAAGCTTTTCATCAGTCATCTTTTCTCCCAAAGCTCCAGAAGTATTAGCTACTTCTAAGATGTTCATGTAGAATTCATGAACTGTCTCATCTTCCTTCATTCTCAAGTTTTCAAACTTGGTGGTGAGAAGTTGAAGTCTTAACATCTTTACCTTTGATGTTCCTTCATGAGTTGTTTTGAGAGTATCCCACACATCTTTGGCTAGCTCACAGTGATGCACAAGTCTAAAGATGTTCCTATCAATGCCATTGAATAGAGCATTTAAGACCTTGGAGTTGCCTAGTGCTGAATCTTCTTCCTCCTTACTCCATTCTTCTTCAGGTTTCAACACTTTTGATCCATCTTTGGTGTCTTGGATAGGATGATCCCATCCAATGTTGACTGCTCTCCAGGCCCTGTTGTCAAGTGATCTTAAGAATGCAATCATTCTTGGCTTCCAGTAGTCATAATTAGAACCATCCAGTATAGGTGGTCTATTTACTAATCCTATATCTCTGTCCATGTTTCCAGAATTTGTATTCCCTAGATCTCACCCAGTATAAACAGGCAGGGTGCCTGCTCTGATGCCAATTGAAATTCTGTGATCAGGTATGAGATGTCCTAAGAGATGTCCCAACACTTGACAGATTTAACCAAAACTTAAATAGCAAGAAAAGTAAACAACACAGAAGTTTGTTAACCCAGTTCAGTGTATAACCACACTTACATCTGGAGGCTACCAAGCCAGGAGGAAATCCACTATAAGTAATATTAATTCTAGACTTAAACCACCCTGTTTAATCTATCACTTAATAACTACCCAATGCAATTTCTACCTAAGACACAACTTAGATATGAGTACCCTACTCACTCCCCCTCAATCACACAGTGATCTTGTTTACAAGTTTAATAAAATTGAAGACATTCTTCAAACAAAATAGCTTGATCTTACTTCACAGTTTCAATCAAGTCACAAATGCACTTTTGCTTAAAAGCTCATAAAGTGGTACAATAAAAACAACCTGCTATTAAAACACTTAGACACCCTATTTGGTCTTCTGAAATACGCACTCAATTCTGAGGTATTCTGTTGTTTAAATAGGTGTTTGTAATTTGGGCTTTCTGTAGGTTAATCCAGTCCTAAAAGCATGCAGCTTCCACCTTGAATTTAGGGTTTGTTACTTCCTATATTCTAGGTGATTTAGTTCTTCTGATTAATCTGAATCCTCATAATAAAACTCCCTACAGATGCGCCTTATTCTGTTTTTATCCATCCATAATTAATTCCAGATAACTCTCCTTAAATATCTCAGAACAGTTAGTCATTAATTAATTCTGGTAGCAGGTTTGAGATGTCTCAACATCTGTTGGGACATCCTGAAAAACTGAACTTAAGTCATTTACACAATGTCCCAACATCTGGTGAGACATCCTGAAATAAGTTCTTATACTCTGTTTAATAATGTCCCAACATCTGATAGGACATTCTGAACTGAATTCAATATTTCTTGTTGGTCAAAAATTCTGCCAATTCTAAACATCTACAAAAGTCACCTAGCAAAGTGGGTATTGGATTTCTTCTGGCAAATATAGTGATAGCTTCCATGTTAATTAAACCCTTCTCTCCTGGAAACAAACTAGTCTCATACACTATCAAAGCAAGCAAGGTGTTGAACTTAGCCCATTTGTTCTCAGAGGCCAGGTCATGAGCTTCCTTGATAAGAAAATCTAAGAAAAGTCCTTTACCCTTGGTGGCATCACTTCTCTGCTAACTTTGGATAAATCTAGAAGGAAAGACTCAACTATATCTTTGGATCAAGGCATCTTCTCTAAGCCATAGTAAGGAGCACCATTTTTTATGGGGATTTTGAGGATGTTGGATATCTCTTCTAATGTGGGAGCTAAGATATAGTCAGGGAAAACAAAAACCCTCAGCTGTGGATCATAGAACTGCAGTAGAGAATGCAAGCTATCCCTCTGATCAGTGGTTGGCTTATTCACATAGTCTAAGATCTTTCCAAACTCTTTAATGAAATCATCAAGCACTTTGTCCCCCATCAAGCCAATTAACTTCTGAATACCATCTGTCTCTTGATGTGGGAACGTATAATGGACATTTTTCTTCCTTGGAATCTCCATGTTGAAACAACAAATATGACCAGAATAGGAGGTAATACACCCTGAGAACAAAAAGAACACAAAATGATTAATGATGTTATGCAAGGCAAGGCATGTGATCAGTGATGTGTATGTGTAGTGAATCAGATAATCAAGTCTCTGTGCAAGGCCACAACATCATCACAAGTATCTTTCTGATCAGGAGTTCATGATTTCAGAATCCATAATTAACAGAACAAGATCATATTACTGAAGTGTACTGGAATACATGGGTATGTTGAAGTTTTGGGCTCCTGCAAACCTGTAAACCCTCCCAATCTCACGGGTGTGCTACTCGGGTTAAACATCACGGACTCTCAAAGCCGAATAGAAATAATACGTTCACCATCTCCGAGAAATGGCTAATGACCAAATCAGGGAATCGGTTTGGCATTATGTACTACTCAGGGGGTCTCAGCTGAGTCCAAGGAAAAAAGCATCCCTCATAAGTCCTCAGCTTCAGGCACTGAATCGAGAAACAATAGTACATTCATCCCGAAGGGTACAATACTATCGTCATACGAACAATTTGCATTAACTGGATTCCTATGAGAGAACTAGGCCATCCTACGCGAGTTCCTAGTGGGCCCTCGGGTGCGAGTGGGTTTGCCAACAAATGTGGTCTGCCACTGTCATCACTGGAGAGGGATGTTTCCACAAAGGTTCTCAATGATCGGCTCCCTGACTGCAAATAACTATCAGGGTAGTATATTTCCCCAGAAAGATTCTGGCGTCAATACATTTTCGAGAAGGTCGCAAGTCAAGGCGTGTAACTCACTAATACCAACATAGCAAGATACCATGAAGCCAAAGTGGAACCACTCTAAATCCTAGGTGCACTCAAGTCGAGTATTTGGCTTATCTCACAATAACAAAACCCCTCCCATAGAAAAAAATGAAACCAGCACAGTCCAGTATGATGCATGTGAAATAAATACTAAAAGCAGTAAATAAACCTGTAAAGTAAACTGTAAACGAAAACAGTAAATAAACACAACAATACACACATTTAAACACCCAAAGAAAACAAAAACAAATAGGCTCTAGGATTGACTCTACAAGGGAAACCATAGATTCTGAGTTCGTTCCCCAGCAGAGTCGCCAGCTGTCGCTCCCGGGATTTTCATCCTGGTACAAACGCGAAAGTGGCGCGAAAAAGGTAGAGTCGCCATCCAGACATTTTTATCCCGAATGAATGGGAAAGGTAATGCTGCACAAACCTGAGGAAGAAGGAAAGGACAAGGTCCTGCGAACCAAAGATCTGGGTTCGAGAGTCGGTTACGACCTGGGAAGGTATTAGCACCCCAAATCGTCCGTCGTACCCCACGGGATCCACGTTTGCTTGTTTGTTTCAAAAGGTAAGAAATAAAGCGTTGCTGAACAAGTGAACTGCTACTGGAACTGGAATTGAAATGAGAAAGGGAATTGGAAAAGAAAATGAAAGGAAAGAGGGGGAAATGTAGGGAAAATAAAGAATGTGCTCGAACGGGCCCTACCCCGCTGCCTACGTATCTCATCGGGAAAATGAGGATCAGAGTCGACGTAGTTCGCCTAACCAGGCGGGAACTTTGTTTGTGTTTTTTACAGTTGGAACTGCGTATGTCCGTGCTCAGGTGTTGCAGGCTCGTCTGGTATGAGTGCATTTACCGTCTTGCATGCGAGACAAGTCGTCGCAAGTTCGCGTTATGAGTGAATGAGATAAGTAAAGAAGTTCTCGCAGGATAGTCGCTTATTGTGTGTTTTTGTCTTTTATGAGAAATGTTTTGAATTTGTTTGTGAATATTCTCATACTAAGACCTATCCATCGCGGTAAGTACTTACACCTCGCCCCGAAACAGGACGCGTATAAGCACTCCGCAACAAAGTCTCGTGTCGTACAAGAACGTTCGGTTTTTATTAAGTACTTTATTATTTTTCTTTATGAGATGAGAAAGAATTACACAAGTTGCAAAAGGCAAAATCTAAGGGACTAAGACTCAATCCTAATTTTGTTTATTTATTCACAAGTGGTCCTAATGGTTTGTGTGGTTTCCTAATCCTAATGAAGAAAGGAACTAGAAACTACTAGAATTCAACTTACTTCCTAAGGAAGTTAAGTTGATTCTAAGAACAATGGGGAAGCCTATACAAGTGAGAAATTCAAATAATAAGGTAAAGCATTAAAATGGAATAAAGAATAAAATCTAAAACAAATGCATTTTAAAGGTATAAAGCTAAAAGTAAGCCTAAACTTCATCTAAGTCTATTTATTAGAAATGCTAAGCCTAAGTCCTACAACTAAGGGAACTATCTAATATTATCATTCTAAAAATCAGTAATTAAATTATACTAAGTCATTTTAATATCCTAAGATTAAACCTAAGTAAACTAGTTCTTAATGAAGCATAATATCCTAAACTAAACTAGGTGAATTTTACATGAAAAAAGGCCTAAAGATTAATACACTAAAAATATTAAAAGTCCTGGAAAAAAATATGGAATTAATTCTATAGGGTCCTAAAACTGATTATTATATTGTGCTAAAAAATATCCTAAAAATTCAGAAGTTAACTATGTCTAAAAATCACTTAAATCCACTTAAGGATTAACTATTATTTTCCATGGATTAAGCTACCAAAACAGTGGAAAAAATGGCCTAAAAATCTACCAAAAAATATCCTAAGTTCTCTTATTAGTCCTCTAAACATAGCAAAAAGAATGGGTCAAAATTCCTACAGGAAGGGGACAAAATAAAACGAACAAAAACAAGTGGAGTTAAAAGAATTCAATAAAATGCTAATTAAGAGAAAAATCGAAATTAAATAAAAAATAACCAAAATTCAGAAAATAAAATTGCCAAAAATTTCTTAATGGAATTATTAAGCTACTGAATTTTTTATAGAATTTTTTCATGGTTTTTGCTATTTTTTAATAAATTATTTCTAAACTAAACTAAAACAAAAAACAAAATCTAAAGAAATAAATGGAGGGGGGTGAATTTAGTGATTTTATTAGTTCTTTTTTTAATATGGGCTTAAGAAGGTGGTGTAGAAAGCAAAAGGGCAAGACCCAGCCTGCGCAGGAATGAGGGAGCATAGGATGAGGCTTAGTCAACAATTTTGACTCTAATCTGGGCCGTTTGATCACAAGACTCCCTAAGGTATTATAATCGAACGGATCACAATGAAGGCTCGCGAAAGACTAAGGTGCACTGTCCACACATGAACGACCTCAGGGGAAGCCAACCGGACGGTGACACGTGTCACCGCCGGTGTGGCTGGAATTCAAAAAGACTCCATCTTATCTCTTCTAACGGTTCTAAATTATGGGGAATCATGGGAAATTAATTGGAATTAATGCAAATTAAAGATGGATTAACAATTTGACTCAACATTAATACAATTTAAATATTTCATTATTCATTTTAATAATAAAACAATACAAACACAGCAAAACCTAACCCTAATTCACTTTCCCTTCTCTCACACCCGCCGTCACCTTCTCCGTCTTCTCTCTTCCTCTTCATCGCACCAAACTCTCTCCCTTAACTTCATCTTCTTCTTCCTCCATCATCCTCTTCTATAAAGCTTCTTCTTCTAAAACCCTAGCGCCACCTCCATACTCCCTCATCTTCCCATCTTAACACCGCCGTGAACAATTGGAGAAGACGAAAAAACACGGCGAAATATCCTCCTCTCTTTACAACTACAACATAATCTTCACCTCTATCTCAAATCAAGACCGCAACACAACTTCAACCTAACCTCTCTTCTCGCTCAAATCCGAAATCAAAATCTCATACTCTCAAATTGGTATAGTCGAAGATCACAAAAATCGCAATAACTAAATCACCACGCAAGAACAACGGAAAGCAAAAAATCACACAAGAACAACGCAAGAGCAATTCGTACCTTACAATTTAGCCGCTGACGAAGAACGTGATTCAGGTATGTATTCATTTTGATCCACGTCGCACTCTTCCTTTCACTTTTCAGAATCTTGTGTTGCGATTGCTTGTTTTTGATCAGAGAATATGTTGAACGATTATTATTGGACTTCTTCTTCTTCTTCCCCTTGCTCCGCGAGTCTGAAACTATTGTTGTTCTTGCAGATTGTGATCCTTGATGCAGGTTCTGTTGATAATGTGATGGTGAGGGTGTTGCACCCCAAAATTTGCCCTCACCAAGACAAGACATTGTGAACTAAGAGGTTCACAAAGTTTACAAGGTTCACAAGACATCTCATGAGGTTCATAAGGTTCACAATTGGTCAGAAAGTTTGACAATTCCTTCAGACAATGCATCCTCCTAAGTAGTGCATCTTAAACTAGGGTGTTGACTTTCATCAGGCTAAATAGAATTACAAGACTTAAAGTGAGCTTCATATCATCCTATATGTGTTCAAGAATCCCCATGTCAAGTTTCAAGACTTTCCCAAAAGATTTGCTCAGTCAAATGATCAGATAGGTTAAAATCAATCAAGGCAGTCTAAAGTCAAACTGAGGTCAACTGTGGTCAAACCAAAGTCAAACTTCATGATTTTTTGCCAACATCAAGTATATGAAGTAAAATTCATCATTTTATCAAGGGTTGATCATGATTCATCAAGGAGATTTCAGATCATCAAGAATCAGGAGTTTCTAAATTAGGGTTTTCATAGGAAAAGTCAACTGAGCTTTGACCAGCCATAACTTTCACATGCTTCATAAAAAATTTTCCATCCAAATCTCATTTTGAAGGAAATTGAATTCTCTACAACTTTGTGTCTCACAAGCCAAGCCCAAAAATGCTTCATTTGGAAGGTATGAGCTAAGACATTATAGGTCCTTTTAAAAGTCAACAAAAAGTCAACAACTTCCAAAGAGCATAACTTGAGAATGGTAAAAGATATGGACATGAGAGCAAAGAGGTTGGTTAGAGGACTCTTTAAGCTTTCCAAAATGTCTAATAATACCTTCATAGCATTAAAATTGAAGGATTTGTGCCCTTGCAAAGTTGGGAAATTTTGGGAAGTTTATGAAGCAAATAAGGCCTTAAAACCAATTTTTGCTAAATGAGCCCACCAAATTGCCATCCAATCTTTACAAAATCACCAAGCACGACCCAACCCACACCTTTTCTGATTTTTTATATTTTATTTAATATTTATTTGAATTTTATTCATTAAAATACATATTAAATCAAAATAAAATCAAAAAAATCAATATTTAGACATGATTCTTCTTCTAGAAAATAATCAAAGCCATTTAACATGATTAGATGCTGTCCAAATTCGTGTAAGGCAAAAATAGCAAAAGATTATTTGATTTTTGGACAATTATGGTGATGAGATTTCTTCCACATCAAGCAACTCCAAATCCATGAAGAAAGCCCATTCTTTTTGACCTAATTCAATCCATATATATACATAAACATATTGCAAGCACAAGGGGACGATTTCAGAGCCTCAAAAACCATATTCAAACTTCACAAAATTCTTCAAAAAACTCAAATTCGGATTCACCCTTGCAAGGCAATAAAAGGTATTTTAAGGACATGGAGAGGATCCTTGGACATCACTGAACCTATCCCAACCCTCAAAAGCATCATAATCATGTTCATACGCCTTGACCGAATCCACTTTGTTCTTGATTTTTTTCGTTTTCGATTTCTAATATCTAAGCATTATTAATGATTTTTGATGTTATTTTCTTGTTTGTGATAAGCTTTAGATCATATCTGGGCTAATCAATTGAAGTTTTGTTGCCTAGAACGGATTCCACCATTATTAGGGTTTCACTGGCCGTTTAGGGTTTTTCATTTAAACACACATAAATGAATTCTAACAACGCTAATGAACTGTATAAGACATAAGGATCATAACGATATGATCAATTTGGTGAAATTTCACAGGTTTCATGGTGTTTGAGAAAACACAGGTTTCCCTAGGAACCTTAATTCGCAGGTAAATGCGTAGAGGAAAACGCAGGAATTTTCGCAGGTCCAGGGGAAGAAGATGAAGTCTATGGCGCGAAATCTGATTTTTGAATTTAAGCTTGTTTTATTATATTATGTTATTAGTTATATTTCAGATACAATGCTTGGCACAGTTGGTAAGGACGCGCGCATATGAAGTGATGGGCAGGGGATCGAATCTGGTCTCCAGCAATTTTTTTTGCTTCAAGGCTATTTATCTAATGATTTTATAATATAATGATTAGCTTCTCATCCTATATCACAAGCGCGCAGTGGCTCAGTTGATTTTGGAGTATGCTTGGTCAGGTAAAGGACCTGGGTTCAAATTCCAGGTCCTGTCTTTTTGAGGTTTTTTCCATTATTTTGCTATTTTCTTTGTTTTTATTTCTTTAAATTAATTAAAATAGTTTTTTTCTAAAATAATAACTAAATTGTATTTTTATAAAACCTTATATTCTTTTAAAATGCATATTATTTTCTTAAAAAAAATCTAATTAGTATATTTATTTTATTATATGTTTTTATTATTAAATATATTTATAATATGTACATAATTTAATTAAGTTTAAATGATCAAAACCCTAATCCTGATTTTCTCAATTACAAGATTAACCCTAATTTCAAATACTAATTTATAACCCTAATTTTTATTTTTAATATTAACTTAATTAATTTTTCTAATATCTAATTAAATAATTAATAATGTTTTCTTTGTAAATATTTATTCTATGATTTCTTATTATTATATTATTTTCTTTAAAAAATTCATTAAAAATGTTTATTTAATCTAAAAAATATTTAATTAACTTGTATATATTTTTTATATTTGTGCTAACTTTTTTCTTCTTATAATTATTTTTATCACTAACCCTATTTATTTATTGCTTATATTTATTATTTAATTATTATAATGTAACTGCCAAAGCTGTGTAATAGTCGTAGTTTTTTATCGTTTATTTGTTTATAAATATTCTTGCCATGGTTAGTAAATATAGAGAGTGATAACATGTTTGTACTTTGAAATTAATTTAGAATCACTAATTTAATAAGATAAATATATGAACACTCACACACGTAAGTCGATCTTTGATCGCCATGTCACACTTTTTAAGGTTATCCCTCATGTTGCCTAATTATAAGGTCAAGTAAGGTGTCTTAAAGCAAAGTCCCTTCTCATAAAATATCATCAAGTCCCTTTTAAGATTATAAGATCAAGTCCCTTCGATGTTGCCTACGGTAAATGATCTTGTCCCTTCGAATAAAAGATGATAAGTCCCTTCGTATTGCTAAGACACCTTACAGTTGCCTAAACACAGATGACCCTTCACATATGTCCCTTATAACATCCAAAGTAATGACTACCTATTCCTTAATAATAGGGATAGTCTTACCATTGAAAGAACATTTAAGAACAGTAATGATTTAATTTAGGATAGGTTCCTCTTAAGTACTTGCTCACTTTTATTCAAAAATATTTCATTACACTTCACATTTCAAACAAATTTTCAAAAAACAAAGTCTTTATATACATCCATACAAGGATCATTGTAAAGTACTTAAGAAAATTTTTAATCACACACTACACTTCTCAAAACAGTTTAAAGTGAGCTAAGTAACTAAGAGCCCATGGATAACCATGGATATAAAGGGTGCTAACACCTTCCCTTTATGTAACCTACCCCCCGAACTCAAAAATCTTTTAAGGTCTTTCCTGTTCTTTTATGCCCTTTCCTTTGGATAAAATAAAAGTCGGTGGCGACTCTTGCTATCCGCAACATAACTAAAAGTTAGTTCTCCCACCGTGTTACAGAACTGGCGACTCTGCTGGGGATTTAATTAAAGAGGGGTACCCTTAGGAATTAGATCACTTTAAAATTATTTGCCTTGTTTGCTTTATATTTATCTGTTGGGTGCTCTTATGTGTGAAAGATCCTAACCCGGATCTAGTGTACCTTAGGTAAATGGCAATAGACCAAGGAAACTGTACGGCGTATACCGATATGGTTGATCTGGTGGCCATAGGTAGTGTGACTTCTTGGTTGGTGCTTATGTTCCTTAAGTAAAGTTGAGGATAATATGAGGCTGCCATATGTTGTCAATACACTAACTAACTTTTAGAACCCTAGTTATCCCATCTTGGCCTTTAGAAAAGTAGTGAGATAACCGGCTTTGGTGAAGACTGAAGTTGGTTGATACTCGATGCTACACTCATTGAGATTCTAAACTCGGAGGGTTTTGGTTGGCAAGTAAGTTGCCTACTGAACAACCACCCTTGTGAAGGATCAATGATATTGAGATCCCTTAGAACATGGCTACTTTATAGGACAGGATGAACCAACTGAACTTCAGGGGAGGGTACTTACCTTTAAACCTCATGCAAGCTTTCAAACCTAGGGCTATTGTGTGACTTGTTTGTGTGTGCCACATGTTTATGATTGTGCATAACATCATAGCATCATCATGCATCATAAGTATAGCATTTTCACTAACCATTTCAAGGACCAAAGGATTTATCTTTGTTCTTTGTTGCAGGTCATGGCTTCTGCTCGTAGGAATACTATCCGGATCAACTTTGTAGGAATACCTCCTAAGCTTAAGGAATTGGTCTCTCAAATTTCTGAAAACTCCCAATTCATCAAGAGGCATGGTCACCTACTGGATCTGGTCACTTCAGGGTTCAATGAAGACTTGATGAGTGTTCTGTTTCAGTTCTTTGACCCCAAACATCATTGTTTCACATTCCCGACTATCAGCTGGTTCCTACAATGGAAGAGTTCTCTAAACTTCTGGGTATACCTATCCTTGATCAGAAACCTTTCACAGGCTTGGAAAAAGAGCCTAAACCTAAAGTCATTGCTGCAGCCCTACATCTGAAGAAATCAGACATTGTCCTAGAAATAAGGAGTGGAGTTAAGGGTATTCTTGCTAAGGTATTGATGGAGAAAGCTCAAGTGTTCCTAAAGGCTATGAGTTATGATGCTTTTGAGGAGATCTTAGCCCTATTGATTTATGGCTTAGTGTTGTTCCCCAATCCAGACCAGTTCATAGACATACACGCCATCAACATATTTCTGACTCGTAATCCAGTGCCTACATTACTTGGAGACATCCTACACTCTCTTCATACCCGTACTACGAAGGCAAGAGGAACTCTGATGTGCTGTATACCTTTATTGTCTAGGTGGTTTATTTCTCACCTTCCTCGATCAGTGATGAAGAATGAACAAGGGTTCAGGTGGTCCAAGAGGATCATGTCACTTTCTCATTCAGACATTCATTGGTGTTATAGATCTATGGAGAATGTTACTATCATTGACCGTTGTGGGGAGTTCCCTAATGTGCCACTCCTGGGCATAAGAGGGGGCATTACCTACAATCCTTCCTTAGCTTTACGTCAGTTTGGTTACGCTCGGAGTGATGGTCCTCATGACATGTTGATTCAGGGTATTGTGTTTGACTACGACAACGATCTGCAAGGCTACCGTCAAAGGTTCATACGAGCATGGGGTAAAGTGAACAAGGTTGACAGCAAGAATCTGGAACCAAAGTAAACTATTCCTATGGAAGCTTATCTCAGATGTGTGCAATCTCGTGCTCAGACTCTTATGATGCCATATCCTGCCATCCTGCCAGTTACTATGGAGCCTGTTGCTGAAGGAGATACTTCTTATATCATTCTTCATCCAGACATGCCCACTGACATGGAAGAGCTACAAAGGTCCTGGATCCAGTTGAAGGAGCAAAGAGATACTTTTGAGACTCATTACAAAGCAAGTCAAGAAAAAATCTTGGAGCTAACAAAACAACTTCACGAGGAGCGGAATCTCAACTCATACCTCAACACAAAGAGGAAAAGTCCATGGGAGACTTAAAACCCCATCTTTTGTATTCATTTCATTTTTATTGTAAGCCCAAGGGGCAAACAAATTTATTACTAATAAAAGTTTACTTTTTGGTTGTTTAAACAAATTTAAATCCTGCGGTCCTTGAAAAAATTGCATACGCATTTATACACCATATCATTGCATCACAGGTTTCTTATGTATAGGTATCTTATCTTCTCGCTGTTTATTTCAGCAGAAATGGCTCTTGAACAGACTGTCAAAGATCTCCAGGCTCAGAATGCACAATTCCAAGAGTTGATTCTGAACTTGTCCAAGGGACAGGATAAATTGAAGACATTGTTGGCTAAGAAGACTAAGAAAGCTAGAAGATCAGGAGGCCTTATTAATCTGGGAAGAAGGTTCAGAGGTCCTGTCAAGACAAAGGAACAGGTTGAAGATTATGAGTCTGAGGATTCTGAGAAAGAGGGAGGCAGTCTCCATAATACTGTGGGAGATTCTGATTCTGAAGCAAATTATTATCATGATCCTAATGAAGATAAGTTCAAGATGCTGGTGGATAGAATGAATGCCATGGAGTTACAAAAATCTTATGGGCTGGATTTTGAAGATTTGAGCTTAATATCTGGAGTGGTTATACCTATTGGTTTCAAAGTTCCTGCTTTTGTGGTGTATGATGGTGTCTCATGTCCCAAGCTGCATCTGAGGTCCTATGTCCGGAGGATTCAACCACATACTGCTGACAAGAAATTGTGGATGCATTTCTTCCAAGAGAGCTTGTCTGGAGCTCAATTGGAATGGTACTATCAATTGGAGAGTGTCAACATCCGTGATTGGAATGATCTTGATGAGGCCTTCTACAGGCAATACCAATACAATGCTGATTTGGCACCTACTCGCATGCAACTCCAAAGCATGTCAATAGGTGCTAAGGAGAATTTCAAGGAGTATGCCCAGAAATGGAGAGACCTGGCTGGCAGAGTTCAACCTCCTCTGACTGACAGGGAGTTAGTGGATATGTTTATGAGTACGTTGAATGGTCCTTTCTATAGTCATCTCATTAGAAGCTCATCATCTGGCTTCACTGAGCTGATAATGACTGGAGAACGTGTGGAGAGTGGTATAAGAAGTGGAAAGATACAGGTGGGTGCCTCTTCATCAAGCACTGCAAAGAAGCCCCCTAGTGGGAAGAAGGACTCTAATGCTGTGTATAGTCAACCTGGCTGTAGCAGAAGTCATCAATCTGTGGGAGCAGTTCACATCTCTAATCCTACCCCTGCAACACCAGAGCCACCACAGAGCAATCAGCAGAAGCCTAGAAGACAGTTCACCAAGATCAACATGTCACTGGCCCAAGCCTTGCAACACCTGTTGAAAGGGGAACTCATTACTTTGAAGGACCCTCCTCAGAATCCTAATACTTCCTCTCCTCGGTACAATCCTAATGCACGATGTTCCTATCATTCTAATTGTCCGGGACATGACACCAACAACTGCTGGATATTGAAAAACAAGATTCAAGATATAATTGATGCTGGAGAGATTGAATTTGACCCTCCTGGGACTCCAAATGTGATTACTTCTCCCATGCCAAATCATGAGAAAACTATTAATGCCATTGATGAAGTTTCATATATTTCCTCAGTTGCAGATGTGACTACTCCATTATCCGTTATCAAGAAGAAGTTGGTACAGGCTGGATTCTTTCCAGGTTGTAATGAAGACTGTTTCTATTGTGCTTACAAACCTGATAGCTGCTGGAAGTTAAAGGATGGTATTCAACGCCTCATGGACAATTACACCATATTGTTTGAGAGGACACCTTCTGTGGAAAGTATGTTTGAACATCTAACTCAAGGTGCAAAGGTTGAAGATGTGGATATGGTTGATAAAGTGCCAGTTAAGATTACCTCTAAAGGTCCTGTCAAGATCACTTCCAGAGGACCCATCAAGATTACTGCTGAAGGTCTGGTGAAAACTGTTGCTGAAGCTAGAGTGGCTCCCATGATTATTACCACTTCTGGCCCTATTACGTATACTTCTGATAAAGCTATACCCTGGAATTACGGTTCCGATGTTTATATCCATGGTGTTAAACAAGAACCTCTGACTGATACACCTTCTACCAATGATAACCTTAATGTTGATAATATTGCTGGATCTAGTAAGATCACCAGAAGTGGAAGAATTTTCTCTCCTCCAGCTACCTCAAAAAATACAGTTCCTCCAACTACTACCTCTACTTCTGAGCCAAATGCTGATGCTCGGGGCAAAGGTCCTGTGGTTGAACCTGTGCAAGCTGAGGCACCGACTGCTGAGAATCTTTCTAAACAAATGGAAGAAGTGTTGAAGATCATTCGCAAGAGTGATTATGATATTGTTGATCAATTGGGGCATACTCCCTCCAAAATTTCTATGTTGTCTTTTTTGTTGTGTTCTGAGGCTCATGCTAAAGCCTTGATTAAGTTCTTGAAGACTACTCATGTACCAAATGAGATTTCTGTGGATCAATTTGAAAATTGTGTTGCACACCTGACTTGTGATAATGGGTTAGGCTTTTCTGATGCCGACTTAACTCCTGCCAAGAGAAACCATAATAGAGCTTTGCATATCTCCATTGAATGTAGGGGCACTACCTTGTCTCATGTGTTGATAGACAATGGCTCTTCATTGAATGTACTTCCCAAAGAGGTTCTAAACAAGCTCAGTCCTGAATATGCTGTGTTAAGACCAAGTAATATAGTGGTGAGGGCCTTTGATGGTTCAAGAAGAGTGGTGCATGGAGAAATAGATCTCCCGATCAAAGTAGGCTCTCAAGTCTTCAATTCAACCTTCTATGTAATGGATATTCGTCCTGCGTACTCTTGTTTGCTTGGGCGCCCCTGGATCCACGGGGCAGGTGCTGTGACCTCCACTCTACACCAGAAGTTGAGATACCCAATAAAGGGAAAGGTCGTCACTGTTTATGGAGAGGAAGAATATATGATCAGTCGTGTGAATTCATTTAAGTATGTTGAAGTGGAAGGTGAATATGTTGAGACACCTTGCCAGACATTTGAAGTAGTTCCCTGGGTTGTTCCTGCTGCTGAAGCTCCTCCTGTTGTTAAAAGAGTTCCTGTGGTTACCAGAGTACCTCCTACAATGGCCTCCCTCAAAGATGCCAGATCTGTGGTCGAAGAAGGTGGTTGTACTATTTGGGGTCAGCTTCCTGACATTCCTTACAAGTCTGACAAGTTTGGTTTGGGTTTCACTGCAGAGTCCCAGAAGGCTGTTCGTCGTGCTCGTGCTGTTCGTATCACCAATCAAGGGGTCATGAGAGATCAGATCAATGTTGTGGGTGACTACAATGAAGACTACAACCTGGATGACTGGATTTTTCCTACTGTGGGTGATGGGCTCAATAATTGGAAGGCTGAAGACGTTATTCCTATCTCCTTTAGTCAGGAGTAAATACTATTACTGTGTTGTTATTTTTAAGTTTGTAATTTTTGAACAATTAAACTTTTAAGCCTTGTGCCTTACCCGGGGCACAATGGTATGCTTGTTTCGGGATGTCATTTCATTTGCATACTTCATTCAATAAAAATCAATGGACGTTTCGTTTTCGTAAATATCGTGCTCCTTGTCTTTCTTTTCTTTTCTTTTTTGTTTTATCAGCTATGTGTTCTTACACACACCCACATCACTAAAATGCAGATCCTCATCCACTTTGGATCCTGTTGATAACAGTTCTACTATTGCCAATTATAATTTCGAGAATCCGATCTATCAAGCTGAAGATGGAAAGGAGGAAGATTGTGAAGTACCTGTAGAGCTTGCTAGGTTGTTACAACAAGAAGAGAAAGCTATACAGCCACATGAAGAGCCAATCGAAGTTGTGAATTTGGGAACTGAAGAAAACAGGAAAGAGGTCAAGATAGGGGCTGAATTAGAGGATGGTGTTAAGAGCAGATTAATTCAAATGTTACGTGATTATGTGGAGATCTTTGCTTGGTCCTATGAAGATATGCCAGGGTTGGATACAGACATTGTGATTCACCGCTTACCAGAAAAAGAAGATTGTCGTCCAAATAAACAGAAGGTTCGTCGCATGCATCCTGAAATGTCAGAGAAGATTAAAGCAGACGGGTGCGTTTACCGTCTTGCATGCGAGACAAGTTGTCGCGAGTTCGCGTTGAGAGTGAATGAGATGAGAAAAGAAGTTCCCGCAGGATAGTCGCTTATTATTTGTTTTTGTCTTTTATGAGAAATGTTTTGAATTTGTTGGTGAACATTCTCATACTAAGACCTATCCATCGCGGGAAGTAATTACACCTCGCCCCGAAATAGGACGCGTATAAGAACTCCGCGACAAAGTCTC
Source organism: Lathyrus aphaca (assembly GCA_963966055.1). Taxonomy (NCBI): domain Eukaryota; kingdom Viridiplantae; phylum Streptophyta; class Magnoliopsida; order Fabales; family Fabaceae; genus Lathyrus; species Lathyrus aphaca. The sequence goes on along the minus strand of OZ014524.1, from coordinate 31,391,107 downwards.
GTGTCGTACAAGAACGTTCGGCTTTTATTAAGTGTTTTATTGCTTTTTTATGAGAGGAGAAAGAATGACTCAAGTTGCAAAAGGCAAAAACTAAGGGGAACTAAGACCAACCCTAAGTTATTTATTATATACAAAAGGGAAATCCTAATGGTTAGTGAGGTTTTCTAATCCTAAGGAGGAAAAGGAAAAGAAAGAAGAAAAAGGATGCAACTTACTTCCTAAGGAGGGTAAGTTGATCCTAACAAAGGGGAAAGATCCTACCAAACACAAATATGGAAGGTAAAGGAAATTAAATGCATAAAAGAAAATGCATAAAAATAAAAGGATAAGGTGAAGGAAACTTACCTCAATCTTCCCCTCTACAAAACAAAGGTTAATGTGCATTTTTATTAAAAATAATAAAGCAAACACACAACAATTAAATCCTAATGACTCTAGGACTCTATCTAAATTCTATTTTAATTCTAAAGAACTAAAAGAATGCTAAAACAAAAAATCCAGCACCTATTACAGCCCCTATTACCCAAACAGCTATGGAAACTATGCCTAACACAAATCAGCTTTTTACAGCCAACATGCAGCATGAAAAGATAGGTGTAAAAGGTTACAAACAACATGCAAACATAACAAACAACATACATTTTACATCACCTATATGCAAAAACAGCTATGAAATGCAAAATTCAGAATTGATTATTTTCATTTTTTTAATGCACAAACTCAATGAATTATGCACCAACATGATCATGAACATGCATTTGAACATGAATCAACATACATAATTGAATGAACATGAGCATTTTAGAAGGATTATGCAAGAATACATTACATGGTTGATTATGCAACAAGTAATGCACAAAGTGGCACATGAACATGGCATATGAACATGATGATTATTGATTATGAATATGCAACATGATAGCTCAAACATAATGTCAAACTCAATTCAAAATTCAAAATTCAGAATACATTACACATACATACATGACTATGTAAAATGCTATATATCTTGATACAATGAAATGCAAAATGATTTAATGCAATGCAAAAGATGTAAAAACAGAATGCAACATGATTATTTACATACCTAATGATGGATGAACATAGCAACAAGATGCAAGAAATCAAGGTGTGCACAAATAAACACAAAAATGCATAATACGCGACATGAACGGAATCGTGTCGAAACGACTCGAAATGGGAGAATGAGCTACTGGAAATGGACCCAAAAATTCCCTAAAATCAATACCTAAACATGCATGAACATTAGAGGCACTAGATAGCAAGAATGAGCAATCAAATAAACCAAAAATCCAAAATTCAACAGCGTTAACCGGTTAATCATATGCGTTAACCGGTTAACGGATCCAAAATAACACTAATTTGTGGCTAAAACGCACGCGTTAACCGATTAACCAAATGCGTTAACCGGTTAACACTGAACAGAAAGTGAAAAAAACTTTTGAAATAAGTGCTTTTGGCCACAAACTCACTTCTAATGATCCCTAACCTATCTAGGAACATGCTAACGCTAATTTCTACTTAATTGGGACTTATTTACACATGCTAAAACCTATTACCATCTACACCTTAACTTCTAATTCATTAACAATCATAATCGCAAGCCATACATAAAGAACATAATCGATCGCAAGCATAACGAAAAAAGCAATTAAAGAATGCCGAAATGGCGAGATGAAGAGAATAACTTAAAGGAGAAGTGATTTAGATCACCAACCTACGAAGCGGAGAAGTGCTTCGGTGAATGTTGCAAGAATCAAAGCTTGATCGAAGAGAAAACCGAGAAAACCGAGAAACCGCAAAATAAATGCGGTCTTGACGTTTGGACCTTCGTGCACTTCCGATAAGCCGAAACTTTCACCAAAAATCAGTAGCTTCTTCTTCCATAATCCACAAAAACAATGGAGGTTGAGGCTAAACTTCAAGATCTTCAAGTTTCAATGTGAAACTTGAAGAGCTTATTCAAAAAGCTTTAGTGAAATGAGGGAAAAAAGGAGGAAAACTGAGAGAGAAAAAGTGATTGTGAAAGAGTGAAATTTGGAAAATTGTGGGAACCCTTCTCAATGAAGTGATTAATGGTTATATAAAGGCTAGGCTTGGAGCTAGGTTTAGAATGGAATTAGGTTTGGGGCCCAAAAATTAGGCTTGGGATCCAAAATTAGGTTTGGTAGTTAGTTAGGGTTAGGGTTGGAAAAGGGAATATTCCTTGAAATACTCTAGAAGATGGTAGAACATGGTAGAAGTTTCTAAGGGAAATGGAGTGGAATTGAAGTGGAAAGAATGAAAGGAAGTGTGGAACGAAAGTGGAAGGAAAAGTGGAGGGAAATGCAAAACCAACCACTTTTCAAATGATTTTCTCTTTTGATTTTTTTTTATGGCTCCTCCATCATTTCTTGACCAAATTTGAAACATTGGATCATTGTAACCCTAATTTCATGATTTTGTCTTAAAAGTCCGGAGTCGACCCTTTTTACCTAGCTCGGTTGCCTTTTCCCCGATTCCTCGATTTCCAGTCGTCTGGCCAATTGAACCTCTTCAAAAATGAATTTGTGGACGAAATTTGAACTCGAGGCACTTGACACCATATATGAGATAATGGAATCCTCTTGGAACCAGAACTTCATGCAGAAGCCCAGTAGAAGTGTGTAAACACCCCAAATTTGCCCTCACTAAGTTCACGCCATGGCTTGTGATCTTTCATATTTGCATTAGTTCAATCATATCATACCATGTGGCATTTTTGCTTCACTGCATTAGTTCAAGTTCATCTGCATCTAGGGTTTGTGATCTGAGCAATCCAAGATCCTTCTGAGCCACTCCAAAGGTATTAAATCATCTCAAGAGGGTCCATGTATGTTCAATCATCATATTTTATCCTCCAAAGATCAAGGAATTCAAAGAATCACAAGAACTGGCAAAGCATGGAAGCAGAGCTAGGGTTTAACTACACAGATGACCTGAAATTAGGGTTTTGGTTTCAAAGGCCATAACTCCAATATTTTTGGTCATTCTTGTTTCTATTGGTCTAAATATGATATAAGGATCATGTGTACCAAGTTTGATGAAGAAATTCATTGTGGAAGTCATCTGTTCACTGGGTAACTTCTTAAGCAAGTCAGAGCAAAATCAGGGCATCTGAGGCCCCCCAACATGGAACCAAAGTGGATTTTTAATCAAATTGAAGTTATATGGTCTTTATTTGATCATTGGAGTGCTTAGAAGTTCACAAATTTGAAGAAAAATGAGCTAAACCAAAAGTTGCCAAAAATGGAAATGACTTGTAATGTAAACTTTCCATTTTGGGAAAGTTTTTCAACCTCCTCTTTCTCAACCAAAAATGCTTCAAATGAAAAATTGTTGGTCATGAAAGTTGTATATTGGATCATTCCCTTTTAAAAAAGTACAAGAACAAGATCTAATTCATTTTGGAACTCAAGTTATGGCTTTCCAAAGTTGGCAAAAATCACATAATTTCAAGTTTCATGCCAAAGAGGGATTTTTGCAAATTCACTTACCAAGCTTCTAAGTGACCTATAATTTACTTCTAAACATCATAACAACATCACATGACTCATTTTGCTTCAAATTGCCCAAGAATTCACAAGATTTCATGCCTTGGTTCACAAGAAACTTCAAAGAGGGCAAAATGCAAAACCTATGCCATCTTACTATCCAAGCCATCCAGCTGCATTCTTTTGATCCTATGGCTCACCATAAACCATGCTGAAGAAAGACACCCCATTGAAACACTTCTGTTCCAGCCCATGCTTGTGGTACACATACTTTTGACTTTTTGCATTTTCACCCATACCAATCAAGTTGTGACATTACCAACTCTCTGGCCAATCAGCATACATTGTGTGGACCTCATGGACCTAAAAGAACACAACACACAAGCTGAGAACCTCCCATAAGCCAGGATTCACAAAACTTGCCAAAAACTTCATTCCTTCGAAACTCTCTGCCCAACCATCAAAACTTCAAACTTCTTCCACCAATCAACTCAGAAACACTCAAGGATCATTTCCCAACAATTACAATGGCCTGAAACACCCCACAACACAAACATGATTTCTGAGTTATCAGAACCAAACATCAAAAACTAGCCATTATAAACTTGTTCTAAGCCTTCCAGAAGCATCAAGGTGATCATTGGAGTGGTTTTGCACAAAGGAGAAGGCCAGAAAGCTCAAACATAAAAAGCTCCATCTCAGGTATCATCCAAGAACATTTTTTCCAGAACTTGCGTTTTAAGTTATAAATTGATTCTATGTGATGTGCTGATCATTTTGAGCTTTGAACCATTGAAAATGGTTGAGTGTGTAGGATGTATTTGACTTCTGAAATTTTTGTGTGTTTTCCGTTTTAATTCATTTCTCATGATTCATGTAAAATAAATGTTGTTTGTTTGCTGATTCGTGTTCCATGAAGTGTGGGGATTGATTCTGGGTAGTTTTTAGGGCTTGTGGTGGCTTAGGGAGGAAGTTAAGGTTTTGGGGTGACCGGAGAAGATGACCGGAGCTCTCTCCGGTCACCTGAGAGTGATTAGGGTTTGATTTAGGGTTAATTATGTCAGTTTAAATTCTGACCATAGGATCATGTTTACCCGCGCATATGAATGGCCCAGATCATTTCAGTAAGCCCTAATCCCGATTATTTAAATCAATTAATTTTAATTAGCCAGATACAATCCCAGCCTTACATTCACGCGCGCAGTCTCCCTAGGTTTGAATCCTGGCCATAGATCTTGCTGACTTTCCTTTTCTTTGGTTTTTATTTTATATTTTATTCATTTCTTTTCACATAATTATTAAAACTAGTAAAAATCATCAAAAAATTCTGAAAATTTTTATCAAACATTTTATTAATTTCCAGAAACCAAAAATATTTTCATTTTTATTTTTTGCATTAAAAAAATATTTTTAAATCATTTAAATGTTATTTTTAATTAGTTAATTGATTTTAATTAATTAAAAATACATTTAAGTATTTAAAAATCACCAAAAAAATCAGAGAACGTTCTTAGACATTTAGAAACATTTACAAACTCACCATAAAAAATTATTTTTGGTTTTGGTCATGCTTTGACATTTTTTCAATGAATTAGGGTTCCTAAAATGACTTATTTTCTAACCCTAACTTCAAAATTCATAACTTTTAAACCAAGTTGAGTTTGTGAATGGTTCTTTTTGCATTGTTCTATGCATGGCTTATAGCATCCAAAAACATTTTTGTTTCATTTTTATCTTGTATTTTCAAATTATTTGGCATTTTACATTGAGGATCACCCTTAAAACCCTTGAAACTTAGGAAATTCATAACTCCTTCTAGGTTTAGCTTATGACCTCCCCCTTTGGATGGTAACCTTGTATAGGTTTAGGGTTCCTTTGAGTGCATTTTCAATTTTTTATCATGTCATTTGCTTCTGTCTTTGCCATTTGCATCTCATCCTTTCATAAAACCCTAATTTTGCATCTTCACCCTCATTCATCTTGTATATGCTTGCATTCATGAACTTGCCATGACATTTCATACATTCACATGACTTCTAAGACATTTTAGGACACATTAGAATCATATTGGATCATTGCATCATCCATTTGCCATGTTATGCATTCATTTCATTTCATATGCATTCATGAACTTTCATGCTTCTTACATGCTTCATTTGCATTCCCATCTCTTGTATGATCATCCATAACTCTTGACATACATTTGCATCATCTCTTAGCATCATTTGCATCATAGATATGCTTCTGGTTTTGGTTTGCATCCTTGCATTTCATTTCATTTCCACTTCATCTCATTTCCTTTTACTAACTTTTCAGGTGGTAAGTTACTTTGAGAAGTGAATTTGCCTTCACTTCTCACAATGTCTTCTCACCTCTCTTATACATTCATTGCTGCATTTTGTATTTGTATTAGAGTGAGCTTGATCATTCATGTTCCTTCTTCACCTTATTTCTTCAAACAACTTATCTTCTTAAGTGAAGTAAGTTAACTTGTCTCTTCTGCTTCTCCTCCTTTCATCTGCTTCTTCCTTGGTGGCTCTTCTTGAAGATCTCTTGCAAGCCTCATAAACCCTAGGAATACCCAAGCATGATCACAATTAGGGTTTGATTAGTCCCCCATTAGTTTTACCTTTGTGTCATCTTTTGTGTCTTCTCTTCTCATCTCTTAATCAGGGACTAAACCTTAAAGGTTTTAAGGCTTTGTGATTAAGGTTATGCCTGCATCCTTCTCTTATGATGGAGTGTATAACTTTAATCCTATGTGTTAAATCCTTAATATGTTTAAATCCTTTAATCAATTCATCTAATAAATCACTAAGACAATAACTTGTAACTTGGGCCTTGCATTAGGGTTCTAATTCTTCCTTAATTGGTTAAGAAGGACTAACCCTAGTGTTAATGGACAAGTCCCCCTCAAGTTGTCTTACAAACCATAAAATTCACTTCTTAATCTTATCATTAACTAAAATCCACTTTAATAAAGGCTTTGTTTTGTCATGAGGTTAATCCCTAATCATGGATTAAGTTGAGGAGCCTTCCTCAGCTTAAATGTTCTCATCTATTATCCTTCTATTAGGATGGTGTAATGGGTCCATTAAATCCTTGATTATGGCTTAAACTCATTACTTAACACTAAACAAAAACTCCAAAAACATCTAAATAATTGCAAGTAGGTTAATGATCTTAATCCTACATCATGGTGATTAAGTGTGAGGTGCTTACTTCATACTTAAGGTATTTCTCATTACCCCTAATCAGAGGGAGGATGTGATGAGTTTACTAACCCTTGGTTTAGGCTTAAGCTCATTTTCTCATGACAAACACAAAAAGAAATAAAAGATTGAAAACTCAAAAACAAACAATAATCGTCTCCTTTGGGATTCTTTTCTCATCTCATTCACTCACAAACGAGAACTCGCTTCTTCCGTCTAATGCAAGACAGTTTGCACCTGAGCCAGACAGGTCATACACTTGAGCATAGACAAGTAAGCAGTTCATCAGTCAATTCATCTTTCAGTCTCTTTGAGTCGAACTACGGTGTTCTAACTTCCTCATTGCACGAGAGGATACATAGGCATAACTTAACCGTTATCGAACAAAAGTATTTGTGTCTTCCCCCTCTTCCAGCATTATTCTTTAAGCCTCATTGTCTTGAGCATTGCACTCTTTCCTTACACTGACACTCCTTTATTTCACTTCACACTCCTTTTGCACTGATACTTGCATTCTTTTCCAGCTTTTGCACACAAAATAGCATAGACACTACCCCTTTAAACACAAATCTTTCAAGCGTGGATCCCATCGAGTACGACGGACAATCTGGGTGCTAATACCTTCCCAGGTTGTAACCAACCCCGTTTCTCAGTTTCTCTGGTTCACAACCGTCTTATCCATCTTTTCTTAGGTTTATGCAGCATTACCTTTCCTTCGGGATAAAAATGCCTAGTTGGCGACTCTTTTCAGTTCATCTTCATGTTCTCTCCTTCGCCGACCGTTCGCGTCTGTACCCCTCTTGGCCATGTGTCATCAAGTGGGAGCGACAACTTGGCGACTCTGCTGGGGAACCTTATACTGCAACCAGGGCTTCTGGTTCTTTTTGTGGGTTCCTCCTAGCGCTTGTTTGATTTGTGTTTACTGGGGTGTTATGTGCTAATTGTGTTTATTTGTTTGCTTTATTTAATGCTTTATGTACAACTTTATTTATTGCTTTCTTTACAGTCTTATGCTGTGCTGGATCTGGTTTTTGTTTTGGTGGGTGGGGTTTCATGAGTGATTAAGGTCCTATACCCGGGACCTGAGTGACACCTAGGCTAGAGTGGTTCATATTCTTTCCCATTCTATTTCGGTCTGGTGCGGGAATATGAAACATGGTTCAGATGTGGGTTTCTTCTTGAGAACTCTGTGCTACAGATTTCCTGTAGTGCTAAGGCTGTCTGGGAAGCCTGCTAAGTTTGGATGACCTTTATTTTGACCTTCAGAATCTGGAGTGAATTAGAGGAGGATCTTTTATGGTTATTGTAAACACTGTACCTCCAGGTTAGAAGTGTTTACACTTCTTATAATTGATCCAAGTCTGAGGATCCTTGTTCTAGAATATTACATGTGAGGGGGTTGGGTTGTTTACAGGTTTGCAGGAACCCTTGGCCGCATCATATCCTGTTACTGTTTTGTTTAAGAATACCTCACTTTGGACAGTTCTTGTGATTAACCCTGGATATGTGACTCTTTATTTGAGTCCCCCACCCTGGTTACTGGATTTCTGAACCTCCATCCGGACCCTTGAACATACATGGACCTTATACCAAGACAAATAATCAGATCCAGCTCTTGATCACAAACCCTTGCATATCATTTGCATACATCATCATTGCATCATTTAACATTTGTTTCTTTGTTTTTCAGGGTATCCACCTCATTACTTGGTTTGGTTTTGACCCCTTCTACTGGTTAGACCTCAGCTTCAGTTATCTTCTTCAGCATTTTCTTCAGCTATCTCCTTCAGTTTGTCAGAGACTCACCTGTATCAGTTTGTCAGAGACTTACCTCCAGCTTTTCAGTCAGTGATCTTCATCAGCATTTGTCTTCAGCTTTTTCATCAGCACTTATGAATATTCCAAGGAAAAGCAACATATCTTATCACTTCTTTGAGCCTTCTTTGACTGGTATCAGGCAGGTCCAGTCTCTTATCACACCTGACCATATCCCACTGTTTAGAGAGAACTATGGGGGTATTTTGGACATGGTCATGGATCTTGATTCTTCTCAAAGAAGCATGATCCACACATGCTTATAGTTTTATGACCCTCCACTCAGGTGCTTCACCTTTCCTGACTTCCAGATAGGGCCTCTATTGGAGGAGTTTTCTTTGTTGATTGGAGTGCCTATCAGAGGAGGGATCCCCTTCAACCCAGAGATGACTACTCCCAAAAGTGAAGAGATAGCAAGGGCATTGCACTTGGAGCCTGCCCTTATTGAGCAAAATATGACAACAAAAGCTGGGATTCCTGGTTTACATCTGGACTTCTTGATTTCTCAGGCCATCCTGAAGGCTACATTGGGAGAATGGAGGGAAGTCTGTGCACTTTTAGCCCTCAGCGTATATGGGGCTATATTGTTTGCAGATGAGCCTAAATTTGTAAGTAAGAATGCCATCCATGTGTTTCTGCTAAGGAACCCAGTGCCTACATTGCTAGGGGATTTTTACTACTCCATCCATCAGAGAAATGAAAAACAAAGGGGGAAGCTAGTCAGATGCTGTGCTCCTCTGTTCTACTCTTGGCTACTCAGACACCTACCTAAATCAGATGCTTTCTTGAACCCACACCAGCAGAAGAATTGGGCCAAAAGGTTCATTGCCTTAACATCAGAGGATATCAGATGGTGCACCCAGAGCACCAAAGGCAAGGATATTATTACCAGCTGCGGGCAATACCCTAATGTGCCTCTGAAAGGAGTAAAAGGTTACATCAATTATAACCCTTTACTGTTTAAGAGACAATTGGGATATGCCTTAGTTCACCCTCCCAGAGGACAGGATTTAGTTGAGACCCTATACTGTGAAGTGCAACCTAATTCAGCTATTGTCAGGCAAGCTTCCTAGGCTTGGGACAACATCCAGACCAAAGGGACAACCATCCTTGGAAGATGTAACAATGTTGCTTCAGCTCAGTACTCAGACTGGTCCCGTACTAGAGCTCAGATCACCAGAATGCCTTTCACCTTGGAGGACACACCTGGACCTTCTACAGTACAGCCTACAACAACTGTTAGCCTGGAGGAATTTGAAAAGCTGAAAGAGAGGAATAACCAGCTATCTGAGGCCCTGAAGAAGACTCTTTGGGAAAGAAATGATGGTTGTCTGGACATTGAAAGATTGGAAAGACTCAAGATTGAGCATCTGACCAAGATTGAGAGGACAAATGACTACATAAGGAAAGCAAGAGCCGAGGAACAAATATTGAAGAATGCCTGCAAGGAGGCCAAGATTCAGAAAGCTAGGGCTGAGCATTACCTGGAGGAGAGCCAGGCTAGGTGGATCAGGATCACCGAAGCCCGTGCACAAGAAGACCAGAGGACTCAGGCCAAGATTGAGCAGCTGGAGGCCAATGAGAAGAAGCAGCAGGAAGCTTTGTTGGCAGCTCAGAAGGAGATATCAGAATTGAAGCTCTGAGCGGGGTTAAAGAGATCAAAGGATCAGGACAGGCATAAGAAGCTGACTAATGCCATTGCTACCAGGAACCTCCTCATTAGGACCATTACAGAGCACCCAGCTGGTCCGGTGACTGAGGAACTCCTGAAGGAAGTCAGGGAAGATGACTATGGATTGGATGTCTGATTCCTCTTTGCTTATATTTCTTCTCTTTTGATGTACTTTTCCTTTTTGTTGTATTTTTGACCCACCATGGGCATGTGTTGTAAACAGACTATGTATTTTCATTATTTGTAATATATCAGTTTGTTTTATTTTGGTGGGTTTTCTCTCAACATCATCAAGCATCTCCTCGAGGTCCGGAAAAGTCAAAACCAAGAACCAAACCGGATACCTTAGAAAACAAATAAGCATACTGCATTGCATACTAACATTTCCTTTGTTTTGTAGGTTTTTGTTTATTATTTGTTTCTCACTTTGCTGTGCTTTCAGGAAACATTGCTCGTCACCGAGTGTTCCCTGTCAACCGCACACACCGATACCCAATGCGTAACAACCTTCCAGGCATTCAAATGGAGCAGGTACAGCAGGACCTAAATGAAGTAAGAAATTAGATGGTAAATGAAAGGGTCGAAATGAGAAACCAAATGACCCAGTTTATGGCTGTGATGACTGGCTTAGCCCAGAGCCAAGAGAGGCTAAGAGAGCTGGTAGAAAGACAGACACCTGAAGAACCCCATCTTGGAACAGGAGGAACCAGCAATAATGAACGAGGGCAGCCTCGCACCGACCCACCGGAGTATGGACCCCATTTGAACCCATATGTTAATATCCCAAGAAATGTTCAAGGTAATATTACTGGGGGCAGAATCCTGCAAGAGGATCCCCAAGAAGAACAGTTCACTGTTATTGGAGCTGGGGATGAAGTGTATGACAGAAGGCTGGATGAGATTGCCGAAAAGCTGAGGTCTTTGGAATCCCATAATTCTTTAGGCTTCGACCTGATGGATATGGGGCTGGTAGATGGGGTGAGAATTCCCCACAAATTCAAACCCCCTTGCTTTGAGAAATATAATGGTACCTCATGTCCGTGTACTCACCTGCAATCCTTCTTAGGGAGACTCAAGGCTTATACCATGGATGATAAGTTATGGATATTCTATTTTGAGGACATCCTGATTGGAGCGTCAAGAGAATGGTATTCGCATCTGACAAGGGCCACTATAAGATGTGGGAAAGACTTGGCCGAGGCCTTCATCCGTCAGTACTAATACAACCTAGACATGGCTCCCAATAGAACTCTTCTAATGGGCATGTCTCAGTCTTCAAGAGAGAGCTTTCGGGATTATGCTCAGAGGTGGAGACAGTTTGCTGCTGCTGTCCAGCCACCCATGTCAGAAAGAGAGATGGCTGACATGTTTATGAACACTTTCCAGGGAACGTATATTGACAGACTTGCTGCTTTCTCTTCCACCAGTTTTGCCGATGTAGTTATAGCTGGTGAGAGAATTGAAAGTCTTTTAAAAATGGGCAAAATCTCTGACAATGGTGCCAGCTCCTCCAACAACCCCAGAAAACCTTTTGCAGGACCCCGAAGGGCGGGTGAAACAAATGCTATCCATGCAAGCAGGGGCAGACCCCAATATTCTCACAGATTCATAGCAGCTGTTACTATTCCGGATCCAGTTCCACAATAACCATCATATCAACAACAACAACAACATCACTATCAACAACAATCTAATTTTCCGCAACAAAGAACTTACAACAATAACAACAACCAACAGCAGTGTCCCTTTCAGCAGAGACCATCTCAGGCAAACAGGGTGATTGACCCCATCCCTATGCCTTATGCCGCTCTACTGCCACAACTCCTGAAGCTTAACCTGGTTGAGTTAAGGACGTTGGCTCTACCAGATCCTCTCAATCTCCCGAAGAATTATGATGCTAATGCCAGGTGTGCCTTTCACTCCAACGCACCCGGTCACAATACTGACAAGTGTAGAGCCTTGCAGATGAAGGTTCAAGATCTGATCGACTCCAAAGCTCTCAATTTCGCACCTCCTCCGAATGTTAACAGAAATCCTATGCCTAATCATGGTGGGCCCATGATTAATGCCATAGAGGAAGATCAACCATCTGCACTGATTGACAATGTTGCACAGATTCAAACACCATTGGCAGAGGTCAAAACTCAACTCTTAAGATACCAAGTGTTCTCGGGCTGTGGGGCCTGCTGCGAATTGTGCAAGACTGCTAATAATGGTTGTGAGAAGCTAAAGTTTGGCATAGATGGCCTCATCAGAGATGGAATCTTGCAAATTACTACAACAGCTCCTTCAACAACTCTTTCTTCAGCAACAATGGATTCTCCTACAACATCAACAATCCTATCTTCAGCAAATCCTCCTGCAACAACAATAACTATCATTCCCACTGATTCATCAACAACTCCAGCGATCACTCCATCCATTGTTTCAACAGATCAAAGTTCAACAACATTTACTTCTACAACATCAGCACCCATCTTATCAACGCAAACGCCTACAACACCAGCAAACACTAATGAAGATGTCTCAACGGTCACAATCTATTATGACCCGACAAATGTTCATCCCAACAACAATTTCCAACAACAAACTGCAACACCTCCTGTCAGATCTCAAGTCACAATCTACTACGATCCGCATACCATCACAGTTCCTTCCGCTGCAGCAATCAGTCCGGTCACCATTACGGTACCTGGACCTGTTCCTTATGAAAGCAGTAATGCCATACCTTGGCACTACGGCTCTGATCTCTACTGCGACGGAAAGACACTCTAGATTCATCAACCTCTTCACCACAAATAGACAATGTTGGGGGAGGCGGAGGCTTCACCAGAAGCGGACGCCTTTTTGCCTCACAAACACCAAGACCCAATGCTGAAGCAGAAGCTGCTGCTAAGGCAAAAGGGAAGAATGTGGTACTTGAAGAGCCAATTGTTAAAGAAACTCCGAAGACGTCTTTTGAACAAGAAGTGGACGAGTTCATGAGAATAATCAAAACGAGTGATTACAAAGTGGTGGACCAGCTTCATCAGACACCCTCTAAAATCTATATATTATCACTGTTAATGTGTTCCGAAGCCCACAGGAATGCATTGTTGAAAGTCCTGCACGCAGCATACGTGCTGGAAGAGATTACGGTTAATCAGCTGGAAACGGTGGTTGCCAATGTTAACACCAGTCATGGACTGGGCTTCACAAATGCTGATTTAACGACGGAGGGACGCAACCATAACAAGGATTTACACATCACCTTAGAATGTAAAGGTGCTGTTCTTTCTCATGTGCTGGTAGACACTGGATCTTCGCTCAATGTCCTCCCAAAGAAAGCCTTGGTGAAGCTAGAGTATGATGGTTTGGATTTACGTCCAAGTAACTTGGTGGTGAGAGCATTTGATGGCTCTAAGAGATCAGTGCTTGGAGAGATTGATTTACCTGTGTTGATTGGCCCACAGACCTTTAAAACTACCTTCTTCGTGATGGACATATAGCCGGCCTACAGTTGTCTGTTGGGTAGACCCTAGATTCACGCCGCTGGCGCTGTTACATCTACCCTTCACCAGAAGTTAAAATTTGAGTGGGAAGGCCAGATCATCACAATCTGCGGAGAGGAAGACATTTTTGTTAGCCAGCTAGCTACTTATAAGTATATAGAGATGGATGGGGAGATCCATGAGACTATGAGTCAGGGGTTTGAGGCCCTCAACATCAATGAAGCCATTGTTGTATTTGGGACTTCCATCACTTCATATCAACAGGCCCAGAAGGTTGTTGAGGAGGGTACCGCTCAAGGCTGGGGCAAGCTGCTTCCAGTTGAAAAGAAAGAAGACAAATTCGGGTTGGGTTACAGACCAACTCGACAAGATCAACCAGAGGCTGCAACGGAGCCCAAATTTGTCAGCGGGGGAATGCTAACCCCGGATGCTGTGAACAGTCTGGAAGACGAGGAAGAAGACGAACGTAACCTGGAAAACTGGATATGTCCAAAGGTCCCGGGGAACCAAGTCTCAAACTGGTCTTCCCAGGAAATTATAAGGGTTACTCCTGCAGAGTAATTATTATTTCCTGTCTTTAAGCATGCATCAAGTCCTGCATCTTGCCCAAGATGTCAGGACTCATTTTGTAATCGGGCCATCTTGTATTTTGTGCAAACGATCAATTAATGAATATCAGGACATCTTTTGCAAATGAGTCTCTTTTTCTCGCTCACTGTTTTTCATTTTTCATTTTTTGTACAAAACTAAAATGGCAATGTTTTTCAAAATAATAACTTCATTTTCACTTTTTCTAAACAAGATAAAATTGATCACTAAAATGAACCAATCTAAACCCTTGTAGAGAGTGCCCTCTAGACTGCACCGACAACGACACTGCTATGACTTCGTATGACTTCGACAATCCGATTAATCAAGCCGATGAAGGGGTTGAAGAAGATTATGAATTACCTGAAGAACTAGCCAGACTGCTAAGGCAAGAGGAGAAGGTTATCACTCCTCATCAGGAGGAGGTTGAGACGGTTAATCTTGGTACCGAAGAAGACTTGAAAGAAGTGAAGATCGGGGCCCGTCTGCAAGATTCAGTGAAGGAACAACTTATTGACATGCTTCGGGAGTATGTGGATGTTTTTGCTTGGTCTTATCAGGATATGCCAGGTCTGGACACCGACATTGTTATGCACAAGCTGCCTCTAAAAGAAGACTGTCCTCCAGTAAAACAGAAGCTGCGCCATACTCGCCCGGATATGGCCATGAAGATAAAAGAAGAGGTGCAAAAGCAGTGGGACGCCGGTTTCCTTACTATAACTAGTTACCCGCCGTGGGTTGCTAATATTGTACCAGTGCCTAAGAAGGATGGTAAAGTACGGATGTGTGTGGATTACCGGGATCTGAATAGAGCTAGCCCAAAAGATGATTTCCCATTACCTCACATTGATGTATTGGTCGACAACACGGCTCAGTTCTCGGTATTCTCCTTCATGGATGGATTTTCAGGATATAATCAGATCAAGATGTCACTTGAAGATATGGAGAAGAACACTTTCATCACACCCTGGGGCACATTCTGTTATAAGGTGATGCCATTCGGACTGAAGAATGCTGGTTCCACTTATCAACGGGCTATGGTAACATTATTCCACGACATGATCCACAAAGAAATTGAATGTTATCTGGATGACATGATTGCCAAGTCCCTCACAGAAGAAGACCACCTGGTAAATTTGTTGAAGTTGTTCAAGCGTCTGACAAAATCAAAGAATACTTACAAGAACCTCCAATCCTTATGCCTCCCTTTGAAGGAAGACCTCTAATAATGTACTTGACAGTATTAGAAGAGTCAATGGGGTGTGTGCTGGGCCAGCATGACGAGTCTGGTCGAAAAGAGTATGCAATATACTACCTAAGCAAAAAGTTTACCGACTGTGAACAACGTTATTCACTGCTCGAGAAAACTTGTTGTGCTTTAGCGTGGGCTGCTCACCGACTAAGGCAGTACATGTTGACCCACACTACTTTATTGATCTCAAAGATGGACCCAGTCAAGTACATATTTGAGAAGCCAGCACTTACCGGACGGGTTGCAAGATGGCAAATGATTCTCACAGAGTATGACATTCAGTACACATCTCAAAAGGCCATCAAGGGCAGTGTACTGTCTGACTACCTTGCTGAGCAACCCATTGATGATTACCAGCCTATGAGATTTGACTTCCCTGATGAAGACATCATGTTCATAAAAGCAAAAGATCATGAAGAGCCTGTTCACACTGAAGGGCCTGACCCAGAAGAAGAATGGATAATGATGTTCGATGGGGCTGTTAATATGAATGGTCGTGGTGTTGGTGCAGTACTTATTACACCTAAAGGAATTCACATGCCTTTCTCGGCAAAACTCACCTTTAACTGCACTAACAACGAAGCTGAATACGAAGCCTGTATCATGGGTCTTGAGGAAGCCATTGACCTCAGGATCAAGACTTTAATTGTATTCGGAGATTCAGCTCTGGTAATCAATCAAACCAACGAAAAATGGTACACTCACAAGGAGCATCTGATTCCATACCGGGATTATATGAGGAGATTACTGACTTTCTTCACTACAATCAAGCTTGAGTACATCCCTCGAGATGAAAATTAGTTTGCAGATGCTCTGGCTACCATTTCCTCCATGATCAAAGTTCAAGCTGCCAACTTTGTGCCTCGGATTTCAGTGTCCAGACTTGACAGACCAGCATACGTATTCTCTGTGGACATTGCTAAAGATGACAAGCCTTGGTTCCATGACATCAAATGCTTCTTAGAGGATCAAACATACCCACCTGGGGCATCTTCCAATGATAAGAAGACATTAAGAAGGTTAGCTGGTAGTTTCTTCCTGAATGCCGATGGTTCATTATACAAGAGGAACTTTGACATGGTACTTCTCAGATGTGTTGATAAGGCAGAGGCAGACTTACTGATGCACGAGGTGCATGAAGGATCTTTCGGTACCCATGTTGGAGGACATGCGATGGCTAAGAAATCACTACGGTCAGGTTACTACTGGATCACAATGGATGCAGACTGTTGTGCCTATGCCAGAAAGTGCCATAAATGCCAGATTTATGCAGACAAAATGCATCTACCTCCAAATCCTTTGAATGTGATGTCTTCACCCTGGCCCTTCGCCATGTGGGGCATTGACATGATTGGAAAGATCGAACTGACTACTTCAAATGGCCACGGATTCATCCTGGTAGCCATTGATTATTTTACCAAGTGGTCGAAGCAGCTTCGTACGCAAATGTCACCAGGCAAGTGGTAGCCCGATTCCTGAAGAGAGACATCATCTGTCGATATGGAGTGCCCGAGCGAATCATTACTGATAATGGTTCCAATTTGAACAATAAAATGATGGCAGAACTGTACCGGGACTTCAAAATCCAACACCACAAATTCTTCTCCTTACAGGCCAAAGATGAATGGCGTTGTTGAGGCAACTAACAAGAATATCAAGAAGATTGTGCAAAAGATGGTGGTCACCTACAAAGACTGGCATGAAATGCTACCATTTGCCTTGCATGGGTATCGAACCTCAATCAGAACATCCACTGGGGCAACACCGTATCAGCTTGTGTATGGTATGGAGGCATTCCTACCTGTTGAAGTTGAATTACCTTCCTTGAGGGTGCTGATGGATGTCAAGTTGAATGAAGCAAAATGGGTCTGATCTCGGTACAATCAACTGAATCTGATCGAAGAAAAGAGATTAGCTGCAATCTGTCATGGGCAATTATATCAGAAGAGAATGAAGAAAGCCTTCGATCAGAAAGTCAGGCTTCGGGAATACCAAGTAGGAGATCTTGTGCTGAAAAGACTCCTCCCTCCTCATACAGACCACAGGGGCAAGTGCACTCCGAATTACGATGGTCCTTTCATAGTAATGAAAGTTTTCTCTGGTGGAGCACTGATGCTCACTACTATGGATGGTGAAGATTTCTTATCCCATGTAAATTCAGATGCAATTAAAAAATACTTCGCATAAAATGACCTGCTGGACATAAAAACAGAATGTAAGTCCAGGAAAAAATAGGGCATCCCGGCGAGTCAAAAAAAGAATAAAAGACCGGGAAAAAATAAGGGAAAATAATAAAAAATGTACACCTGCTGAGTTGAAAAGCCGCATTGGACAGCTCAGGAAAAAATGGGTATCCCGGTGGATTGAAAATCCGAAAGGGCGATCCACGCAAAATAAGGGAATAAGCGAACAACTGTATTCTGAATTCGTCTGTATCACTCACAACATGGCAAGCTTCGAAAGGTTAAAGCATCGGTCAGAATCAGCCTTCTTTAGAAAGCAGGATGAGAAGAACGTCAAGGTCATACGAGTCATAGCAAAGGGAAGTTCACTAAAGCGTCGTCAACATTGCCAGTACCTTTTATTTTCTCAATTTGTAACAATCTCCTTATTTCAGGGGATCTGTTTCGTTGACTGTATTTGCCAATTCAGGCACCCAAATTAATAAAATCAGATTTTCAGTCACACTCCGTCTTGTACATTTTATTACATTTGCAAAAATGTCTGATATCCTTGATATAACGTTTGCATAAAAACAGATGTGTCTTTCTAATCACATGCTTGCAGGAAATATATTACTTACTCCCAGGAGTGTCTAAATTCCTATGATGGAATCCAGTAAGGGATACCCCGGGGTACTTGTGCGTTTCTTTGTCATAACAGGATTGCAGGTATTCAGAGCGCAGCATAGGGCATGAAAGGTTTCCCCCCAGCAAGCTGCCAAATCATTATTTCCTCAGCACATCCTCCAAACAGCACCGAAAATGCTTTCTCCCCATCAGAGTTGTCGGGCATCACTTCTCCAGCACATTTTCTTCAGAGCAGCATCAAAAAATGCTCATTTCCCCATCCGAGTTGTCATCATCCTCAACAGGATCCCCGCAGAAATCTCTAGGAAGACTGTTCAGTGGTCTTTCCTCCCAACAGAGTACTTGACAAGGAACCATCTCCCCACAGAGCTCCAGCCTCTCCCAGATGAGCAATGTCTGAAATTCCCACACAACAAAGTGACGGAAGCTTCCACATTCCCAGCTGGGCTCCTCATTACCAAGATGGGTCTATCAGTGACTTATTTCCCCAAGCAGAGTCGTATATTTTATCAGATATACCAATGATCTCATCCCCAGCTGGGATATTCTTTCAAGCAGATCAGTCAGAGATCTCCACAGGCAGCGGGATCCGAATCCCGAATCGGTATCTTTGCATAATCATAGCATTTACATCATATTTCCCCTCAGAGCGTAGCATTCCGTCTAATACGGAGCATTACGACAAAAAATCAAACATATTGCATAATCACAAGTCAGGTTTTGAATCAGTCACCTGTAAATATCAATGGTACTTCATCAATAATATATAGAATACATCCCTTATACATAAAGAATCATAGTCCCCACAGAACGCCAAAGCGTCCCCTTTGCATTCTCAAAATACAGATACATGCTCCTTTTGGCACTCGTCCGTGTCATCTTTCCCTAGTAAAGCCGCCAGAATACTCTCTACAAATAGATACTTATACATAACTTGCTTGTCCCGGCACTCGCCCGTGTCATCTCAATTTCCCCAGCAGAAAGCCAAAGCGTCCTCTTTGCACTCTCAAACACAAATACATGTTTATATATACTCATTCGACACTCGTCCGTGTCATATCATCCCCCTGCAGGTATAAACCACAAACAGAAACCTTATACACTCTCTTGACGCCCGTCCGTGGCACCACTCCCCAGCATGGTTGCCTAAAACACTTGTCGCAAACCAAAGCCTTATTTATAATACACTCTCATTGACACCCGTCCGTGTCATCTTATCCCCACAGATCACTAGATTACCTTTTACACTCAAGATCATGATTTATACACTTTCTCTTTCGACACTCGTCCGTGTCATACTCTCCCCAACAAGTTGAACACTCATCTGTGTTTCACTCATGCTTATTCTTACTCATACAGATACTCGTTCGTATCTTGTATACACCACTTATTTCCCTTCAGATTCAACACTCGTCCGTGTTCTTTGTTAACCAGTTGGTACTCGTCCGTACCATCATCTCTGAACACACTTCAGCGTTTGTTTCTATCGATGCTCGTCTGTATCATAGTCTTAAGGATGCTCGTCCGCATCTTTAATCTATACACAATGTCGAACACTTATACCTTTTATTTCTTGGATGTAAGCACTCGTCCGTGTTTACCATTCCCCAGTAAAAAGCAAAACTTCTTTTTCTATCTGACATTCGTCCTATGTCATGATACTTTTGGCAGCCGTACCCTGCCAGGTGATCATCCTTCACCTTTAGGTGACCGTCCCTCATCCTTTCCCCAGTGTAGTCTCCATTATTGGAACCCCTTTCTATCCGACATTTGTCCTATGTCGTGATATTTAGCAACCGTACCCTGCTAGGTGATCGTCCTTCACCCTCTTGATGATCGTCCTTCATCATTTTATCTGATGGTCGTCCCCATCGTTGATCTTGTTATCTGACATTTGTCCTATGTCATGATAAACCCCGAGAGCAGCCGTACCCTGCTAGGTGATCGTCCTGCACCTCTTGATGATTGTCCTTTATCATGCTTATCTGATGGCCGTCCCCATCGTCGACCTTTTCTATCCGGCATTCGTCCTATGTCGTGACACTTTCGGCAGCCGTACCCTGCCAGGTGATCGTCCTTCACCCTGGATGATTGTCCCTCATCCTTGTCCCCAACAGAGCAGCCGTCCCCTGCTAGGTGATCGTCCTTCACGTTTGATGACCGTACCTCATCATTTATTTCATTTATACTTTACAAACCTGATGGTTGTCCCCATCATTGACTTTACCTTTAAAATCCCCAGAGAACCTTGTTATTTCGCTTGATGGCCGTCCCCATCAGGATCCCTCTATTTTCCCCAGCGTGTCGGCCGTCCCCGTCATTGCTTTATCCCCAGCAGTCGTCCTCTGCTCGATGGTCGTCCTCCATCGCCCGCATCTTTATAATCATGCTATACTTTCTTTTACAATCTATATCCCTTTTCTTCTTCTCCCTAGTGAGTGCAAATTTTGGACTATCTTTGGTATTCAACCACGAGTTATCTTGTTTGTCTATTAAGCCTGTCGCTTACATCCTGCACAGCTAACTCATGTTTGAATAGGGGCAGCTGTAAACGCCCCAAATTTTCCCTCACTAAGTTCACACCATGTCTTGTGATATTTCATATTTGCATTAGTTCAATCATATCATACCATGTGGCATTTTTGCTTCACTGCATTAGTTCAAGTTCATCTGCATCTAGGGTTTGTGATCTGAGCAATCCAAGATCCTTCTGAGCCACTCCAAAGGTCTTAAAACATCTCAAGAGGGTCCATGTATGTTCAATCATCATATTTTATCCTCCAAAGATCAAGGAAGTCAAAGAATCACAAGAACTGGCAAAGCATGGAAGCAGAGCTAGGGTTTAACTGCACAGATGACCTGAAATTAGGGTTTTGGTTTCAAAGGCCATAACTCCAATTTTTTTGGTCATTCTTGTTTCTATTGGTCTCAATATGATATAAGGATCATGTGTACCAAGTTTGATGAAGAAATTCATTGTGGAAGTCATCTGTTCACTGGGTAACTTCTTAAGCAAGTCAGAGCAAAATCAGGGCATCTGAGGCCCCCAACATGGAACCAAAGTGGATTTTTCATCAAATTGAAGTTATATGGTCTTTATTTGATCATTGGAGTGCTTAGAAGTTCACAAATTTGAAGAAAAATGAGCTAAACCAAAAGTTGCCAAAAATGGAAATGACTTGTAATGTAAACTTTCCATTTTGGGAAAGTTTTTCAACCTCCTCTTTCTCAACCAAAAATGCTTCAAATGAAAAATTGTTGGTCATGAAAGTTATAGATTGGATCATTCCCTTTTCAAAAAGTACAAGAACAAGATCTAATTCATTTTGGAACTCAAGTTATGGCTTTCCAAAGTTGGCAAAAATCACATAATTTCAAGTTTCATGCCAAAGAGGGATTTTTGCAAATTCACTTACCAAGCTTCTAAGTGACCTCTAATTGACTTATAAACATTATAACAACATCACATGACTCATTTTGCTGCAAATTGTAAACACCCCAAATTTGCCCTCACCCATTCACACCATGGCTTGTGATCATTTCATATGCATAAACACAATCATATCACCTCACATCTCATTTTTGGTTCATTGCATGGTTTCTAAGTCATCTGCACCTAGGGTTTGTGACCTGAGCTATCCAAGAGCCTCTTGAGCCACCCCAAAGGCAACCAATCACTTCAAAGGGGTCCATATGTGTTCTTGTATCATATTACATCCTCTCAAAGTCAAAAATTCCAAAGAATCACAAGAACTGGGTTTGGTAGGGATGCAGAGCCAAGTTAGACTGCACAGTTGACCTAAAATTAGGGTTTTGGTTTCAGAGGCCATAATTCCAAATTTTTTGGTCATTCTTGTTTCCATTGGTCTCTATATGGTATAGGGAGTATGCATATCAATTTTCATGAAGAAATTCCATGGGGAAGTCATCTGATCAAGGGTTGACTTTTCAGACAAGTCAGTGTAAAATCAGGGCATTTGAGGCCCCCAATGACCCAACCAATGGGTGATCTTCATCATTTTGAGTGTATTTGGTCTTTATTTGATCATGGAAGAAGGTTGAAGTTCACAAAAATCAAGAATTTGGAGTTTTTGCAAGTGTTGACTTTTTGGGCATAGTTGACTTTTCAAGAATGCTTCATTTTAGGTCATTTTTCAAGCCTTGATTCTTGATCCAAAAATGCTTCAAATAGAAAAAATTTGATCATGAAAGTTGTAGAATACATGTTTCCCTTTTCAAAAAGTACAAGAACATGATCAAACTCTTCTTGGATCAAAAGTTATGGTTTGACAAAGTTGGCAAAAATCATTGATTTTCAAGATGTGCACCAAATGTGAATTTTGCAAAATCATGAACTAATGCCATTTGTAACTTCTAATTCACTTCAAACCATTACACAAACATTCTATGAGCCTTAAAAATCAGAATTGGACCAAGGTTTCACATGGTTATGGTTTGTGTAACAAGATTTTTCCATGAAGTTTCAAAAGTGTGCCAACTTGCAAAACCACTCATCACACTTCCTACAACTTGCAACATTGGATGCTGACTTTGGCTAGCCTTTCCCCTCACCCTTGCTGCGCAGCCCCATGCCTTGTACTAGCCTAGAACCAAGCCATACTTCTCTTACACAAAAAGTTGACTTTTGGCAAAAGCAAACATCCCAATCACCACAGGCCATGTCACATCCTCTGGCCACTTGCAATTGTTTATACTTTTCATTTGCTAGCCAAACATAACAAGAAGCAAGGCTGAAGCTCACCAGAACTCACCTTTCACAAACTCACTCTATTTTGCATCTCTCTTCGAATCTGCCTGCACAACACACAAACACTCAAACAAATTCCTCTAGTCATCTCACCTTACCCCATTGAGTAGAAACCACCAAGAGTCAGGCCTGGTTTGAGCAAGAACACCCCATTGCCATTCCTCACCTCAAGCTGCAGTTTCATTCGAATATCTCTCCACAGCACACAAACATCAAAACAAACTTCACAAACCTTCTCCACTCATCATCTGGACCACAAAGAACCCTTCACCCTTGCCAGAAACAGCCTGAACCACCATTGCCATTTTCAACTGAACTTGAGCAGAAGCTGCTCAAACTCTTCATCCAACCAATTTAAATTCCTCTTGAGCATTCAAGCATCACCAGAGGGTCAAGTGGGGGGGATTTCACCAAGAAGGGAGGCCTGAAAGTTGCTGGAGTGAAAGCTTCGAATCTCAGGTAACTCAAGAAATATTTTTCCAGAAATCATTTTTTATGTTCTAAACTTGTTCTCCATGCTTCACTGAATATCCTGATGCTTTTAGTTTCGAAAATGGTGATGAAATGAGGATTTAATTGCTTCCTGAAACTGTTTTGCCCTAGTTTTTGTTTGCTTCGATTCAGCCTTTCCATGAATGATAAATTTGTTTTGAGTGGGGGTTTCGAATCGTGAGCTTGTGGGAATCATTTCTGGGTTCTTAGAATTCATTTTAGATGCGTATGGAGTGAGTTAGAGATTTTGGTTGAACGGGGAAGATGACCGGAGCACTGTTCCGGTCATCTGAGTGTGTTTAACGGCGAGATTAGGGCATAAGCATTGATTAGCGAAATTTGAATTCTGGCCGTGAGATCTGGCGCCAAGTCTCTTCCCGCGCGTGTAGCTTTGAATCCAGGCCCTAGGATGTGTTGACTTTCATTTAATTCAGATTAAATTCATTTTAATTTCTTTTCTTTTCATCTTATTTGCATATTTAATTTAAAATAGTAAAAAATGTGTAAAAATTATGAAACTTTTTCTCATAAGTTTTATTAATTTTTATGACACAAAAATATTTTTATTTTTATTTTTATCATTAAAAAAGCATTTTTAAATATTTAAAAGATTATTTTTAATTGATTAATGGAAATTAATTTATTAAAAATACTTTTAAGTATTTAAAAATCACCAAAAAATTCATGAAATGTTCTAAGACATTTAGAAACATTGTCCAACCTTCAAACCAAATTTCTTTTTGGATCTTGATGCATTTTGAGAATTTTTCTTTGAATTAAAATCATTTTTGTGCATTATTTTGATCATAAGTTCAAAAAATCATTTCTGCCTATCTATGAAGAGTTGGACATTGATTCTTTTTGCATTGCATTGTGTTTAGCATGTAGTTTCTAGGATTAAATGTCCATGATTTGATTCCTCATTTTCAATTTGTTTGGCATTTCTTTTGTTTAGGAACCCTAAAAACCCTAATAACTTGTAAAAATCATAACTTGAGATTGGTTAAGAGTTGAGACCTCTCCTTTGGGCATTGGTTTAGTATGGGATTAGGGTTACCTTGTGTGGCATTTTCAATTTTTTATCTTAGGGTTTGCTTCTGTTTTTGACTTTTGTTTGATGTTTGGTTCATAAACCCTAATTTGGGCTTTCATATGCATCCTTCTTGCATTCTCTTGCACAACATGACTTGCCATGACATTTCAAGCATCCATTTGTTTCATTTGACATCATAAGACATATTGAAAGTATGTTTGATCATTGCATCATGTATTTGCCTTGTTGTATGTCATGTGCACTTCATAACTTTCCATGTATGTTCATGCTCCTTAACTTGCTTCCTTTGCATTCATGAACTTGTATGATCATTTCCATGTGCTGCCTCATGTTTGTAGCATCTCATAACATCATTTACATCATAAACATGCTTCTGGTTTTGATTTACTTCATACCATTTCATCTCATTTTGCATTGCATTGCATTTTCTTTTCTAACTTTTCAGGTAGTAAGTGATTTGAGAAGTGAATTTGCCTTCACTTCTCATAACTTTTCTTTTCATCTCTCTTGCATCCATTGCTGCATTTTATATGTGTTTGAGATTGAGCTTGCTCATTCTTGTTCCTCCCACTTTCTTTCTTCAAGTGACTTGACTTCTTGAATGAAGCAAGTTACTTTGCTTCTCTTGATCCTTTCATCTGCTTCCTGTTGGTTCCATTGAAGACTTCTCTTGAAAACCTCACAAACCTTAGGAACAACCAAGCATGACAATGATTAGGGTTTTGATTAGTCTCCCCTCTTATTTTTTACCTTTGTGTCTCTTTTGAGTCATCTCTTCTCACCTCATAATCAGGGACTAAACCCTAAAGGCTTTAAGGCTTTGTGATTAAGCTTATGCCTGCATCCTTCTATTAGGATGGAGTGTATAACTTTAATCCTAAGTGTTAAACCCTTAATGTGTTTAACTCCTTTAATCAATCCATCTAATAATCATCAAGACATTACACTTGTAACTTGGGCCTTGCATTAGGGTTCTAATTCTTCCTTAATTGGTTAAGAAGGACTAACCCTAGTGTTAATGGACAAGTCCCCCTCAAGTTGTCTTACAAACCCTAAAAAACACTTCATCATCATACCATTAAATAAAATCCACTTAATCAAAGGCTTGTTTTGTCATGAGTTTAATCCCTAATCATGGATTAAGTTGAGGAGCTTTCCTCAGCTTAAACATTCTCATCTATTATCCTTCTATTAGGATGGTGTAATGAGTCTGTTTAATCCCTGATTATGGCTTAATCTCATTACTTAACACTAAACAAAAACAACAAAAACATCTAAATAATCACAAGTAGGTTAATGATCTTGACTCTATATCAAAGGTGATTAAGTGTGAGAAGCTGACTTCACACTTAAGGTATTCCCATTACCCCTAATCGGAGGGAAGATGTGATGAGTTTACTAAATCCATTGGTTCAGGCTTAAGCTCATTAACTTATGACAAACTTTCAAAAGCAATAAAAGACTGAAAACACAAAAACAAACAATAATCGTCTCCTTCGGGATTCTTTTCTCATCTCACTCACTCACAAACGAGAACTTGCTTCTTCCGTCTAATGCAAGACAGTTTGCACCTGAGCCAGACAGGTCATACACTTGAGCATAGACAAGTTAAGCAGTTCACAAGTCAATTTATATTTCAGTCTCTTTGGGTCGAACTACGGTGTTCTGACTTCCTCATTGCACGAGAGGATACGTAGGCATAACTTAACAGTTATCGAACAAAAGTCTCTGTATATTCCCCCTCCTTCCAGTTTCATTCTTTTAGCCTCATGATCTTGAGCATTCCACTCCTTTCTTACACTGACACTTTCATATTTCACATCACTCATACACTTTACACTGACACCTGTACATTCTCTTCCAGCTATTTTATACACAAATTGCACTGACACTACCCCTTTAAAACACAAATCTTTTAAGCGTGGATCCCGTCGAGTACGGCGGACAATCTGGGTGCTAATACCTTCCCAGGTTGTAACCAACCCCCTTTCTCAGTCTCTCTGGTTCGCAAACCGTCTTATCCACCTTTTTCTAGGCCTATGCAGCATTGCCTTTCCTCCGGGATAAAAATGCCTAGCTGGCGACTCTATTCATTTCCAGTGAGTTCACTCTTGTGTGTTCTCATTGTCCCTTTCGCCGACCGTTCGCGTCTGTACCTTTATGTGACCCTGCTTCACTTATCGGGAGCGACAGCTTGGCGACTCTGCTGGGGACCCTTATATTGCAACCAGGGCTTCTGGTTCATTTTGTGGGTTCCTCCTAGCGCTTGTTTGATTTGTGTTTACTGGGGTGTTTTGTGTTTATTTGTGTTTGTATATGTTTTATTTTTGCTTTATGTACAGCTGCTTTACTGCTTTCTTTATTGCTTTTGTATATATCATACTGTCATGCTGCTGGCTGGATCTGGTCTTTGTTTTGGTGGGTGGGTGATTCATTGAGAGTTAAGGTCCTATACCTGGGACCTGAGTGACACCTAGGCTAGAGTGAATCATATTCTTTCCCATTCCATTTCGGTCTGGTGCGGGAATATGAAACACGGTTCAGATATGGGTTTCTTCTCGAGAACTCTGTGTTGCAGATTTCCTGCGACGCTAGGGCTATCTGGGAAGCCTGCTAAGTCTGGATGACCTTTAGTATTGACCTTCAGAAACTGAGGTGAATTAGAGGAGGAACTTTTATGGTTATTGTAAACACTGTACCTCCGGGTTAGAAGTGTTTACACTTCTCATAACTGATCCAAGTCTGAGGATCCTTGTTTTAGAACACCACCTGTGAGGGGGATGGGCTGTTTACAGGTTTGCAGGTACCTTGACCTCAGAATACCCTATTACTTTGCTTGATTTAGAATACTCCATGTTGGGACAATTCTTGTGATTCTAAAACCCTGGACATGTGACTCTTTATTTGAGTCCCCCTGCCTTGGTTACTGGATTTATAGACCTCCATCTGGAATTCTTGAACATACATGGACCTATATCAGGGCATTTGATCAGATCCAGCTCAGTCACAGACCCTTGCATATCATTTGCATACATAAACATTGCATCATATTGACATTTGCTTATTTGTGTTTCAGGGTATCCACTCTCATCTTTGGTTTTGGTTTTGACCCCATCTTCAGTTTTGACCTATCTTCATCAGCACCTGCTTCAGTTTAGCTATCTGCTTCAGCTATCACCTGCACCAGCCAATCAGTGGCTCATTCTTCAGTGTTATCATCAGCACCTGTCTCTACTCAGTCTCAGCATCATGGCTCCTAAAAAGAGCAACATCACCTATCACTTCTTCCAGCCAGAGCTATCAGATATCAGGAGGATTCAGACCCTGATCACTCCAGATCACATACCTTTGTTCAGGGAACATTATGGAGATATACTTGATATGGTTATGGATCTGGACCCTTCACAAAGAAGCCTGATCCATACTTGCATTCAGTTTTATGATCCCCCACTGAGATGTTTCACTTTTCAAGACTTTCAGTTGGGCCCCCTATTAGAAGAATATTCGTCATTGGTTAGTCTGCCTATCAGGGGTGGAATCCCTTTCAACCCTGAGATGTTCTTTCCTGGTAATGGAGAAGTAGCAAAGGCTCTGCATCTGGAACCTGTCCTGATTGAGCAGCATATGACTTCTAAAGCTGGAATCCCTGGTTTTCATCTGGATTTCTTGATCTCTCAAGCTACCCTGAAAGCTTCTTTAGGAGAATGGAAAGTTGTTTGTGCCTTGTTGGCTTTGAGCATATATGGAATTGTGTTGTTTGCAGATGAGCCTCGATTCATTAGCAAGAATGCAATCCATCTGTTCATCTTGAAGAACCCAGTGCCCACTTTATTGGGGGATCTCTACTATTCAGTGCATCAGAGGAATGAAAAGCAGAGGGGAAGATTAGTGAGGTGTTGTGCTCCATTGTTCCACACTTGGCTTCTCAAGCATCTACCCAAGACAGATGCATTTTTAAACCCTCATCAGCAAAGCAACTGGGCTAAGAGACTCACTGCTCTAACTTCAGCAGATATCAGATGGTGCACTCAAAGCACCAAGGGCAGGGATATCATCACCAGCTGTGGGCATTTTCCCAATGTGCCTTTAATAGGAGTTAAGGGTAGTATCAATTACAATCCTCTGCTGTTCAGAAGGCAACTGGGCTATGCACTGGTCCACACTCCTATGCACTGGACTCACTATTGTGAGAACAAGATTAATTTGGCTATTGTTAGGCAGGCTGCCTGGGCCTGGGATAATGTTCAAACCAAGGGAGTGACTATTCTGGGGAAGTTCAATAATGTGGCATCAGCACAATATTATGAGTGGTCCCGTGCCAGGGCCCAATTCTCTGGGATGCCCTTTACCATAGAAGACATGCCTGAATCATCTTCAGCACCACCCCCTGCCACTATCAGTTTGGAGGAGTTTGAGAGCTTGAAGGAAAGAAATGAGAAGCTAACCCAGGCTTTGCAGAAGACCCTCCGGGAGAGGAGTGAGGGTATAAGGGAGATTGAGAGGTTGGAGAAGATGAGAGTAGAGCATCTGACTAAGATTGAGAAGTCTGGGGATTATATCAAGAAGTCTAAGGCTGGAGAACAAATCCTGAAGAATGCTTGCAAGGAAGCCCAGTTCCAGAGAGCAAGGACAGACTTGTATCTAAAGGAGAGTCAGGCTCGGTGGGTCAGGATCACCGAGGCCCGTACTCTGGAGGACAAGAGAGTTCAAGACAAGATGGAGCAACTGGAAGCTAGTGCAAGAGAACAGCAAGAAGCCCTGGCAGCAGCCCAGAGGGAGATATCAGAGCTAAAGATCAAAGCAGGAGTGAAGAGGTCAAAGGACCAAGCTCAGCACAAGAAGCTAACAGCAGCTATTACAACCCGGAATCTCCTCATCAGGAATCTCACGGAGCGTCCGGCTGATCCTGTGACCGAAGCACTTCTCAAGGAAGTTCGTGAGGATGAGTTCGGTCTTGGTGTTTGACCATTTGTTTGTTGTTGCTTTCTTTCCATGTACTTTTATTTTCTTGTAATGTATTTTGACCTCCTTAGAGGGCTTGTGTTGTAAAATGAACAAGTTGTATTATTTCACCTTCTGTAATATATTTGTGTTAGCTTGCTTCATCTGAGTTTTCTTCAAAAGCAACATCAACAGCATCTTCAAGGGTCTGGAAGGGTCAAAACTGAATGCCAAGCCGGATACCTTGAGAGCAAATAAGCATACTGCATTGCATGCTAACCCTTTGTTTGTTTTGTAGGTTTTTGTCTTGTTGTTGCTAACTCTGTTGTGATGCTCAGGAACTATTGCTAGGCGCCGGGTATTTCCCCTCAACCGTCTGCACCGTTATCCAACCCGAAATAACCTTCCGGGCATTCAAATGGATCAGATGCAGCAGGACCTTACTGAGGTCAGAAATCAAATGGCAAACGAAAGGCTAGAGATGAGGAATCAAATGACGCAGTTTATGGAAGTAATGAACAATATGGCTCAGAGCCAGGAAAGATTAAGGGCCATGGTGGAAAGGCAGAATCAAGAAGATCCACATATAGGGACTGCCGGCACCAGCAACAACGAAAGGGTTCAACCTCATGTTAACCCCCCTGTATTTGGCCCCCATCTTCATCCGGAGGTCAATATTCCTGCCAATGTTCAAGGAACTGCCACTGCAGCCAGGGTACTTCAAGAAGACCCCCAAGAGGACCAATTCACGGTAATGGGTGCTAGGGAAGAGGCTTATGATAGGAGGTTGGATGAGATAGCTGAGAAGTTGAGGTCCTTAGAATCTCAAAACTCTTTGGGCTTCGACGTCATGGACATGGGTTTGGTGGACGGGGTCAGGATCCCCCATAAGTTCAAGCCTCCTTGCTTTGAAAAATACAACGGGACTTCATGCCCCCGGACTCATTTACAGTCATTTCTGGGAAGGCTGAAGGCCTATACAATGGATGAGAAACTCTGGATGTTCTATTTCGAAGACAGCTTAACAGGGGCTTCAAGAGAATGGTACTCTCACTTGACAAGGGCAACTATTAGATGCTGGAAGGACCTGGCAGAGGCCTTCATCAGACAGTATCAGTATAACTTAGATATGGCACCCAACAGGACTCTCCTAATGGGAATGTCACAGTCGTCAAGGGAAAGTTTCCGAGAATATGCACAGAGATGGAGGCAACTGGCTGCTGCTGTTCAACCACCTATGTCTGAACGGGAAATGGCAGATATGTTCATGAATACCCTTCAGGGAACTTATATTGACAGGTTGGTTGCTTTCTCTTCCACTAGCTTTGCAGATGTTGTCATAGCCGGGGAGAGAATTGAAAGCTTGTTAAAAATGGGCAAGATCTCAGACAACGGTGCAAGCTCGTCCAGTAGTACAAGAAAGCCTTTTGCAGGCCCGAGAAGAACTGGCGAGACCAATGCCATCCACACCAACAGGGGCAGGCCCCAATATGTTCACAGGTCAATAGCAGCAGTCACCATTCCTGCTCCAGCTCATCCTCAACCCGTCTATCAACCTCCACAGCAAAACTATCAGCCGCAACCTCAGTACCATCAGCAAAATCAGTATCCTCCAAGAAATTACAACAACAGCAACACCAACAACAACAGTCAACAAAGGCCATTTCAGCAGAGGCCATCTCAAGCTAACAGGGTGATCGATCCGATCCCTATGCCATATGCTACCCTGCTGCCACAACTCCTGAAACTCAACCTAGTTGAGCTAAGGACGCTGGCACCTCCAGATCCCAACAGTTTACCCAGGAATTATGACTCCAACGCCAGATGTGCTTTTCATTCAAATGCACCTGGCCATAGTACAGAAAAGTGCAGAGCTCTGCACATGAAGGTACAAGACCTGGTGGACTCAAAAGCTCTGAATTTCGCACCACCACCTAATGTCAATAAGAACCCCATGCCGAACCACGGTGGTCCTAGAATTAACGCTATTGAAGAAGACAAGCCGTCTTATTTAATAACCAGTGTGGGCCAGATCAGGACACCGTTGGTGGAAATCAAAGCTCAGCTCTTGGAATGTCAAATGTTCCCGGGGTGTGAGTTGGGGTGCGCTTACTGCAATATCTCAGTCAATGGGTGCGATAATCTGAGGAATGGCATAGATGGCCTCATTCAGAGTGGCCAACTTCAGATCACCACATCATTTCCAACAAATCCAGCAATCTCAACGGCAACAATACCGGTATCTCCTACAACTGCAGCAACCATTGTTCCTGACAATTCTTCGGCTTCATCAACAAGTGTTTCATCTGTCATTTCAACTGATCAGATATCAATAAATGTTCCTTCTACAACTCCAGCACCACTCCATTATGAAGCTCCTACAACAACAACATCCTTTCTTCCAACCATGTCTCCTACAACACCAGCAACAAATCATGAAGATGTCTCAACTGTCACAATATTTTATGATCCTGAAAACAACTCTGCCTACAATTCAGAAGGTGCTGCTCCCATTAGAGCACCAGTTACAATTTATTACGATCCACAAACTATCACAGTTCCTTCAACAGCTGCAATCAGTCCAGTCACCATCACGGTGCCTGGACCCGTACCTTATGAAAGCAATAATGCCATCCCCTGGCATTACGGCTCTGACTTGTACTGTGAAGGACAAAGAATCACTTTTGAATCATCAACCCCTGCACTACAAATAGACAATGTGGGCGGAGGCGGAGGCTTCACTCGAAGCGGACGTCTTTTCGCTCCACAAATTCAGAGACCCACTACCGAAGCAGAAGCTGCTGCCAAGGCAAAAGGGAAGAGCCTTGTGCAGGAAGATCAAGCTGTTAAGGAAGCTTTGAAGACACCATTCGATCAAGAGGTTGATGAGTTCATGCGAATCATCAAAAAGAGTGATTATAAAATAGTGGATCAGCTTCATCAGACGCCTTCCAAGATCTCAATCCTATCATTGCTTATGTGCTCCGAAGCCCATCGGAATGCACTACTCAAAGTCCTGCACGCAGCTTACGTGCCTGAAGAGATCACTGTCAATCAGCTGGAAGCTGTAGTTGGAAATGTTAATGCTAGTCACGGACTAGGGTTCACCAATACTGATTTGACAACGGAAGGCCGCAACCATAACAAAGCCTTGCACATAACCATGGAATGCAAAGGTGCTGTCCTTTCCCATGTGCTGGTAGACACGGGGTCATCCCTCAATGTCTTACCTAAAAAGGCTCTGGTGAAGCTAGAATATGACGGATTGGCGTTGAGACCCAGCAACCTGGTGGTAAGAGCCTTTGATGGTTCAAAGAGATCGGTTCTGGGAGAAATTGAGTTACCCGTAACAATTGGCCCGCAGACCTTTACAACTATCTTCTACGTGATGGATATACAGCCCGCCTACAGCTGTCTATTGGGTAGGCCATGGATTCACGCCGCTGGCGCCGTGACCTCTACCCTTCACCAGAAGTTAAAATATGAGTGGGAGGGTCAAATCGTTACAATCTGCGGAGAAGAGGACATTTTTGTCATCCACCTGGCTACTTATAAGTACATTGAAATGGACGGAGAGATCCATGAAACAATGAGCCATGGGTTTGAAGCTTTGAATGTGAATGAAACATCTGCTGTGCCTGGCACTTCAATATCATCATACCAACAAGCCCGGAAGGTTGTTGAGGAAGGAACTGCCCAAGGCTGGGGCAAGCTACTACCGATGGAGAATAAAGAAGACAGATTTGGGTTGGGTTACAAACCAACTCAACAAGATCAAGCAGCGGCTGCAAAAGAGCCCAATTTTGTGAGTGGGGGGATGCTTACCCCTGATGCTATCAACTGTCTGGAAGACGAGCTGGAAGAGGAACGCAACCTGGAAAACTGGATTCGTCCAAAGATCCCGGGGAGCAGTGTCTCGAACTGGTCTTCCCAGGAAATTATAAGAGTTACTCATGCAGAGTAATTATTATTTCCTGTATTTTTATAAGCATGCATCAAAGTCTTGCATCTTGCCCAAGATGACAAGACTCATTTTGTAATCGGGCCATCTGTACTTTTTGTGCAAACAAGATTAATCAATGAAATATCAGACATCTTTTTGCAAACGAGTCTTTTTCTTTTCCGCTCACTGTTTTTCCATTTTTCTTTTTGTACAAAAAATAAATGGCAGTGTTTTCAAAATGACAACTTTTATTTCACTTTTCTAAAGCAAGATTAAAATCAGATCACTAAAATGAACAAACTTAACCCTTGCAGAGGATGCCTTCCAGACAGCACCGACAACAGCACGGCTATGACTTCGTATGACTTTGACAATCCAATCAATCAAGCTGATGAAGGGGTTGAAGAAGAGTATGAGCTTCCTGAAGAGCTAGCCAGGTTGTTAAGGCAAGAGGAAAAGGTTATTACTCCTCACCAGGAGGAGGTTGAGGTGATCAATCTTGGTACAGATGAAGACGTGAAAGAAGTTAAAATCGGGGCCTGCCTGCAAGACTCAGTGAAGAGACAATTGGTCGACCTGCTTCAAGAGTATGTAGATGTGTTTGCTTGGTCTTACCAAGATATGCCAGGGTTGGATACCGACATTGTTGTACACAAGCTGCCTTTGAGAGAAGAATGCCCACCAGTCAAACAGAAACTGCGCCGTACTCGTCCAGACATGGCTATGAAGATCAAGGAGGAGGTACAAAAGCAATGGGACGCCGGGTTCCTTGCCGTAACTAGCTATCCGCCGTGGGTTGCCAACATTGTACCTGTGCCTAAGAAGGACGGCAAAGTAAGGATGTGTGTTGACTACCGGGATCTGAACAGAGCTAGCCCGAAAGATGATTTCCCTTTACCTCACATTGATGTATTGGTGGATAATACGGCTCAATTCTCGGTATTCTCCTTCATGGATGGATTTTCAGGATACAACCAGATTAAGATGTCACCTGAAGACATGGAGAAGACAACCTTCATCACACCCTGGGGCACGTTCTGCTACAAGGTAATGCCATTTGGGCTCAAGAATGCCGGTGCAACGTATCAACGGACTATGGTAACTTTATTCCACGATATGATCCATAAGGAAATCGAATGTTATGTGGATGACATGATTGCCAAATCCCTCACTGAAGAGGACCATCTGGTAAATCTGCTCAAATTGTTCAAGCGTCTGAGGAAGTACCAACTGAAGTTGAACCCCAACAAATGCACATTCGGGGTGCGATCTGGTAAGCTGTTGGGTTTTATTGTGAGCGAGAAAGGGATTGAAGTTGACCCTGATAAAGTCAAAGCCATCCAAGAGATGCCTGCACCGAAAACTGAAAAGGAAGTTCGAGGGTTCTTAGGTCGATTGAACTACATCTCAAGGTTCATATCTCACCTTACAGCAACCTGTGAACCCTTGTTCAAACTATTAAGAAAAGAACAGACGGTCAGGTGGAACGAAGACTGCCAAAGGGCTTTTGACAAGATCAAGGAATATCTTCAAGAACCTCCAATCCTTATGCCTCCAGTTGAAGGGAGACCTCTGATAATGTACTTGACAGTATTAGAAGAGTCAATGGGGTGTGTGTTGGGCCAGCATGACGAGTCTGGTCGAAAAGAGTATGCAATATACTACCTAAGCAAAAAGTTTACCGACTGTGAACAACGTTATTCACTGCTCGAGAAAACTTGTTGTG
This sequence comes from Lathyrus aphaca, assembly GCA_963966055.1. Lineage (NCBI taxonomy): Eukaryota > Viridiplantae > Streptophyta > Magnoliopsida > Fabales > Fabaceae > Lathyrus > Lathyrus aphaca. Next base: position 31,355,810 of record OZ014524.1, on the reverse strand, counting down.
CTTTAGCGTGGGCTGCTCGCCGACTGAGGCAGTATATGTTGACCCACACTACTTTGTTGATATCCAAGATGGACCCAGTTAAGTACATTTTCGAGAAGCCAGCTCTTACCGGACGGGTTGCAAGATGGCAGATGATTCTCACAGAATACGACATCCAGTACACCTCTCAGAAAGCCATCAAGGGCAGTGTACTATCTGAATATCTTGCTGAGCAACCCATTGATGACTACCAGCCTATGCGATTTGACTTCCCTGATGAAGACATCATGTTCATTAAAGCAAAAGATCATGAAGAGCCTATTCACACTGAAGGGCCTGACCCGGAAGAAGAATGGACTATGATGTTTGACGGGGCTGTTAACATGAATGGTCGTGGTGTTGGTGCAGTACTCATTTCACCAAAAGGAGTTCACATGCCTTTCTCGGCAAAACTCACCTTCAACTGCACTAACAACGAAGCTGAATACGAAGCTTGTATTATGGGTCTTGAGGAAGCCATTGACCTCAGGATCAAGACATTGACCGTATTCGGAGATTCAGCTTTGGTAGTCAATCAAACCAACGGCAAATGGTACACCCATCAGGATCATCTGATACCTTACAGGGATTATACAAGAAGGTTATTGACGTTCTTCACAACAGTCAAGCTTGAGTATATCCCTCGGGACGAGAATCAGTTTGCAGATGCTCTTGCTACCATTTCATCCATGATCAAAGTTCAAGCTGCTAACTTTGTACCTCAGATTTCAGTGTCCAGACTTGACAGACCAGCATATGTGTTCGCAGCAGATGTTGTTAAAGACAATCAGCCTTGGTTCCATGACATTAAGTGCTTCTTAGAGGACCAAACATACCCACCTGGGGCATCTTCCAATGATAAGAAGACTTTGAGGAGGCTGGCTGGCAGTTTCTTTCTGAACATTGATGGGTCTTTATACAAGAGGAACTTTGATATGGTACTCCTCAGATGTGTTGACAAGACAGAAGCAGATTTATTGATGCATGAAGTGCACGAAGGCTCCTTTGGTACCCATGCCGGAGGGCATGCCATGGCTAAGAAATTGTTGAGATCAGGGTATTACTGGATCACAATGGATGCATACTGTTGTGCCTATGCCAGAAAATGCCACAAATGCCAGATCTATGCAGATAAAGTGCATGTACCTCCCAATCCTTTGAACATAATGTCTTCACCCTGGCCCTTTGCTATGTGGGGCATTGATATGATTGGCAAGATTGAGCCGACTGCTTCAAATGGCCACAGATTCATCCTGGTCGCCATTGACTATTTCACTAAGTGGGTTGAAGCAGCCTCATATGCAAACGTCACAAGACAAGTGGTAGCTAGATTTCTGAAAAGAGATATCATCTGTCGATATGGAGTTCCCGAGCGAATCATTACTGATAATGGTTCCAATCTAAACAATAAAATGATGGCAGAACTGTGCCGGGACTTCAAGATTCAACATCACAATTCTTCTCCTTACAGGCCAAAAATGAATGGCGCTGTGGAGGCGGCAAACAAGAATATTAAGAAGATTGTGCAGAAGATGGTAGTCACCTACAAAGATTGGCATGAAATGCTACCATTTGCCTTGCATGGGTACCGCACGTCAATCAGAACATCCACTGGGGCAACACCGTATCAGCTTGTGTATGGTATGGAGGCAGTCCTACCTGTTGAAGTTGAATTACCCTCTTTACGGGTACTGATGGATGTTAAACTGAACGAAGCAGAGTGGGTCAGGGCCCGATACGAACAACTGAGTCTGATTGAAGAGAAGAGATTGGCTGCAATCTGTCATGGGCAGTTATATCAAAAGAGAATGAAGAAAGCCTTCGATCAGAAAGTCAGGCACCGAGAGTACCAAGTAGGAGATCTTGTGCTGAAGAGAATCCTCCCTCCTCATACAGACCACAGGGGTAAGTGGACTCCAAATTATGAAGGACCATTCGTGGTAAAGAAAGTTTTCTCAGGTGGAGCACTGATGCTCAGCACCATGGATGGTGAAGATTTCCCGTCCCCTGTGAATTCAGATGCAGTTAAAAAATACTTCGCATAAAAATGACCCGCTGGACATAAAGACAGAATGTAAGTCCAGGCAAAAATAGGGCATCCCGGCGAGTCAAAAACAGAATGAAAGACTCGGGCAAAAATAAGGGAAAATAGACAAAAAAACGTACACCCGCTGAGCTGAAAAGCCGCATTGGACAGCTCAGGCAAAAATGGGTATCCCGATGGATTGAAAACCCGAAAGGGCGATCCATGCAAAATAAGGGAATAAGCGAACAACTGCATTCTGAATTCGTCTGTATCACTTACAACTTGGTAAGCTTCGAAAGGATCAAGCTTCAATCAGAATCAACATTCTTCAGAAAGCAGGACGAGAAGAACGTCATTGTCATACGAGTCATAGCAGAAGAGGAAGCTCCTTGAAAGCGTCGTCAACACTGCCAGCGTTCTGTTTCTCCATTTGTAACAATCTCCTCATTTCAGGAGATACGTTTCTTTGGCTGTATCTTGCCAATTCAGGGCACCCGAATTAATAAAATCAGATTTTCAGTCATGTCTCGTTTTGTACATTTTCATTTTGCAAAAAGGTCTGATATCTTAAAGAAACACTGATTGCATAAGAATACAGATGTTTATTTTCAAATAAAAACGCTTGCAGGAAATTTTGCTTACTCTCAGAAATATTTAAACTCCTATGACGGGACCCAGTAAGGGATACCTCGGGATTATCTTGTGCGTCTCTCTATCTTTTTCAGGATTGCATGTATCCAGAGCGCAGCTTGGGGCATGAGGCCTCATCCCAGCAAGCTGGCAAATCGACACTCGTTTCTAGCACCCAAAGTGCTCTCTCCCCAGCCGAGTTGCCGTCTCGCCCTCAGCCGAATACAAAGTCAGGGAACCATCTCCCCACAGAGTCTCAGCCTCTATTCAGAAGAGCAACGCATGAGGAAGTCACAACAGAGTGTAGAAGGCTTCTACAAACCCCAGCTGGGTCCCATATTACGAGGATATGTCAATCAGTGACCTATATCCCCAAGCGGTCAAATATCATATCATCAGATCTACCAATGATCACACCCCCCCAGTTGGGTCCCTCATCGCAGAGATATGTCAATCAGTGACCTGTATCCCCAGGAAGATACATCTCACCAGGTCTACCAGTGATCTTATCCCCAGCTGGGATGTCCACTTCATACGGATCAATCGAAGATCTTCGCCGCGACGGGACCCGGATCCCGGTTTGGTATTCTTTGCACAATCATAGCATTCGCATCATATTCACCCCCAAAGCGAAGCATTCCGTTTTAACACGGAGCATTACGGCAAAAAAATCCAACTCATAGCATAATCATAAGCCATGTTATGAACCAACACTTGTGAATAATGACAGTCCATCAACGTACAAAAAAAATCCCCCAAAATCCCCAGCAAAAGCAGTTGCCTCACAAATCACAAACACCAGTATATACCCCTTTTGACACCCGTCCGTGTCATACCCCAGCAGAAAGCCAAAGACGTCCTCTTTGCACTCACATATACCCATATACACTTTCTTGACACCAGTCCGTGTCATTTCCCCAGCGCAATCGCTTACACTCCCTCAACCCGTATACTTGTTGATATTATACTTGCCTCCCTCGACACTCGTCCGTGTCACTCTCCCCAGCAGTTAAACACTCATCTATACACCACTCGCTCTTATACAGATACTCGTCCGTATCTTGTATATACCAGTTACATCCCCACAGATTCGACTTTGGTTCATGTTCTTTGTTAACCAGTTGGTACTCGCCCGTACCATCATCTCAGAATATGCGTCCAGTGTTTGTTTCTACATGATACTCGTCCGTATCATAGTCTTGAGGATGCTCGTCCGCATCTTTAATCCATACACTATGTCAAACACTCGTGTCTCCTTGAATATAGACACTCGTCCGTGTCTAATATTCCCCAGAAGAGTCCCTTCAGATACAACACTCGTCCGTGTTCTTTGTTAACCAGTTGATACCCGTCCGTATCATCGTCTCTGAACACGTGTCAGTATTTTGTTTCTACATGATACTCGTCTGTATCATAGTCTTAAGGATGCTCGTCCGCATCTCTAATCTATACACGAATACCAAACACTTATACCTTTGTTTCTTGGATGTGAGCACTCGTCCGTGTTTACTTTTCCCCAGTAGATTACCAACAAACAAATTTTCCCTTTTATCTGACACCCGTCCTGTGCCATGATAAACCCTGAGAGCAGCCGTACCCTGCTGAGTGGTCGTCCTCCACTTCTTGATGGTCGTCCTCCATCATGCTCATCCGATGGCCGTCCCCATCGTCGATATTTAGCAGCCGTCCCCTGCTAGGTGGTCGTCCTCCACCTTTTGATGATCGTCCTTCATCATTTTATCCAATGGCCGTCCCCATTGTTGATTTTGGTTATCTGGCATTCGTCCTATGTCATGAGAAACCTCGAGAGCAGCCGTACCCTGCTGAGTGGTCGTCCTCCACTTCTTGATGGTCGTCCTCCATCATGCTCGTCCGATGGCCGTCCCCATCGTTGACCTTTTCTATCCGGCATTCGTCCTATGTCGCGATATTTTCGGCAGCCGTACCCTGCCAGGTGGTCGTCCTCCACCTTTGATGGCCGTCCCCATCATATTTCTTTTATTCCCAACAGAGCAGCCGTCCCCTGCTAGGTGATCGTCCTTCACCTTTGATGGCCGTACCCCATCATCTGTTTATTTCATTTATTCTTTAACCCGATGGCCGTCCCCGTCGTGGTCCCTTTTCCTTTTTAGCCCGATGGCCGTCCCCATCGTTGGTTACTTTACCTTTGTGAACTTGACGGCCGTCCCCGTCATGTTTCATTAATCCCCAGAGAATTTTACAGCTTTATCCTGATGGCCGTCCCCATCATAATTTCATTTTCCCCAGCTAGTCGGCCGTCCCCGTCTTAGCTTTACCTTTTATCCCCAGCATGTCGGCCGTCCCCGTCATTGTTTTATTTCCTACACTTTTCCCAGCATGTCGGCCGTCCCCGTCATTGCTCTATCACCCATTTTACAACATACTTTATTTTCCTTTTACAATCTATATCCCTTTTTCTTCTTCATTCTGTGAGTGCAAATTTTGGACTGTCTTTGGTATTCAACCACAAGTTATCTTGTTTGTCTGTTAAGCCGTCGCTTACATCCTGCACAGCTAACTCATGTTTGAATAGGGGCAGCTGTAAACACCCCAAATTTGACCTCACCCATTCACACCATGGCTTGTGATCATTTCATATGCATAAACACAATCATATCACCTCACATCTCATTTTTGGTTCATTGCATGGTTTCTAAGTCATCTGCACCTAGGGTTTGTGACCTGAGCTATCCAAGAGCCTCTTGAGCCACCCCAAAGGCAACCAATCACTTCAAAGGGGTCCATATGTGTTCTTGTATCATATTACATCCTCTCAAAGTCAAAAATTCCAAAGAATCACAAGAATTGGGTTTGGTAGGGATGCAGAGCCAAGTTAGACTACACAGTTGACCTAAAATTAGGGTTTTGGTTTCAGAGGCCATAATTCCAAATTTTTTGGTCATTCTTGTTTCCATTGGTCTCTATATGGTATAGGGAGTATGCATATCAATTTTCATGAAGAAATTCCATGGGGAAGTCATCTGATCAAGGGTTGACTTTTCAGACAAGTCAGTGTAAAATCAGGGCATTTGAGGCCCCCAATGACCCAACCAATGGGTGATCTTCATCATTTTGAGTGTATGTGGTCTTTATTTGATCATGGAAGAAGGTTGAAGTTCACAAAAATCAAGAATTTGGAGTTTTTGCAAGTGTTGACTTTTTGGGCATAGTTGACTTTTCAAGAATGCTTCATTTTAGGTCATTTTTCAAGCCTTGATTCTTGATCCAAAAATGCTTCAAATAGAAAAACTTTGATCATGAAAGTTGTAGAATACATGTTTCCCTTTTCAAAAAGTACAAGAACATGATCAAACTCTTCTTGGATCAAAAGTTATGGTTTGACAAAGTTGGCAAAAATCATTGATTTTCAAGATGTGCACCAAATGTGAATTTTGCAAAATCATGAACTAATGCCATTTGTAACTTCTAATTCACTTCAAACCATTACACAAACATTCTATGAGCCTTAAAAATCAGAATTGGACCAAGGTTTCACATGGTTATGGTTTGTGTAACAAGATTTTTCCATGAAGTTTCAAAAGTGTGCCAACTTGCAAAACCACTCATCACACTTCCTACAACTTGCAACATTGGATGTTGACTTTGGCTAGCCTTTCCCCTCACCCTTGCTGCGCAGCCCCATGCCTTGTACTAGCCTAGAACCAAGCCATACTTCTCTTACACAAAAAGTTGACTTTTGGCAAAAGCAAACATCCCAATCACCACAGGCCATGTCACATCCTCTGGCCACTTGCAATTGTTTATACTTTTCATTTGCTAGCCAAACATAACAAGAAGCAAGGCTGAAGCTCACCAGAACTCACCTTTCACAAACTCACTCTATTTTGCATCTCTCTTCGAATCTGCCTGCACAACACACAAACACTCAAACAAATTCCTCTAGTCATCTCACCTTACCCCATTGAGTAGAAACCACCAAGAGTCAGGCCTGGTTTGAGCAAGAACACCCCATTGCCATTCCTCACCTCAAGCTGTAGTTTCATTCGAATCTCTCTCCACAGCACACAAACATCAAAACAAACTTCACAAACCTTCTCCACTCATCATCTGGACCACAAAGAACCCTTCACCCTTGCCAGAAACAGCCTGAACCACCATTGCCATTTTCAACTGAACTTGAGCAGAAGCTGCTCAAACTCTTCATCCAACCAATTTAAATTCCTCTTGAGCATTCAAGCATCACCAGAGGGTCAAGTGGGGGGGATTTCACCAAGAAGGGAGGCCTGAAAGTTGCTGGAGTGAAAGCTTCGAATCTCAGGTAACTCAAGAAATATTTTTCCAGAAATCATTTTTTATGTTCTAAACTTGTTCTCCATGCTTCACTGAATATCCTGATGCTTTTAGTTTCGAAAATGGTGATGAAATAAGGATTTAATTGCTTCCTGAAACTGTTTTGCCCTAGTTTTTGTTTGCTTCGATTCAGCCTTTCCATGAATGATAAATTTGTTTTGAGTGGGGGTTTCGAATCGTGAGCTTGTGGGAATCATTTCTGGGTTCTTAGAATTCATTTTAGATGCGTATGGAGTGAGTTAGAGATTTTGGTTGAACGGGGAAGATGACCGGAGCACTGTTCCGGTCATCTGAGTGTGTTTAACGGCGAGATTAGGGCATAAGCATTGATTAGCGAAATTTGAATTCTGGCCGTGAGATCTGGCGCCAAGTCTCTTCCCGCGCGTGTAGCTTTGAATCCAGGCCCTAGGATGTGTTGACTTTCATTTAATTCAGATTAAATTCATTTTAATTTCTTTTCTTTTCATCTTATTTGCATATTTAATTTAAAATAGTAAAAAATGTGTAAAAATTATGAAACTTTTTCTCATAAGTTTTATTAATTTTTATGACACAAAAATATTTTTATTTTTATTTTTATCATTAAAAAAGCATTTTTAAATATTTAAAAGATTATTTTTAATTGATTAATGGAAATTAATTTATTAAAAATACTTTTAAGTATTTAAAAATCACCAAAAAATTCATGAAATGTTCTAAGACATTTAGAAACATTGTCCAACCTTCAAACCAAATTTCTTTTTGGATCTTGATGCATTTTGAGAATTTTTCTTTGAATTAAAATCATTTTTGTGCATTATTTTGATCATAAGTTCAAAAAATCATTTCTGCCTATCTATGAAGAGTTGGACATTGATTCTTTTTGCATTGCATTGTGTTTAGCATGTAGTTTCTAGGATTAAATGGCCATGATTTGATTCCTCATTTTCAATTTGTTTGGCATTTCTTTTGTTTAGGAACCCTAAAAACCCTAATAACTTGTAAAAATCATAACTTGAGATTGGTTAAGAGTTGAGACCTCTCCTTTGGGCATTGGTTTAGTATGGGATTAGGGTTACCTTGTGTGGCATTTTCAATTTTTTATCTTAGGGTTTGCTTCTGTTTTTGACTTTTGTTTGATGTTTGGTTCATAAACCCTAATTTGGGCTTTCATATGCATCCTTCTTGCATTCTCTTGCACAACATGACTTGCCATGACATTTCAAGCATCCATTTGTTTCATTTGACATCATAAGACATATTGAAAGTATGTTTGATCATTGCATCATCTATTTGCCTTGTTGTATGTCATGTGCACTTCATAACTTTCCATGTATGTTCATGCTCCTTAACTTGCTTCCTTTGCATTCATGAACTTGTATGATCATTTCCATGTGCTGCCTCATGTTTGTAGCATCTCATAACATCATTTACATCATAAACATGCTTCTGGTTTTGATTTACTTCATACCATTTCATCTCATTTTGCATTGCATTGCATTTTCTTTTCTAACTTTTCAGGTAGTAAGTGATTTGAGAAGTGAATTTGCCTTCACTTCTCATAACTTTTCTTTTCATCTCTCTTGCATCCATTGCTGCATTTTATATGTGTTTGAGATTGAGCTTGCTCATTCTTGTTCCTACCACTTTCTTTCTTCAAGTGACTTGACTTCTTGAATGAAGCAAGTTACTTTGCTTCTCTTGATCCTTTCATCTGCTTCCTGTTGGTTCCATTGAAGACTTCTCTTGAAAACCTCACAAACCTTAGGAACAACCAAGCATGACAATGATTAGGGTTTTGATTAGTCTCCCCTCTTAGTTTTTACCTTTGTGTCTCTTTTGAGTCATCTCTTCTCACCTCATAATCAGGGACTAAACCCTAAAGGCTTTAAGGCTTTGTGATTAAGCTTATGCCTGCATCCTTCTATTAGGATGGAGTGTATAACTTTAATCCTAAGTGTTAAACCCTTAATGTGTTTAACTCCTTTAATCAATCCATCTAATAATCATCAAGACATTACACTTGTAACTTGGGCCTTGCATTAGGGTTCTAATTCTTCCTTAATTGGTTAAGAAGGACTAACCCTAGTGTTAATGGACAAGTCCCCCTCAAGTTGTCTTACAAACCCTAAAAAACACTTCATCATCATACCATTAAATAAAATCCACTTAATCAAAGGCTTGTTTTGTCATGAGTTTAATCCCTAATCATGGATTAAGTTGAGGAGCTTTCCTCAGCTTAAACATTCTCATCTATTATCCTTCTATTAGGATGGTGTAATGAGTCTGTTTAATCCCTGATTATGGCTTAATCTCATTACTTAACACTAAACAAAAACAACAAAAACATCTAAATAATCACAAGTAGGTTAATGATCTTGACTCTATATCAAAGGTGATTAAGTGTGAGAAGCTGACTTCACACTTAAGGTATTCCCATTACCCCTAATCGGAGGGAAGATGTGATGAGTTTACTAAATCCATTGGTTCAGGCTTAAGCTCATTAACTTATGACAAACTTTCAAAAGCAATAAAAGACTGAAAACACAAAAACAAACAATAATCGTCTCCTTCGGGATTCTTTTCTCATCTCACTCACTCACAAACGAGAACTTGCTTCTTCCGTCTAATGCAAGACAGTTTGCACCTGAGCCAGACAGGTCATACACTTGAGCATAGACAAGTTAAGCAGTTCACAAGTCAATTTATATTTCAGTCTCTTTGGGTCGAACTACGGTGTTCTGACTTCCTCATTGCACGAGAGGATACGTAGGCATAACTTAACAGTTATCGAACAAAAGTCTCTGTATATTCCCCCTCCTTCCAGTTTCATTATTTTAGCCTCATGATCTTGAGCATTCCACTCCTTTCTTACACTGACACTTTCATATTTCACATCACTCATACACTTTACACTGACACCTGTACATTCTCTTCCAGCTATTTTATACACAAATTGCACTGACACTACCCCTTTAAAACACAAATCTTTTAAGCGTGGATCCCGTCGAGTACGGCGGACAATCTGGGTGCTAATACCTTCCCAGGTTGTAACCAACCCCCTTTCTCAGTCTCTCTGGTTCGCAAACCGTCTTATCCACCTTTTTCTAGGCCTATGCAGCATTGCCTTTCCTCCGGGATAAAAATGCCTAGCTGGCGACTCTATTCATTTCCAGTGAGTTCACTGCTGTGTGTTCTCATTGTCCCTTTCGCCGACCGTTCGCGTCTGTACCTTTATGTGACCCTGCTTCACTTATCGGGAGCGACACAAATTGCCCAAGAATTCACAAGATTTCATGCCTTGGTTCACAAGAAACTTCAAAGAGGGCAAAATGCAAAACCTATGCCATCTTGCTATCCAAGCCATCCAGCTGCATTCTTTTGATCCTAGGGCTCACCATAAACCATGCTGAAGCAAGACACCCCATTGAACCACTTCTGTTCCAACCCATGCTTGTGGTACACATACGTTTGACTTTTTGCATTTTCACCCATACCAATCAAGTTGTGACATTACCAACTCCCTGGCCAATCAGCATACATTATGTGGACCTCATGGACCTAAAAGAACACAACACACAAGCTGAGAACCTCCCATAAGCCAGGATTCACAAAACTTGCCAAAAACATCATTCCTTCGAAACTCTCTGCCCAACCATCAAAACTTCAAACTTCTTCCACCAATCAACTCAGATACACTCAAGGATCATTTCCCAACCATTACAATGGCCTGAAACACCCCACAACACAAACACGATTTCTGAGTTATCAGAACCAAACATCAAAAACTAGTCATTATAAACTTGTTCTAAGCCTTCCAGAAACATCAAGGTGATCATTGGAGTGGTTTTGCACAAAGGAGGAGGCCAGAAAGCTCAAACATAGAAAGCTCCATCTCAGGTATCATCCAAGAACATTTTTTCCAGAACTTGCGTTTTAAGTTATAAATTGATTCTATGTGATGTGCTGATCATTTTGAGCTTTGAACCATTGAAAATGGTTGAGTGTGTAGGATGTATTTGACTTCTGAAATTTTTGTGTGTTTTCCGTTTTGATTCGTTTCTCATGATTCATGTAAAATAAATGTTGTTTGTTTGCTGATTCGTGTTCCATGAAGTGTGGGGATTGATTCTGGGCAGTTTTTAGGGCTTGTGGTGGCTTAGGGAGGAAGTTAAGGTTTTAGGGTGACTGGAGAAGATGACTGGAGCTCTCTTCGGTCACCTGAGAGTGATTAGGGTTTGATTTAGGGTTAATTAAGCCAGTTTAAATTCTGACCATAAGATCATGTTTACTCGCGCATATGAATGGCCCAGATCATTTCAGTTAGCCCTAATCCTGATTATTTAAATTAATTAATTTTAATTAGCCAGATACAATCCCAGCCTTACATTCACGCGCGCAGTCTCCCTAGGTTTGAATCCTGGCCATAGATCTTGCTGACTTTCCTTTTCTTTTGTTTTTATTTTATATTTTATTCATTTCTTTTCACATAATTATTAAAAATAGTAAAAATCATCAAAAAATTCTAAAAACTTTTATCAAACATTTTATTAATTTTCAGAAACCAAAAATTTTTCATTTTTTATTTTTTGCATTAAAAAAATATTTTTAAATCATTTAAATGTTATTTTTAATTAGTTAATTGATTTTAATTATTTAAAAATCACCAAAATAATTATAGAAAATTCTTAGACATTTAGAAACATTTACAAACTCACCATACAAATTTCTTTTTGGTTTTGGTCATGCTTTGACATTTTTTCAATGAATTAGGGTTCCTAAAATGACTTATTTTCTAACCCTAACTTCAAAATTCATAACTTTTAAACCAAGTTGAGTTTGTGAATGGTTCTTTTTGCATTGTTCTATGCATGGCTTCTAGCATTCAAAAAAAATTTTGTTTCATTTTTATCTTGCATTTTCAAATTATTTGGAATTTTACATTGAGGATCACCCTTAAAACCCTAGAAACTTAGGAAATTCATAACTCCTTCTAGGTTTAGCTTCTGACCTCCCCCTTTGGATGGTAACCTAGTATAAGTTTAGGGTTCCTTTGAGTGCATTTTCAATTTTTTATCATGTCATTTGCTTCTGTCTTTGCCATTTGCATCTCATCCTTTCATAAAACCCAAATTTTGCATCTTCACTTGCATTCATCTTGTATATGCTTGCATTCATGAACTTGCCATGACATTTCATACATTCAGATGACTTCTAAGACATCTTAGGACACATTAGAATCATATTGGATTATTGCATCATCCATTTGCCATGTTATACATTCATTTCATTTCATATGCATTCATGAACTTTCATGCTTCTTACATGCTTCATTTGCATTCCCATCTCTTGTATGATCATCCATAACTCTTGACATACATTTGCATCATCTCTTAGCATCATTTGCATCATAGATATGCTTCTGGTTTTGGTTTGCATCCTTGCATTTCATTTCATTTCCACTTCATCTCATTTCCTTTTACTAACTTTTCAGGTGGTAAGTTACTTTGAGAAGTGAAATTTGCCTTCACTTCTCACAATCTCTTCTCATCTCTCTTATACATTCATTGCTGCATTTTGTATTTGTATTAGAGTGAGCTTGCTCATTCATGTTCCTTCTTCACCTTCTTTCTTTAAGCAACTTATCTTCTTAAGTGAAGTAAGTTGACTTGTCTCTTCTGCTTCTCCTCCTTTCACCTGCTTCCTCCTTGGTGGCTCTTCTTGAAGATCTCTTGCAAGCCTCATAAACCCTAGGAATACCCAAGCATGATCACAATTAGGGTTTTATTAGTCCCTCATTAGTTTTACCTTTGTGTCATCTTTTGTGTCTTCTCTTCTCATCTCTTAATCAGGGACTAAACCTTAAAGTTTTTAAGGCTTTGTGATTAAGGTTATGCCTGCATCCTTCTCTTAGGACGGAGTGTATAACTTTAATCCTAAGTGTTAAATCCTTAATGTGTTTAAATCCTTTAATCAATTCATATAATAAATCACTAAGACAATAACTTGTAACTTGGGCCTTGCATTAGGGTTCTAATTCTTCCTTAATTGGTTAAGAAGGACTAACCCTAGTGTTAATGGACAAGTCCCCCTCAAGTTGTCTTACAAACCATAAAATTCACTTCTTAATCTTATCATTAACTAAAATCCACTTTAATAAAGGCTTTGTTTTGTCATGAGGTTAATCCCTAATCATGGATTAAGTTGAGGAGCCTTCCTCAGCTTAAATGTTCTCATCTATTATCCTTCTATTAGGATGGTGTAATGGGTCCATTAAATCCTTGATTATGGCTTAAACTCATTACTTAACACTAAACAAAAACTCCAAAAACATCTAAATAATTGCAAGTAGGTTAATGATCTTAATCCTACATCATGGTGATTAAGTGTGAGGTGCTTACTTCATACTTAAGGTATTTCTCATTACCCTTAATCAGAGGGAGGATGTGATGAGTTTACTAACCCTTGGTTTAGGCTTAAGCTCATTTTCTCATGACAAACGCAAAAAGCAATAAAAGATTGAAAACTCAAAAACAAACAATAATCGTCTATTTCGGGATTCTTTTCTCATCTCATTCACTCACAAACGAGAACTCGCTTCTTCCGTCTAATGCAAGACAGTTTGCACCTGAGCCAAACAGGTCATACACTTGAGCATAGACAAGTAAGCAGTTCATCAGTCAATTCATCTTTCAGTCTCTTTGAGTCAAACTACGGTGTTCTGACTTCCTCATTGCACGAGAGGATACGTAGGCATAACTTAACGTTATCGAACAAAAGTCTCTGTGTCTTCCCCCTCTTCCAGCATTATTCTTGAAGCCTCATTGTCTTGAGCATTACACTCTTTCCTTACACTGACACTCCTTTATTTCACTTCACACTCCTTTTGCACTAACACTTGCATTCTTTTCCAGCTTTTACACACAAAATAGCGCAGACACTACCCCTTTAAACACAAATCTTTCAAGCGTGGATCCCGTCGAGTACGACGAACAATCTGGGTGCTAATACCTTCCCAGGTTGTAACCAACCCCCTTTCTCAGTTTCTCTGGTTCGCAACCGTCTTATCCATCTTTTCTTAAGTTTATGCAGCATTACCTTTCCTTCGGGATAAAAATGCCTAGTAGGCGACTCTTTTCAGTTCATCTTCATGTTCTCGCCTTCGTCGACCGTTCGCGTCTGTACCCCTCTTGGCCATGTGTCATCAGGTGGGAGCGACAAAGTGAAACCCTAATTCGGCCCCTTTTATCAAGAAATGTTGCACTACTTGCCTCCTTTGATTAAACTCCATCTTTTCATGGCTCGTGGCTTCAAGTGAAGACTTGTGAGATATTGTGAACCCTTTGCACAAGGTTGAGAAGCTTTGCGGCCCTGTGATTGCCTTTGTATAGCCTTCGGTTGCTCCATCCTTGATCACATACATATGCCTCAGCTATGCTACACATGATGCAATGTTTTTGGTTATTTTATGAAGCTATGTATGCAAAATGCTATGCAAAATTTTGAGGAAATGAGAGGGTAAATTTTGAGGTATTACAGCTGCCCCTATTCAATCATCTGCAGGTCTGAACGAATAATTGCGAGAGCTTTTAGACGTTCAAGGTATGGAGTGATTGAATACTTGAATAAAACCTGGAAATTTGAACTCGGTGAATAGTAGAAATGCCATATGCCTTTTATTTATTTATTTACTTTATTTTTTGACCTCTGAATAGGTAGCGGAGATAGAACTTGACAATGTGACTGCTGGACAGGACCAAGCCACAAAGAAAACACGTGATTGTTGGGCAGGACCAAGCCATGGAAGGTGCCTGTTGGCGAAACAGGACTTAACGAGACCATTAGTGGAATGGAACTCAAATCAATATGACTGCTGGGCAGGACCAAGCCATAAAGAAAACACGTGACTGCTGGGCAAGACCAAACCACGGAAGATGCCTGTTGGCGAAACAGGACTTTAACGAGACCATTAGCGGAATGGAACTCAAATCAATATGACTGCTGGGCAGGACCAAGCCATAAAGAAAACACGCGACTGCTGGGCAAGACCAAGCCACGGAAGGTGCCTGTTGGCGAAACAGGACTTAACGAGACCATTAGCGGAATGGAACTCAATCAATATGACTGTTGGGCAGGATCAAGCCATAAAGAAAACACGTGACTGCTGGGCAGGACCAAGCCACGGAAAGTGCCTGTTGGCGAAACAGGACTTAACGCAACATCAACCAATTTGCGACTCGAATAAGATCAACCGATCTATCATGGAGATGGTATCAACCGATCCACCCCGGAAAGCGAGAATGTAATATTATCCGATTTACAACTCGAAGAGAAATGATATCCACCGATTCATAACTCAAATAAGATCAACCGATCCAACCAGGAAATGGTATCAACCGATCCATAACCCGGAAAACGAGAACGTAATATCATCTGATTTACGGCTCAAAGAGAAGTAATATCAACCGATTTACAACTCAAATAAGATCAACCGATCTAACATGGAGATGGTATCAACCGATCCATAACCAGGAAATGCGAGAATGTAATATCATCCGATTTACAGCTCTAAGAGAAGTAATATCAACCGATTTACAACTCAAATAAGATCAACCGATCTAACATGGAGATGGTATCAACCGATCCATAATCACCGCACTGAGACGAGACCAAAAGGAACAAGATCATTGTACTTAAATGATAACCCGACATGAAACCGCTGTACCGAAACGGTGACGCAAAAAATGAGACTTTTGTATTGAAACAAGACCCAAAGACAAGACTATTATACTTAAATGGAGACTCGAAAGGAACGAGATCGTTGTACTTAAACGAGAGCCTGAGACGCAACCGTTATACTTAAACAGAGACGCAAAACAATGAGATTGTTGTACTGAAACAAGACTCAACTGGGGATAACGACAAGACTTAGTAGACAAAGATACCTGGCAAATGGTATAAGTATCTTCTATGGGGAGTATTTCAGGTTGAGAAGATGTTACGAGTCTTATGTAATATACCTCAAAACTGGCCCATGCTGGTATGCATATGTTTGGATTTATGGCGTAATGCTCCATAATAATGGAAATGCTACGCGTTGGAGGATGAAAGTGTAATGATGATTATGCGTATGCAAATGCAAAGAGATCTCCTGATAAGGAGGCTGCAAGTATCCCAGATGGCTTGACTAGGGAGAAACGATGATCACTACACTGATTTGATCCATTCTGATGCGGAGGAGGCAACTCTGCGGGGAAGGTTGTCAATGATACACCGGCTCTGAACAACCACCATTGCCAAAAATAAATTGGACTTTGAGATTGGAGCGCCAAGACCCTGCTGGAGATGGACCCTTCTTGAACTCTGATGGGGAAGTGAAGACCTTCTGACTTGGCTGGGAACCAGAGGCATGACATTGCTGAGGAAGAAAACTGCTGGGGGAGGAAAGACACTCCTTATACTGCTGGGAATTGCCCCTGTCTGAAGGGAAACTTCTGCTTGGGGATGCCACCCACATTCTGCTACCTTGCTGGGAAATTTCAGCTTCCAAATGTACTAAGGATGACAGATGATGTCAATGATAAAGCTTCCCGCTGAAGATAAGAGCTCCAGTTGCCACTTGTTGGGGATAAGAGATAAATCCTCTCATGTTGGGAATGAGAGATGTTAGGTGTCTCATGTTGGGGATGAGAGACGATGATACCCTTCTGCTCAAGAAGTAACCTTCCATTTGCCGCACTACTGGAGAAGGGATTGTCTAAAGAGACTTGCTAAGGAATTCTGATCGATGAAGTTCGCAGATGAAGCAACTCTTGAAGTATTGTGCTGACAATGGCTTTGCTCCTAGCCTCTGGGTTGATAGGTTGCAAACTAATCATGAGTGAACAATGGTTCTTTGCAATTTTCAGCTCTCCTCAGATTAAGGTCCATCAGAAGAAAATGTCTCAAGAGGATTTTACAGAAAACATGACATACGGAATGCCTCAATGTCTTCAAACTCTTGGGAATATTCATCGGATCTCGAAATAATTTCCCCTGAATGCATGGTCCGTGAAAGAATTTTCCTCGCGAGGATTCATGAAGAACTTCCTATCACTGTGAGATATTCTGCCCCAGTATATTGAACTCTGGATAGGTGCCCCTGATTAACTGTCTTTGAGAGAAAGTAACTTCTCATGCTCTTGGGGTGGCCTGCCCCAGTACGAGCCTTGAAGTGATCACCTGTGACTGACTGTGTTTTGAAGAAAACACCCATACCAATTGTTCTTTGAGAGATTGGATCTCGAAGTAATTGCCCCAGTTTGGCTGAAATTTGCATGCATGCCTCAGACTAATGGCTCTTTGAGAGATTTGAATCTCGAAGCGATTGCCCCAGCTCGGCTGAATTTTGAAGAGATTGCTCGACGTGATTGCCCCAGATTAGTTGGCTCTTACCACGACTGGTTGGGAAAGTCCCCACTCAATGGAGTTTCTTGGAAAAGTGCATCTCGACGTGATTGTCCTTCAGAAGTTTTAGACTTCTCAACTTGGCAAGATTAAGCTTCTGGACTGAGATTCCATACGCGAACTTTTATAATGCCAAACAAATATATGCAAGCAGAAAAATGTTTATTTTGAGAATGAAAATTCTAATGCAACTCACATGTTAATCTTGAAGTTTTACTGTAAAAGATGTCGCAAACCTTTGTAAGTGAATCACTGGTTAAATATGACATTGGTTTTTGAATAACAGAAAGCATGCATATGCAACACCAACAAAGATCTTTCAATACCACTCATGGGAGTCAGGAACGTGGTCTCGTGGTAGTACGCTCTAAAAAATAACCATGTTTCAGTTAGGACTTTTAAGGGTTGTATCGTGGCCTGGTTCACAGTTATAGAAATAAAGGATATAGGCTCGAAGTTTATAGGTCCCCACCCCTCTTTGTGATGTTCTTCATTCCTATGTTCAACTAGCTTTCACAAGCGCTCACCTCTCAAAAAGGGTTTTGTGATGGTTGAGGAACCAATGACATTAACGGTTTTAAACACCAATCAGGTTGTTGTTTGGATTCAGTCATCCCTTCGTCTTCCGTGTCTGTATCACACGACTTTGTTCTTGTTCAAGGATCTTTCTTGTGTAATCCTTTTCATCTTTTGCTTTTGCATTATTTTTCTTATCCCTAACTTTTGACTGGACTGATTCTTGTGAATCTTTGATTGTGAAGTCCAGCGGGATGCCCTAATTTTTGCCTAAGTCGCTTGTTTTCAAGTTTCGACTTAGCGGGCTTTTTCATTTCTTTTTTTTTCAATTCTCTTTTTTTGAACAAATCGTGTGACGCTGGTTGTCTTGATTGCTTTGCGAGGGTCGTGACTGTCTCACTTCTTGGTTGAGGAAGAATAACCTTTGTGTTTTCCGGTCTTTGGACCTCTTGTTTAGGATAACCATTGTGATTTCTGGTCATGGATCTCTTGATTTGGTGCAATGAAAGGTAATGGATCCTCAGATGTGCACTCCTTTTTGAAATTTGAACGCTCAGTCAAATTAACTGACGCCTACCCTGCCCCTGGGTTACATGCAAGGGTTTTTTCATGTGAAAAGGAACTCCTACTTCAAGGCTCGAATGGGTTAGCGAGGGTTTATCTCCCTTATATCTCCGGTGTTTAGGATTTGAAACAATGCATGTACATCGTCAACAGGGTCTTTCTCAAAAGCACACAATTAGAGTTTTTGCATTTTCATTTCGTCATCCTCCCTGATAGAGTTTAAGCACAACAGTTGGTATTGCAATGCACATACATGAGTGAATACGAATGGATTACTTCAAAAAAACATGTGCATTTTATTATGGTTATCGTTCAAAAACAAATAAGTTTCATGCATGCATACAAATGTTTAAACAAACAATATAAACTACAAATGAAAATGCAGTAAAGAAGCTGAACATTGTCGTCATTGAGGAGACTTGACTCCGTCTGGACTAAATCAGTCTTGAGCGCTTCCCATGATCAGTAAATATTTATGGACTTGTAGTATTCAGGTAAGCGGTCACATGTCCGACACGACAATCAATTCTCATCTTCTAGTTATTCTGTCCTTGTAGAAAGTAACGCTGAAAAGTAAAGTTGCCACCTAAGCTTGCTCGGAAAGACCTGACGATCTTCTGCCTACGTATCTCCATTGACCCAAGACCAATGAAGAATCAGAGCGACGTAGTTCCCCTCAATAGGGATGAACATGCACTGAAAAGATGCACCATTGCCACAAATAAGAGTATCTGGAATACTACTGGCTTTATTGCTTTAAGACTTCAAATCAAGAAAAGTTGACAGCTTTCGAGTCTATTAAGTCCTGCACCGTGTGGTGAAAAGCTTTACACCTATCAATATGATGCCCTGGCGCCCCAGAATGAAAATCACAGCGGACATTGGCATCCCATCCATCCGGTAGTGGAAAAGGTGGTGGGGACAGCTTGCGAAGCCCAACCAACTTCAACTGAAGCAAATGCTGAAGGAGATCAGTGTGAGACATTGGCAAAGGGTCAAAAAATCTTTCTCTCCTTTGCTGACGACTCTGTTGAGGATTACGTTGGCGACGATTTTGCTGTTGTGAACGTGTGGCACTTGGGATGATCACAGATGTCGTCTGGTAACGTGAACCTTGATTTCTCCTCTTTCGTTGAACACAAACTGCCCCCACTTCTTCGTATTGTCTCTTTCGCTCATTTGAAAACGGCTTCTTGGTCCCAGAAGTAGAGGCACCGTTGCCCTGGATCTTTCCTTGCTTCATCCAGTTTTCAAGTCTTTCACCAGTCAAGACGATATCAGAAAAACCGTTAGCTGAACAGCCTGCTAATCTTTCTATGAAGTGCCTCGGGAGGGTATCCATGAATAAGTCTACCATTTCTCTCTCCAGTAATGATGGCTGCACTCTGGCTGTGACCTTGCGCCATCACTATGGGTACTCCTTAGAGTTCTCAGAGTTCTTTTGTGACATGCTCTGAAGCTGGGTTCGGCTGGGAGCCATGCCAATGTTATACTGGTATTGCTTGAGAAAGGCTTCCCCAAGTTCCTTCCAGTTATGGACAGAGTTCTTTTCCAGTTTCGTGTACCACTCCAGTGAGCCCCCGGACAGGCTGTCCTGGAAGTGGTACATCCAAAGCTTCTCATCTTTGGTATGTGCAGCGATTTTGCGATAGAAGGCCTGCAAGTGAGTTTTCGGGCAAGATCATCCACTGTACTTGTCGAAAATAGGAGGTCTGAACTTTGGAGGGATGACCACCCCTGAAACCAGCCCCATATCAGCAACATCAATGCCAAGGGTATCTTTGCATTCTAGAGCCTTTACCTTCTCGGCTAGCATCTGGAAGTCTTGGTTATTGGCCCCAGAACCAAATCTCATATCTTCATTGAGAAAAGTAAATTGATCCTCCTGTCGGTCTGCTACCAACGCCTTCAGGAGTAGTAGGCCTATTCTCCGTAGATGGGATGACAATGTTGTTGATCAGATTGCCTTGGGCGTCCAAGGTAATCATTGGAGGATCAACCTGTGGGCGATCAAGCCTCTGCATGGCGGTTCTCATTTCTTGTTGCCCCTGCACTATACCCTGTATTGCTTCCATGAACTCCCCCATCTGGGTGCGAAACTCATTCAACTCAGTCTGTACTGTATTCATGATTTGACTCGGGTGGCGTACTGGTATGGCCGATACTTCTCCTGAAATGGTCAAATAAATTAGGAAATCCAGATAACTCGTTAGTATGCAAAAATGATATGCATGAAAATGCCATGTCACTGATCCCACTTCATTCAGATTGGGGGTCAGATACCCCACGGAGTGCCACATCATAAGATAAATTCTGTGAGTGTGTGCGGAGAGAGTGCTGAGCATCGGGAATTCAATATCAAAATAAAATTGCCAGGATATAAAAGTTGAAACAATGGCACCTGAAAACTTCCATAAAGCAAAAAATACGCCAACGTGCGAAAACTTATACAATCACTTGCCAATAATACTGAAATACAGGAAAATGTCACAATCCACAACAGAAAAACAAGAGATTCCTTCAACAGCTCTGAAGGTAATCTCGAAATACAATAAAGCAAATCACATGCATCAAAGAAATCTGCGTCTCCTGACTTGAGCTTCGTGTAGTCTGCAGGGCCAGCTAGATCAAGAGGCTTCAGCTCTTGAGATACCCCTCTGGTGTGATGATCCCTGAATCAATTAGATATTGGACATTGTGCCTGAAGGCTTTGCACTCGTCGATGGTATGTCCGAATGTTCCAGAATGGAATTCACACCTAACATCCATATTGTAATATGGGGGAATGAGGTAGGGCATTGGCAAGGCATTCCTTGCTGAATCAAAGAATTCTCGAGCAAATAGGCAAACACTTGACTAGGAGTAAACACTTCTTTAGCCTGCTTGAGTTTGAGTCTCCCCTGTTGTTGATAGTACTGATGCTGAGATGAATTCGAACACCCGAAGTTCTTCTGCACTTTCTTCTTTATGTTGGATCGATGAATGGGTAGAGGTGACTGGCGCGATGTCTTTACGACCCAGAGTGGAGGCACACACCCCTGATTGGGGATAATTCTTGTGGTAAGGAAAGGAGAAGTACCTTCCAGCGATATGAAATCCTTTGACACATCCCCACTGATCGGTGCAAACTCGATTACCTTTGAATCAATGATGACCAGGTGTCCCAGAATGGAAAACACATCTGGCATTGGCATCAAAATCTAGAGGAAGCTTTTTGGGTGTGGCTGTCACGGTGACAAGTTCAACCAGATTAAGCTCGAGCAAACAAAGGAGCAATTGCGCATATGACACCAGAATCAAATCAAACTTGGCTTCAGACGGCTTTGGCATTTGTCCGCAACTTTTGCCTTTACCTTCCCTTTGATGAACTGGAAGAGCCTGCGAGTTGGGAGGTTTAAGGGCCAAAAGTTGAGGAGAGTTTCCGTGAAATGCTTCCTGATCTTGGAATGAACTGGGAGGACCAACAACTTCTGCAGCAATAAAAGGGAGATGGTGCCCTTCTTGGAGCTTTGGGGCTTCCCTGGTCTGGTTCTCTTGTTTATTCAGTTGGTAAACTTTATCTATCAATAGCATGTGGCCATGGCACAAGGTTTGCATGTCCTCCAAGAGTTGTCCCATTCGGATTTTCATTTCAGCTATTTCTGCTTGGCATTGTTCCATGTCCAACTCTTGATGATTGTGATTCAAATTGGCCATTCTGAAGAGTAAGCAAATCAGGATGAGAATCTGTCCCCAGACACCTGTAATGAGAGTAAGGATGCATGCAAATGCCATGTTCGATTATTTCCAAGGGATCCATCTGCTTTGATTCCAGTTTGGATATAGGAACATATAATGACATGGTTCAAACATGGGATCTTTGGAAATAACCGAACATGTATGATGAAATGCCATGATGTTATGTATGCAACAGGCATGTGATCAAGGATCTGATGCTGGTGTTGGGCGGTGAACCAACTGTGGATAGCCACTTTTGTCTTTGTATAGATACTTCAAGACTCAGAATCAATGCAACATAGAACCAGATCATAATACTGAACAATACTGGAAAAGTGGGTATGTTGAAGTTTAGGGTTCCCGCAAACCTGTAAACCCTCCCAATCTCACGGGTGTGCTACTCGGGTCAAACATCACAGACTCTCAAAGCCGAATAGCAATAATACATTCACCATTTCCGAGAAATGGTTCATGACCAAATCAGGGAATCAGTTTGGCATTATGTACTACTCAGGGAGGCCTCAGTTGAGTCCGGAAAAACAAGCATCCCTCATAAGTACCCAGCTTTAAGCACTGAATCGAGAAACAATAGTACATTCATCCTGAAGGGTACAATACTATCGTCATACAAACAATTTTCTTTAACTGGATTCCTATGAGAGAACTAGGCCATCCTATGCGAGTTCCCAGTGGGCCCTCGGATGCGAGTGGGTTTGCCAACAAATGTGGTCTGCCACTGTCATCATTGGAGAGGGATGTTTCCACAAAGGTTCTCAATGATTGGTCCCCAGCTGCACATAACTATAAAGGTCGTATCCCGAAGTGGAGGAAATCCCCACACAAGATATTTCCAAGACAGTCGCAGTCTGGGTGTGAAACACATCGCCACTCATCATGCCACATGCGAGTACAACGTGTCCACGCTAATCCTATAGTGCACTCAAGTCGGCCATTTGTCGCTCCCAGGATTTTCATCCTAGTACAAACGCTAAAGTGGCGCGGAAAAGGTAGATTCGCCAGCCAGGCATTTTTATCCCGAATGAATGGGAAAGGTAATGTTGCACAAACCTGAGGAAAAAGGAAAGGACAAGGTCCTGCGAACCAAAGATCTGGGTTCGGGAGTCGGTTACGACCTGGGAAGGTATTAGCACCCCAAATTGTCCATCGTACCCGACGGGATCCACGCTTGCTTGTTTGTTTCAAAGGGTGAGAAATAAAGTGCTGCTGAATAAAACTGCTACTGGATCTGGAATGGGAATGGAAATGAACTGAAAAAGAGAGAATGAAAAGGAAGAAAATGTAGGGAAAATAAAGAATGCGCTCGAACGGGCCCTACCCCGCTGCCTACGTACCTCATCGGGATAATGAGGATTAGAGTCGACGTAGTTCGCCTAACTAAGGCGGGAACTAATTGTTTGTGTTTTTTATGCTGGAACTGCATATGTCTATGCTCATGTGTTGCAGGCTCGTCTGGTACGAGTGCGTTTACCGTCTTGCATGCGAGACAAGTTGTCGCGAGTTCGCGTTGAGAGTGAATGAGATGAGAAAAGAAGTTCCCGCAGGATAGTTGCTTATTATTTGTTTTTGTCTTTTATGAGAAATGCTTTGAATTTGTTGGTGAACATTCTCATACTAAGACCTATCCATCGCGGAAAGTAATTACACCTCGCCCCGAAATAGGACGCGTATAAGAACTCCGCGACAAAGTCTCGTGTCGTACAAGAACGTTCGGCTTTTATTAAGTGTTTTATTGCTTTTTTATGAGAGGAGAAAGAATGACTCAAGTTGTAAAAGGGAAAAACTAAGGGGAACTAAGACCAACCCTAAGTTATTTATTATATACAAAAGGGAAATCCTAATGGTTAGTGAGGTTTTCTAATCCTAAGGAGGAAAAGGAAAAGAAAGAAGAAAAAGGATGCAACTTACTTCCTAAGGAGGGTAAGTTGATCCTAACAAAGGGGAAAGATCCTACCAAACACAAATATGGAAGGTAAAGGAAATTAAATGCATAAAAGAAAATGCATAAAAATAAAAGGATAAGGTGAAGGAAACTTACCTCAATCTTCCCCTCTACAAAATAAAGGTTAATGTGCATTTTTATTAAAAATAATAAAGCAAACACACAACAATTAAATCCTAATGACTCTAGGACTCTATCTAAATTCTATTTTAATTCTAAAGAACTAAAAGAATGCTAAAACAAAAAATCCAGCACCTATTACAGCCCCTATTACCCAAACAGCTATGGAAACTATGCCTAACACAAATCAGCTTTTTACAGCCAGCATGCAGCATGAAAAGATAGGTGTAAAAGGTTACAAACAACATGCAAACATAACAAACATCATACATTTTACAACACCTATATGCAAAAACAGCTATGAAATGCAAAATTCAGAATTGATTATTTTCATTTTTTAATGCACAAACTCAATGAATAATGCACCAACTTGATCATGAACATGCATTTGAACATGAATCAACATACATAATTGAATGAACATGAGCATTTTAGAAGGATTATGCAAGAATACATTACATGGTTGATTATGCAACAAGTAATGCACAAAGTGGCACATGAACATGGCATATGAACATGATGGTTATTGATTATGAATATGCAACATGATAGCTCAAACATAATGTCAAACTCAATGCAAAATTCAGAATTGAATTGATATGGATGATGTGATCAAGCATGCAATCAAATGCAACCAAATACACATACATACATGACTATGTAAAATGATATATATCTTGATACAATGAAATGCAAAATGATTTAATGCAATGCAAAAGATGTAAAAACAGAATGCAACATGATTATTTACATACCTAATGATGCATGAACATAGCAACAAGATGCAAGAAATCAAGGTGTGCACAAATAAACACAAAAATGAATAATACGCGACATGAACGGAATCGTGTCAAAACGACTCGAAATGGGAGAATGAGCTACTGGAAATGGACCCAAAAATTCCCTAAAATCAATACCTAAACATGCATGAACATTAGAGGCACTAGATAGCAAGAATGAGCAATCAAATAAACCAAAAATCCAAAATTCAACAGCGTTAACCGGTTAACCATATGCGTTAACCGGTTAATGGACCTAAAACAACACTAATTTGTGGCTAAAACGCACGCGTTAACCGGTTAACCAAATGCATTAACCAGTTAACACTGAACAGAAAGTGAAATTTTTTTTTGAAATAAGTGCTTTTGGCCACAAACTCACTTCTAATGATCCCTAACCTATCTAGGAACATGCTAACACTAATTTCTACTTAATTGGGACTTATTTACACATGCTAAAACCTATTACCATCTACACCTTAACTTCTAATTAATTAACAATCACAAATTGCAAGCCATACATAAAGAACATAATTGATCGCAAGCATAACAAAAAAAGCAATTAAAGAATGCCGAAATGGCGAGATGAAGAGAATAACTTAAAGGAGAAGTGATTTAGATCACCAACCTACGAAGTGGAGAAGTGCTTCGGTGAATGTTGCAAGAATCGGAGCTTGATCGAAGAGAAAACCGAGAAAACGAGAAACCGCAAAATAAATGCGTTCTTGACGTTTGGACCTTCGTGCACTTCCGATAAGCCAAAACTTTCACCAAAAATCAGTAGCTTCTTCTTCCACAATCCACAAAAACAATGGAAGTTGAGGCTAAGCTTCAGGATCTTTAAGTTTCAATGTGAAACTTGAAGAGCTTATTCAAAAAGCTTTAGTGAAAGGAGGGAAAAAGGAGGAAAAGTGAGAGAGAAAAAGTGATTGTGAAAGAGTGAAATTTGGAAAATTGTGGGAACCCCTCTCAATGAAGTGATTAATGGTTATATAAAGGCTAGGCTTGGAGCTAGGTTTGGAATGGAATTAGGTTTGGGGCCTAAAAGTTAGGCTTGGGATCCAAAATTAGGTTTGGTAGTTAGTTAGGGTTAGGGTTGGAAAAGGGAATATTCCTTGGAATACTCTAGAAGATGGTAGAACATGGTAGAAGTTTCTAAGGGAAATGAAGTGGAATTGAAGTGGAAAGAATGAAAGGAAGTGTGGAAAGAAAGTGGAAGGAAAAGTGGAGGGAAATGCAAAACCAACCACTTTTCAAATGATTTTCTCTTTTTATTTTTTTTATTTTATGACTCCTCCATAATTTCTTGACCAAATTTGAAACATAGGATCATTGTAACCCTAATTTCATGATTTTGATCTTAAAAGTCCGGAGTCGACCCTTTTTAGCTCGGTTGCCTTTTCCCCGATTCCTCGATTTTCAGTCGCCTGGCCAATTGAACCTCTTCAAAAATGAATTTGTGGACGAAATTTGAAATCGAGGCACTTGACTCCATATATGAGACAATGGAATCCTCTTGGAACCAGAACTTCATGCAGAAGCCAGTAGAAGTGAAACCCTAATTCGGCCCCTTTTATCAAGAAATGTTGCACTGCTTGCCTGCTTTGATTAAACTCCATCTTTTCATGGCTCGTGGCTTCAAGTGAAGACTTGTGAGATATTGTGAACCCTTTGCACAAGTTTGAGAAGCTTTGCGGCCCTGTGATTTCCTTTGTATAGCCTTCGGTTGCTCCATCCTTGATCACATACCTATGCCTCACCTATGCTACACATGATGCAATGTTTTTGGTTATTTTATGAAGCTATGTATGCAAAATATTGAGGAAATGAGAGGGAAAATTTTGAGGTATTACACTCTTGTGTCAAATTTCAGTTCAGATCCTGATGTCAATTCTAAAGCTAAAGCTCTGGGCGCACTAACTTCTCTAATCCGACACAACAAGCCCAGTGTCACTGCATTTCGGCTGGAAAATGGTTATGCAACTTTAAGGGATGCACTGAACTCTGAAAATGTTAGATTTCAAAGGAAGACCCTCAACTTGATCCATTATTTATTGCAAGAAAACAGTTCAGACTGCAACATTGTGAAGGAGTTGGGATTTCCTCGTAAAATGATGCACTTTGCTACCACTAACGAAGATGTAGATGTCCGTGAGTCTTCCCTCCGAGGCCTCCTCGAACCCACCCACGATCCAAAAGATAGCTCTGATAGCTCTTCATAAGATAATGATAAAATGAAGCACCTTCTTCAAGAACGAATAAACAACATCTATTTGATGTCGGCTGAGGACCTTGAAGCAGTCAAGGAGGAAAGGCTGCTTGTAGACCCTCTTTTTCTGCTATTGTGAAGATGCCGGATGGTTAGAGTTTTTTGGAGAAGATGAAACTCAATGATGATGAATAAATGAAGCACCTTCTTCAAGAACGAATAAACAACATCTATTTGATGTCGGCTGAGGACCTTGAAGCAGTCAAGGAGGAAAGGCTACTTGTAGACCCTCTTTTTCTGCTATTGTGAAGATGCCGGATGGTTAGAGTTTGTTGGAGAAGATGAAACTCAATGATGATGAATAAATATTGAAGACTCGGAAAGAGTTTGTTCAGGTACGAATTTCGCAAACTCGCTTATGTTGATTTTCTCTGTGACTTCTTCTTCTTTCGCAATCTTGGACTACTCTCTGATACTGTTATTGATGATTCTTGGAAATCTTGAAATTGCAAAGTCTCACGTTGAACTGTTTTGCAATTGTGTACTACGATCCGCTGAATTTGTTCTTGTTTCATGTAGGATTCTTTTTGGCTGAAGAATTGATGAAGACGGTGGATTGAAGAAGAAGAGAGTCGTAGATTGATCATTGATGTTGGAGTCGAGGAAGAAGATTGGTTCCCGAGAGTTTTTGTTCCCAAAATTGAGAGGGAGAGTTAAATTCTTGTTAGATTCAATTTTGGTGTAACTGTTTTTTCTATTATCTGCTATGTTCTTTTTGTAATTTACTCCAACTGATATAAAAATTTGAGAACTGATTTTTTGTTAATTTCTGTCATTGAGTGTTATAAGTGAATTCTGCAACTAGTTTTTTTCGTTCCCTTTTCAAGACCAGCTTCTAGATCTCTACTGAACCCAGAACCTGTTGGCACATCTGAAACAATATTCGAAGGATAAAAACCGTTCAAAATAAATTCCATGAAGGTATCATATATTGAAGGAGCGAAGTGTACTTTCATCGATTCTATGAGCACATAAACCTCTAACTGCTTCAAAATTGATTCATCGGGAATAACACATAAAAGGTAGAGTCGCCAGCCAGACATTTTTATCCCGAAAGAATGGAAAAGGTAATGTTGCACAAACCTGAGGAAGAAGGAAAGGACAAGGTCCTGCGAACCAAAGATCTGGGTTCGGGAGTCGGTTACGACCTGGGAAGGTATTAGCACCCCAGACCGTCCGCCGTACCCGACGGGATCCACGCTTGCTTGTTTGTTTCAAAGGGTGAGAAATAAGACATGATGCTGAATAAAACTGCTAACTGGAACTGGAACTGAAATAAGAAAGGGAACTGGAAAAAAGAGAATAAAAAGAAAGAATGGGGAAAATGTAGGGAAAATAAAGAATGTGCTCGAATGGACCCTACCCTGCTGCCTACGTACCTCATCGGGATAATGAGGATCAGAGTCGACGTAGTTCGCCTAACTAAGGCGGGAACTTTATTTGTGTTTTTTATGGCTGGAACTGCGTATGTCTATGCTCAGGTGTTGCAGGCTCGTCTGGTACGAGTGCGTTTACCGTCTTGCATGCGAGACAAGTCGTCACGAGTTCACGCTGTGAATGAATAAGATGAGAAGAGAATTCCCGCAGGAAAGTCGCTTATTGTTTGTTTTTGCCCTTTTAAGAGTTTTGTATGAATTTGGCAAAAGGAAGTGAATTCAAACTCTTTTCCATGGAATGTGTACTTGCTACTACATTCCAAGATGGAATAATAGAACAAGTACACCAAGCAAGGAGAATTTATCCAAGACTTGTTTCCCAGGATTAGGGTTTAAGTTCACTAGCTTGTTGAACTTTATTAAGTGTTTTTGTATTTTGTAAAGAAGTATCTTTTATGTTTTCTTTGTGAAACCATCCCTTGACGAGACTTGTACATCATGCTAGACAAGCTTACACTATTCCAAGATGGAATGAATGTAAGTGCCCCATGGAATAAGGCTATACACAAGGGATCATTTCATGCATTTATTAAGTCTTTTTGGATTTTGTTTGAAGATGAGAAAGAAGACTCAAATGGAGAAAAGGAAAAAACTAAGGGAGACTAAGACACAACCCTAAGTTATTTATTAAAATGGTGGTCCTAATGGTGAGTGAGGTTTTTCTAATCCTAAAAAGAAAATAATAGAATGCAAATTACTTCCTAGAGAAGTTAAGTTGATTCTACAAAAGAGGGGGAAACCCTACCAAACACAAGTTATGGAAAGTAAAGGAAATTAAATGCACAAAGAAAATGCATAAAAAATAAAGGATAAGGTAAAGGAAACTTACCTCAATCTTCCCCTCTACAAAACAAAGGTTAATGTGCATTTTTATTAAAAAAGGAATGAGGTAAACACATACCAAACAAATCCTAAGGCAACTTGGACCTATACTAGACTCAATCTTAAGTTTAAGGGTGCCTACATTATGCTAAACTAAAATTCAGCCACTATTTACAGCACTCAAACACACAATCAGCAATGAAAGACAACACATAATACAAACAACATACTACAGCTATCAAACAACATGAAAGTAGGTGTAAAAAGTCACAATTCAGCATGCACTACACAATAAACAACATACATTTTACAACACCTATACGCAAAAACAGCTATGAAATGCAAAATCCAGATTTGATTATTTTCATTTCTTAATGCACAAACTCAATGAAAAATGCACCAACTTCATCATGAACATGCATTTGAACATGGATCATCATACATAATTGAAATAACATGAACATTTTTGAAGGATTATGCAAGAATGTGTCACATGATGGATTATGCAACAAGTATGCAAAGTATGGCACATGAACATGGCACATGAACATGGCACATGAACATGGCATATGAACATGATGATTATTGATTATGAACATGCAACATGATAGATCAACAATAATGCCAAACTTAATGCAAAATTCAGAATTGAATTGATGTGAATGGTGTGATCAAGCATGCAACCAAATGCAACCTAATGCACATACCTACATGATTATACAAAATGCAACATATCTTGATACAATGAAATGCAAAATGATTTAATGCAATGCGAAAGGTGTAAAACAGAATGCAACATGATTATTCACATGCCAAATGATGCATAAACATAGCAACAAAATGCAAGAAACCAAGCTATGCACAAAGAAACACAAAAACGCATAATACGCAACATGGAAGGAAATGCGTCGAAACGACTCGAAATGGGGGAATGAGCTACTGGAAATGGACCCACAAATTCCCTAAAATCAATCCCTAAACATGTATGAACATTAAAGGCACTAGAGATAAGGACTAAGCTATGAAATAAGCCAAGAATCCAAAAATTAACAGCGTTAACCGGTTAACCAAATGGTTAACCGGTTAACGAACCTAAAACTGCCCTGTTTTGTGGCCAATACGCACCCGTTAACCGGTTAACCAAATGGTTAACCGGTTAACACTGAACCAGAATGTGAAAAAGTTAAGAAATAAGTGCTTTTGGCCACAAACTCACTTCTAATGATCCCTAACATTCATAGGAACATGCTAACACTAATTTCTACCTTAAATCCCAATCCATTAACAATCACAAATCGCAAGCAACACATAACAGAAACGAAATCGATCGCAAGCACAACGAAAAGCAATTAAAGAATGTCGAAATGGCGAGATGAAGAGAATAACTTAAAGAAGAAGTGATTTAGATCACCAACCTACGAAGCAGAGAAGTGCTTCGGTAATTGTTGCAAGAATCGGAGCTTGAATGAAGAGAAAACCACGAAAACCGCGAAACCGCAAAATAAATGCGTTCTTGATGCTTGAACCTTCGTGCGCTTCCGATAATCCAAAATCCTCACAAAATTCAGTAGCTTCTTCTTCCATAATCCACAAAATCAATGGAGGTTCGAGGCTAAGCTTCAAGATCTTCAAGTTTCAATGTGAAACTTGAAGAGCTTATTCAAAAAGCTTTGGTGAAAAGAGGGAAAATGGAAGAAAAGTGAGAAAGAAAAAGTGATTGTGAGAGAATGAGAATTGTGTGTGTGAAAATTGTGAGCTTTTTTTTTCCTTTGGTTTGGATGAAAATGGATTAAGTATGGCTTAGGTTTGGGGCCCAAAAATTAGGCTTGGGATCCAAAATTATGGTTTGGTAATGAGGTTAGGATTTAGCAATGGAGCTAGGTTAGGAGAAGGAACATTCTAGAAGATGGTAGAACATGGTAGAAGTTTCTAAGGGAAATGGAATGGAATTGAAAATGGAAAAACAAGAGGGAAAGAATGAAAGGAAGTGTGGAAAGAAAGTGGAAGGAAAAGTGGAGGGAAACGTGAAATCAACCACTTTTCAAATAATTTTTTCTTTGATTTTTTATGATTCCTCCATCATTTCTTGACCAAATTTGAGCCATAGGATCATTGTAACCCTAATTTCATGATTTCGATCTTGAAAGTCAGGAGTCGACCTTTTTTACCTAGCTCGGTTGCCTTTTCCCCGATTCCTCGATTTTCAG
This sequence comes from Lathyrus aphaca, assembly GCA_963966055.1. Classification (NCBI taxonomy): domain Eukaryota; kingdom Viridiplantae; phylum Streptophyta; class Magnoliopsida; order Fabales; family Fabaceae; genus Lathyrus; species Lathyrus aphaca. The sequence goes on along the minus strand of OZ014524.1, from coordinate 31,323,989 downwards.
TCGCCTGGCCAGTCGAACCCCTTCCAAAATGAATTTGTGGACGAGATTTGAACCCTAGGCCTTTGACATCATATATAATACAAAGGAATCCCCTTTGAATCGAAACTTCATGCAGAAGCCCCGTAGAAGTGAAACCCTAGTTTGGCCCTTTTTATCAAGAGATGTTGCACTGCTTGCCTCCTTTGATTAAACCCCATCTTTCCATGGCTTGTGGCTTCAAGTGAAGACTTGTGGGATGTTGTGAACCCTTTGCACAAGGTTGCGAAGCTTTGTGGCCCTGTGATTGCCTTTGTATAGCCTTCGGTTGCTCCAATCATTGATCACATACCTATGCCTCAGCTATGCTATACATGATGCAATGTTCTTGATTATTTGATGAATCCTATGTATGCAAAATGCTATGCAAAATGTTGGGGATATGAGAGGGAAAATTTTGAGGTATTACAACAGGTTGTGGGAAATATTCACCATCCATAGTGGTAAGCATCATGGCACCTCCATAAAATATTCTCTTAACAACAAATGGCCCTTCATAGGTAGGAGTCCATTTGCCCCTAAGATCACCCAGTGATAATATAATACGCTTGATTACCAAATCACCAGTCTGATACACCTGCTGCCTAACTTTCTTATTGAAGGCTTTGATCATACGCTTCTAATACATCTGACCATGACAAACAGCTGCTAGTCTTTTCTCATCAATCAGGTTTATCTGGTCAAGTCGAGTCTGAATCCATTTATCTTCATCCAAGCCTGCATCCTTCATAATTCTCAAAGAGGGAATCTGAACTTCAATGGGTAAAACTGCTTTCATACTATAGACAAGGGAAAATGGGGTTGCCCCTGTTGAAGTACGCATGGTGGTACGATAACCATGAAGAGCAAATGGTAACATCTCATGCCAATCCTTATATGTAACTATCATCTTTTGCAAGATCTTCTTAATATTCTTGTTGGCGGCTTCCACTACGCCATTCATCTTTGGACAATATGGAGAAAAATTGTGATGTTTAATCTTGAACTGCGTGCAGAGATCAGTAATCATAGTGTTGTTCAAATTAGTACCATTATCTGTGATAATCCTTTCAGGGATGTCATATCTGCATATAAGATTATATTTGATGAATCGAGCCACAACATTCTTAGTAACAGAAGCAAATGAAGCTGCCTCTACCTATTTTGTGAAGTAATCAATAGCTACAAGGATGAAACGACGTCCATTAGAGGAAGTAGGTTTGATTTCACCAATCATATCAATGCCCCACATGGCAAAAGGCCATGGAGCAGTTAGAACATTCAACGGAATTGGAGGCACGTGAACCTTATCAGCATAAATCTGGCATTTGTGACAAGTTTTGGAGTGTTGATAGCAGTCAGTTTCCATGGTAGACCAATAATATCCTGCTCTTAGAATCTTTTTAGCCATTGTATGCCCACTAGAGTGAGTACCAAAGATCCCATCATGCATGTCTTCCATAATCTCTACTGCTTCTTTCTTATCCACACAACAAAGAAAAGTTGAATCATGGTTGCACTTGTACAGAATCCCATTACTCAGGAAGAATTTAGCAGAAAACCTCCTTAGAAACTTCTTATCATTGACAGATGCCCCTTCAGGGAACTCCTGGGTTTCAAGATACCTCTTCACTTCATGGAACCAAGGCTTTTCTTCTATTCCTTCAATACCTACTACATTGCAATATGCAGGTTTATCAAATCGATCAATAGTAATTCTCGGAGCTTCATCATCCTAACTGATTTCAAACATAGATGCCATGGTAGCTAATGCATCTGCCAATTGATTCTCTTCTCATGGAATATGTCCAAAGGTAATATCTTCAAAATACGGGATCAAAGACAAAACATGCTCTTTGTAAGGGATAAGATTAGGATGCCTGGTGTCCCAATCTCCTTTAACTTAACTGACTACTAAGGCTGAGTCTCCATATACATCCATAAATTGGATCTTCATTTCAATAGCAACCTTGATACCCATGATGCACGCTTCATACTCAGCCATATTATTGGTACATTTAAAACAAAGCTTTGCAGTAACTGGTAACAACCTTTAGGAGAGATAATCACAACATCAACACCATTACCAAGCGCATTAGAAGCTCCATCAAAAACCATAGTCCATCGGGATCCTTGTCCAGGTCCTTCATATTGTCTAGGTTCTTTAGTAACAATCATAATATCCTCATCTGGAAATTCAAAATTCATAGATTGGTAGTCATCCACTGCTTGATGAGCCAAATGGTCAGCTACTACACTTCCTTTGATTGCTTTCTGAGTAGTATATTGTATGTCATATTCTGTCAAGATCATTTGCCATCTTGCTATTCGTCCGTAGAGAGCAGGTTTCTCAAATATATACTTGATTGGATCCATTTTTGAAATCAATAAAGTGGTATGAGTCAACATATATTGTCTTAGTCGGCGAGCAGCCCATGCCAAAGCGCAGCAAGTTTTTTCGAGCAGTGAGTATCTTGTTTCACAGTCGCTAAACTTTTTGCTAAGGTAGTATATCGCCAGCTCTTTTTGACCAGACTCATCATGTTGCCCCAACACACACCCCATTGAGTTATCCAATACTGTCAAGTACATAATCAGGGGTCTTCCTTCAACTGGTGGCATCAATATAGGAGGTTCCTGTAAGTACCTTTTAATTTCATCAAAAGTTGTCTGGCATTCATCATTCCATTCTAATACTTGATTTTTCTTCAACAACTTGAAGATTGGTTCACAAGTAGCAGTCAATTGGAAAATAAATATTGCAAAGTAATTCAATCGTCCCAGGAAACCTCTAACTTCTTTCTCAGTATGAGGAGCAGGCATCTCTTGTATAGCTTTTACCTTTACAGGATCTACTTCAATACCTTTACCATTGACAATAAAACCCAAAAGTTTACCAGATCTAACTCCAAAAGTACATTTGTTTGGATTTAACCTCAACTTTTATTTATTAAACCTCTCAAACAACTTGTGCAGGTGATCAAGGTGTTCTTCTTCATTCTGATATCTGGCTATCATATCATCTACATATACCTCTATCTCATGATGAATCATATCATGGAACAAAGCTACCATAGCACGCTGATATGTTGCCCCAGCATTCTTCAAACCAAATGGCATTATCTTATAGCAGAAAGTGCCCCATTGTGTAACAAATGTAGTCTTCTCCATATCTTCAGGTGCCATCTTAATCTGATTATACCCAGAAAAACCATCCATAAAAGAGAATACCTTATGCTGAGCAGTGTTGTCTACCAGAACATCAATATGTGGAAGTGGAAAATCATCTTTTGGGCTGGCTCTATTCAAATCCCTGTAATCTACACACATGTGTACTTTACCATCTTTCTTAGGCACCGGCACCACATTTGCAACCCATTGTGGATAAGAAGTAACAGCTAGAAATCCTGCATTGAATTGTTTCATCACCTCTGCCTTAATCTTTTCTGACATATCAGGATGCATACGACGAACTTTCTGCTTTATCGGACGACAATCCTCATTCACTGGTAGACGGTGAACCACAATATCTGTATCCAACCCCGGCATGTCTTCATAAGACCAAGCAAAAACTTCCACATAGTCATGTAACATCTGAATCAACCTGTCCTTGATACCATCTTCTAGTTCAACACCTATCTTGATTTCTTTCCTATTTTCCTTGGTTCCCAAGTTCACGACTTCAATTGGTTCCTCATGTGGTTGTATAGTTTTCTCTTCTTGCTGTAGTAATCTAGCCAATTCTATAGGTACTTCACAATCTTCTTCCTTTCCATCCTCGGCTTGATAGATCGGATTTTCGAAGTCATAATTGGAAATAGCAGAATTGTTATCAATAGAATCCAGAGTGGATGAATATCTGCATTTAGTGATGTGGGTGTGTGTAAGAACACGTAACTTTTTTTGTTTTGATAAAAGAAAAATAAAAGAAAGACAAAGAGCACAATATTTACGAAAGCGAGAAACGTCCATTGATTTTATTGAATGAAAATATGCAAATGAAATGACAACCCTAACAAGCATACCATTGTGCCCCGATCAAGGCACAAGACTTACAAGTATTTAATTGTTCAAAGTTACAAAACTAAATTTAGAAAAATGAAATAGCATTTACTCCTGACTAAAGGAGATAAGAATAACGTCTTCAACCTTCCAATTGTTGAGTCCATCCCCCATGGTAGGAAAAATCCAATCGTCCAGGTTGTAACCTTCATCATAGTCTTCCACAGCATTGACTTGGTCCCTTATGATTCCTCTATTAGTGATACGAGCAGCACAAGCACGACGAACAACCTTTTGAGATTCTGCAGTAAAACCCAAACCAAACTTGTCAGACTTGTAAGGAATGTCAGGAAGCTGACCCCAAATAGTACAACCACCTTCTTCAACCACAGCTCTAGCATCTTTGAGGGAGGCCATAGTATGAGGCATTCTAGTAATCACAGGAACTCTTTTGACAACAAGGGGAGCTTCAGTAGCAGGAACGACCCAAGGAACTACAAATATCTGGCAAGGAGTCTCAACAAATTCACCCTCCATCTCGACATATTTGAAAGTATTCACATGATTGACCATGTATTCTTCTTCACCATAAATAGTGACAACCTTTCCTTTCACCGGATATTTCAACTTCTGATGTAAAATGAAAGTCACATCACCTGACCCATGGATCTAGGGGCGCCCAAGCAAACAAGAGTACGCAGGATGAATATCCATCACATAGAAAGTAGAATCAAAAACTTGAGAGCCTACTTTGACTGGAAGATCCACCTCTCCATGCACCATTATTCTTGAACCATCAAAGGCCTTCACCACCACATTACTTGGTCTTAACACTACATCATTCAATTTGAGTTTGTCTAGAACCTCCTTAGGTAATACATTTAATGAAGAACCATTATCCACCAATACATGAGACAAAGTAGTGCCCCTACACTCAATGGAGACGTGCAGAGCTCTATTATGGTTTCTGCCGGCAGGAGTCAGATCAGTATCATTAAAACCCAAACCATTATCACTAGTTAGATGAGCAACACGATTTTCAAATTGGTCCACAGAGATTTCATGTGGTACATGAGCAGTCTTCAGGAATTTGATTAAAGCCTTGGCATGGGCTTCAAAACATAATAGCAGAGATAGCATGGAGATTTTGGAGGGAGTATGCCCCAACTGGTCAACAACATCATAATCACTCTTGCGGATGATCTTCAGTACTTCTTCCATTTGCTTAGAGAGATCTTCACTAACTGGTGCCTCAGCTTGAATAGGTTCAATCAATGGTCCTTTGTGTAACACCCCAAATTTTCCCTCTTCATTTTAAGCATCATATCACATCATATCCATCATGAACATATCATTTTCTTAGCATCCTAGCATGGAAAGATGAGGCATAACATTTCTCATGACATAGCATTAGGCATATGATCATCTGTGGAGGATTTTGAAGCATCACAAGCTATGACAAGGGGCACAATGGATTTTTACAATTCATATGAGGAGTCTACATTGCATTTACAAGTTCAAGTTCATTTGCAAAAGCTCAGAAGGTTGGAAGATCATCAGGGAATTCAGGCTAAGGTAAAGCTCCTACACAATGGTCCTAAACTAGGGTTTGATATTCAAGCATGAAAACCTCAAAACTTTGGCCATTTCATTTGGGCAAAGTCTTTTACATGTTAATAAGATCCTAGGTACCAAATTTGGTGAGAAAATTCCTTGTGGAAGTCAAGCATTTCTTCAGTTGCTTGCAGATGAAGAAACTGGTCAACTGTGCCTTAAAAAAGTCAACTGTGTGATTTCAAGGGGTCCAATCCCATTTTTATAGCCAAGGGATGTTCTTATAATGTTAAAAGAGGTTTTGCAAGTTCAAATATCAAGAATCATGAGGTTTTGAGGGGTTTTGCAAAATTGGTGCAAAGTTGGTTATGGAAAATGCCATTTTTAGCAAGTTTTTGCCCTAAAATTCAAGTGAGCATAACTTAATGAAAAATTCTTCAAATGGACCAAAGTCAAACATTAATGTTGGAGATTAAGGCCTCCCATTTTCAAAAAGTACAAGTACTTTTTCATAGCATTCTTGGTTGAGAAGATATGCCCCTCGAAAATTCCATCAAAATTAGGGCAAAACTTAAGTTTTCACATATGCACCAAAGCCAAATGTCATGAAACTTGATTTTAAGTGTTGGTATGGATCAAATAAGTTCACAATTTTAAAATGCAATGCATTTGGCACACTTTTCTCAAAGAATTACACAAAATTCGTGCCAAGTGAGAATGTTATTCCATAAGTGCAAAAAATGCATGAACATGAAAAAAGTGTGACTCTCTAATCCAATGGCCAGGATTCTTTTGGTTTGAAATCAAGGGCTGGATGGAGAGTGCACATGGGTGTCGCTCCCGATAAATGGGATCGGCCCAGATAAAGGTACAGACGCGAACGGTCGGCGAGAGGGACAGTGAGAACACACAGCCGTGAACTCACTGGAGATGAATAGAGTCGCCAGCTAGGCATTTTTATCCCGGAGGAAAGGTAATGCGACATAGACCTAGAAAGATATGGATAAGACGGTTGCGAACCAGAGAGACTGAGAAAGGGGGTTGGTTACAACCTGGGAAGGTATTAGCACCCAGATTGTCCGCCGTACTCGACGGGATCCACGCTTAAAAGATTTGTGTTTTTTAAGGGGTAGTGTCAGTGCAATCTGTGTATAACAGAGCTGGAAAGATGTACAGGTGTCAGTGTAAGAGAAGTGAAGTGTATAAATGATATGTCAGTGTAAGAATGAGAATGAATTGCTCATGATAATGAGGCTAAGAGAAAGATGCTGAAAGAGGGGGAATATACAGAGACTTTTGTTCGATAACTGTTAAGTTATGCCTACGTATCCTCTCGTGCAATGAGGAAGTCAGAACACCGTAGTTCGACCCAAAGAGACTGAAAGATGAATTGACTTGTGAACTGCTTACTTGCCTATGCTCAAGTGTATGATCTGTCTGGCACAGATGCAAACTGTCTTGCATTAGACGGAAGAAGCAAGCTCTCGTTTGTGAGTGAATGAGATGAGAAAAGAATCCCTGAGGAGACGATTATTGTTTGTTTTTGTGTTTTCAGTCTTTTATTGCTTTTGAGAATGTGTCATAAGCTAATGAGCTTGAGCCTAAACCAATGGATTTAGTAAACTCATCACATCTTCCCTCTGATTAGGGGTAATGAGAGTACCTTAAGTGTGAAGTCAGATTCTCACACTTAATCACCATGGTGTAGGATTAAGATCATTAACCTACTTGTGATTATTTAGATGTTTTTGGTGTTTTTGTTAAGTGTTAAGTAATGAGGTTAAGCCATAATCAGGGATTAAACGGACTCATTACACCATCCTAATAGAAGGATAATAGATGAGAATGTTTAAGCTGAGGAAAGCTCCTCAACTTAATCCATGATTAGGGATTAAACTCATGACAAAAACAAAGCCTTTATTAAGTGGATTTTAGTTAATGATATGATGATGAAGTGAGTTTTATGATTTGTAAGACAACTTGAGGGGGACTTGTCCATTAACACTAGGGTTAGTCCTTCTTAACCAATTAAGGAAGAATTAGAACCCTAATGCAAGGCCCAAGTTACAAGTGTGATGTCTTTGATGATTATTAAGTGAATTGATTAAGAGATTTAAACACCTTAAGGGTTTAACACTTAGGATTAAAGTTATACACTCCATCCTAAGAGAAGGATGCAGGCATAAGCTTAATCACAAAGCCTTAAAGCCTTTAGGGTTTAGTCCCTGATTATGAGGTGAGAAGAGATGACTCAAAAGAGACACAAAAGTAAAAACTAAAAGGGGAGACTAATCAAAACCCTAATCATTGTCATGCTTGGTTGTTCCTAAGGTTTGTGAGGTTTGCAAGAACAGTCTTCAAAGGAACCACCAGGAAGCAGATGAAAGGATCAAGAGAAGCAAAGTGACTTGCTTCATTCAAGAAGTCAAGTCACTTGAAGAAAGAAAGTAAGAAGAAAAGGAATGAGCAAGCTCAATCTCAAACACAAACAAAAATGCAGCAATGGATGCAAGAGAGATGAAAAGAAAAGTTATGAGAAGTGAAGGCAAATTCACTTCTCAAAGACACTTACCACCTGAAAGGTTAGAAAAGGAATGCAATGCAATGCAAAATGAGATGAGATGTCATGATGAGAAACAAAACCAAAAGCATATACATGATGCTAATGATGCTATGAGATGCTACAAACATGAGGCAGCACATGGAAATGATCATACAAGCTTATGAATGCAAATGAAGCAAGTTAGGAAGCATGGACATACATGAAAAGTTATGAAGTGCACATGGCATACAACATGGCAAATACAGGATGCAATGATCAAACATGCTTTCAATATGTCTTTTGATGTCAAATGAATCACATGGATACTTGAAATGTCATGGCAAGTCATGTTATGCATGAAAATGCAAGATGGATGCATATGAAAGCCCAAATTAGGGTTTATGAACCATACATCAAACAAAAGTCAAAATCAGAAGCAAACCCTAAGATAAAAAATTGAAAATTCCACACAAAGGACCCCTAATCTTATACTAAACCAATGCCCAAAGGAGAAGCTTCAACTCTTAACCAATCTCAAGTTATGATTTTTACAAGTTTTCTAGGGCTTTAGGGTTCCCAAACAAAAGAAATGCCAAACAAATTGAAAATGAAAGATCAAATCATGGCCATTTAATCCCACAAACTACATGCTAAACACAATGCAATGCAAAAAGAATCAATGTCCAACTCCTCATGAATAGGCAGAAATGATTTTTTGAACTTTGGATCAAAATAATGCACAAAAATGATTTTAATTCAATGAAAAATTCTCAAAATGCATCAAGATCAAAAAAGAAATTTGGTTTGAAGGTTGGACAATGTTTCTAAATGTTTTAGAACATTTCATGAATTTTTTGGTGATTTTTAAATACCTAAAAGTATTTTTAATAAATTAATTTCCATTAATCAATTAAAAATAAACTTTTAAATATTTTAAAATACTTTTTAAATGCTAAAAATAAAATTAAAAATATTTTTGTGTCTTAAAAATTAATAAAACTCTTGAGAAAAAATTTCATAATTTTTAAACAATTTTTACTATTTTTAATAAATTGCACAAGTTAAATGAAATAAATATGAAATTAAACTGAAATAAGAAAAAGTATGCACATCCAATGATCCAGATTCAAACATACGCGCGCGGGAAGAGACTTGGCGCCACATCCTACGGCTCAAATTCAAAATCAGCTAATTAATGTTTAAACCCTAATCCTGCCGTTAAACACTCTCAGGTGACCGGAACAGTGTTCCGGTCATCTTCTCCGTTCACCCCAAAAATCAATCTCCCTCCCCAGGCCATTTTAGGAGCTCTAACTCTCCAGAAATCATCTAATCACTACCCTAAGCACGAATCCAGCACAAAATCATGTTAAAACTCAAACACAAACACGAATCGAATCAATGAAGTTTCTAGGTCAAACTTTCAGAACATCATAACATACTCATTTCTTGCTCATTTTCAAAAATAAATAGATCCCAATGATCAGTGCAGCATACTGAACAAGATTCTAACAAGAAAAAGGAGTTCTGGAAAAAAAGTTCATGAAGCTACCTGAGATGGAGCTTTCGATTCAGGTACTTTCTGGCTGCTTCTTTGGCTCAAACAAGTCCCAATGATCCTCCTTAGAAGCTTTTGACCTTTGGTTGGAGTTTAAACAGCCTCTTGAGTGAGTTTGCAGAAGCTCAGGTCAAGGGAGTGTGAAAATCGTATTTGAGATATGGGAGGTTTCAGGCCAAAACAATGGTTGGTTTCTGGTCAGTGAAGTGAGTTGAGATTGTTTGTGAAGTTTCTTTTTGTGTTTCAGGCTTGTGGAGAGAGATTCAAAGGTTTTTGCTCAAGGGAGTGAGTTTGTGAATGTTGTGCTAGGGCTTGCTTCAGGCTTGCTTGTTGTGTCTAATGGCCAGCATTTGATCCACATAAACAAAGCTTATTGGTCAGTTGATGTGACTTGGCCTGCTGTGATAGGTAAGTCACCTTTTGCAAAAAGTCCACTTTTGTGTAAGAGAGGTATGGGTTGTGTTCTAGGCTGGTACAATGGCTATGGGCTGCGCAGCATGGTGTGTGTGGAGTGCTAGGAAGGTTCAATGGCCAATGCAGCAAGTGGATGGAAGTGATCATGAGCTTTTGCAACTTGGTTCCTCTTTGGTTCACATGTGACTATCTTGCTACACAAGCCATGAAACATGAGAAGTTTTGGTTCAAATCTGATTTTTAGAAGTTGTGTGATCATGTTGAGTGAATTAGAAGCCCATATGATGACTGAATTGGCCTTGAAAGGAGAATTTGCAACTTTGCCTTTTGGTGCATATCTTGAATTTTAGTGATTTTTGCCAACTTTGTCACACCATAACTTTTGATCCAAAATGAATTAGATCATGTTCTTGTACTTTTTGAAAAGGGAAAAATGTGATCTACAACTTTCATGACCAAAGTTTTTCCATTTGAAGCATTTTTGGATCAAAAAGCAAGGCTTGAAAAATGGCATAAATTGACAAATTCCCTAAAAGTCAACTATGCCCTAAAAAGTCAACTTTGCAAAAACTTCAAATTCTTGATTTTTGTGAACTTAAACCTCCTTCCATGATCAAATAAAGATCATATACATTCAAAATGATGAAGATCACCCCTTGGTTGGGTCATTGGGGGCCTCAGATGCCCTGATTTTGCACTGACTTGTCTGAAAAGTCAACTCTTGATCAGATGACTTCCCCATGGAATTTCTTCATGAAAATTGATATGCATACTCCTTATACCATATAGAGACCAATGGAAACAAGAATGACCAAAAGTTTGGAGTTATGGCCTCTGAAACCAAAACCCTAATTTTAGGTCAACTGTGCAGTCAAACCTGGCTCTGCATCCATACCAATCCCAGTTCTTGTGATTCTTTGGCATTTTTGACTTTGAGGGGATGTGATATGATATAAGAACACTCATGGATCCCTTTGAAGTTATATATGCCCTTTGGAGTGGCTCAAGAAGCTCTTGGATTGCTCAAATCACAAACCCTAGGTGCAGATGACTTTGAAACAATGCAGTGAATCAAAAAATGTGATATGAGAGGATATGGTTGTGTTTATGCATATGAAATGATCACAAGCCATGGTGTGAATGGGTGAGGGCAAATTTGGGGTGTTTACAGCTGCCCCTATTCAAACATGAGTTAGCTGTGCAGGATGTAAGCGACGGCTTAGCAGGCAAACAAGATAACTTGTGGTTGAATACCAAAGACAGTCCAAAATTTGCACTCACAGAATGAAGAAGAAAAGGGATATAGATTGTAAAAGAAAATAAAGCATACTGTAAAGTGTGGGTGACGGAGGACGACCGTCGAGCAGAGGATGACTGCTGGGTAAAGAGCAATGACGGGGACGGCCGACATGCTGAGAAAAGTGTGAAAAGTAAAGCAATGACGGGGACGGCCGACATGCTGGGGATAAAAGGTAAAGCAAAGACGGGGACGGCCGACTAGCTGGGAAAAAATAAGATATTATGATGGGAACGGCCATCAAGATAAAGCTGTAAAATTCTCTGGGGATTAATGAAACATGACGGGGACGACCATCAAGTTCATAAAGCAAGGTAACCGACGATGGGGACGGCCATCGGGTTAAAAGAAAAGGAAAAGGGACCACGACGGGGACGGCCATCGGGTTAAAGAATAAATGAAATAAACAGATGATGGGGTACGGCCATCAAAGGTGAAGGACGATCACCTGGCAGGGGACGGCTGCTCTGTTGGGGTTAAGGAATTATGATGGGGACGGCCATCAAAGGTGGAGGACGACCACCTGGCAGGGTACGGCTGCCGAAAATAACAACGATGGGGACGGCCATCGGATGAGCATGATGGAGGACGACCATCAAGAGGTGGAGGACGACCACCTAGCAGGGGACGGCTGCTCTCAAGGTTTATCATGACATAGGACGAATGCCAGATAACCAAAATCAACAATGGGGACGGCCATTGGATAAAATGATGAAGGACGATCATCAACGGGTGGATGACGACCACCTTAGTAGGGGACGGCTGCTAAAATCAACGATGGGGACGGCCATCGGATAAAATGATGAAGGACGATCATCAACAGGTGGAGGACGACCACCTAGCAGGGGACGGCTGCTCTCAGGGTTTATCATGACACAGGACGAGTGTCAGATGAGAAGGAAAATTTGCTTGTTGGCGATCTACTGGGGAGTAGTAAACACGGACGAGTGTTTATATTCATGAAACAAAAGATATAAGTGTTTAGGTATTGTGTATAGATTAAAGATGCGGACGAGCATCCTTAAGACTACGATACGGACGAGTATCGGGTAGAAACAAATACTGTCACGTGTTCAGAGATGATGATACGGACGAGTATCAACTGGTTAACAGAGAACACGGACGAGTGTTGAATCTGAAGGGACTCTTCTGGGGGACGGTAGACACGGACGAGTGTCTAAATCCAAGTAGACAGAAGTGTTTGACACGGTGTATGGATTAAAGATGTGGACGAGCATCCTTAAGACTGTGATACGTCGAGTATCATGTAGAAACAAACGCTTGACGCATGTTCTGAGATGATGATGCGGACGAGTACCATCTGGTTAGCAAAGAACAAGGACCAATGTTGAATCTGCGGGGATATGAATAGTATATACAAGATACGGACGAGCATCTGTATGAGTACATGAGCAGTGAGTATGAGTATTGTATAGATGAGTGTTTATCTGTTGGGGAGAGTGACACGGACGAGTGTCAAGAGAGAAAAGTATAATAAGAACAAATATCTGATATACAAAGTGTAGGCGACTGCGCTGGAGATACGACACGGACGGGTGCCAAGAAAGTGTATATAGGTATATGTGAATGCAAAGAGGATGTCCTTGGCTTTCTGCTGGGGTATGACACGGACGGGTGTCAAAATGAGTATATACTGGTGTTTGTGGTTGTGAGGCAGCTGCTTTTGCTGGGGACTTTGGTGGGGATTTTTCTGTACGTTGATGAACTGTCATTATTCACAAGTACTGATTTAAAACATGGCTTATGATTATGCTATATGTTGGATTTTTGCCGTAATGCTCCGTGTTAAAACGGAATGCTACGCTTTGTGGGTGAATATGATGCAAATGCTATGATTGTGCAAAGATACCAAACCGGGATCCGGGTCCCGTTGCTGCGAAGATCTTCGATCGATCCGTTTGAAGTGGACATCCCAGCTGGGGATGAGATCATGGGTAGATATGATATCTGCTTGGGGGATTCGGGCCATTGATAGACCTATCCTTTATAAATGAGAGACCCAGCTGGGGTTTGTAGAAGCTTTCTTCACTCTGTTGTGATCCTTCATGCGTTGCTCTTCTGGATAGAGGCTGGAACTCTGTGGGGAGATAGCTCCCTGACTTTTGTACTCGGCTGAGGGCGAGATGGCAACTCGGCTGGGGAGGAAGAGAGATCATTGAGAGACCTCCCTAGGGATTCTGTTGAAGAGGATCCTTGACTCAGCCGGGGATATAGGTGCCTTCTGTGATGCCTGGCAACTCTGATGGGGGAAGTCATGGGGGGCAACTCAGCTGGGGAGAGAGCACTTCGGGTGCTAAAATTGAGTGTTGATTTGTCAGCTTGCTGGGATGAAACTTACATGCCCCAAGTTGCGTTCTGGATACCTGCAATCCTGCAAAGATAGAGAAACGCACAAGGTAACCCCGAGGTACCCCTTACTGGATTCCGTCATAGGAGTTTAGATACTTCTGAGAGTAAGCATATTTCCTGCAAGCATGTTTTATTTGAAGATAAGCATCTGTATTCTTATGCAATCAGTTTTTTTCCTTAAGACATCAGACATTTTTTTTTTGCAAATAAAAATGTACAAGACGAGACATGACTGAAAATCTGATTTTATTAATTCATATGCCCTGAATTGGCGAGATACAGTCAAAGAAACAAATCCCCTGAAATGAGGAGATTGTTACAAATTGAGAAACAAAATGCTGGCAGTGTTGACGATGCTTTTAAGGAGCTTCCTCTTCACTATGATTCGTATGACTTTTGACGTTCTTCTCATCTTGCTTTTTGAAGAATGTTGATTCTGATTGAAGCTTGATCCTTTCGAAGCTTACCAAGTTGTAGATGATACAGACGAATTCAGAATGCAGTTGTTCGCTTATTCCCTTATTTTGCATGGATCGCCCTTCCGGGTTTTCAATCCATCGGGATACCCATTTTTGCCTGAGCTGTCCAGTGCGGCTTTTCAACTCAGCGGGTGTACATTTTTGTTTATTTTCCCTTATTTTTGCCCGAGTCTTTTATTCTGTTTTTGACTCGCCGGGATGCCCTATTTTTGCCTGGACTTACATTCTGTTTTTATGTCCAGCGGGTCATTTTTTACGCGAAGTATTTTTTAACTGCATCTGAATTTACAGGGGACGGGAAATCTTCACCATCCATGGTGCTGAGCATCAGTGCTCCACCAGAGAAAACTTTCTTTATCACGAATGGTCCTTCGTAATTTGGAGTCCATTTGCCCCTGTGGTCTGTATGAGGAGGAAGGATTCTCTTCAGCACAAGATCTCCCACTTGGTACTCTCGGTGCCTGACTTTCTGATCGAAGGCCTTCTTCATTCTTTTCTGATACAACTGCCCATGACAGATTGCAGCCAATCTCTTTTCTTCGATCAGACTTAGTTGTTCGTATCGGGACCTAACCCATTCTGCTTCGCTCAGTTTAACATCCATCAGTACCCGTAGAGAGGGTAATTCGACTTCAACCGGTAGGACTGCTTCCATACCATACACAAGTTGATACGGTGTTGCCCCAGTGGATGTTCTGATTGACGTGCGGTACCCATGCAAGGCAAATGGTAGCATTTCATGCCAGTCTTTGTAGGTGACTACCATCTTTTGCACAATCTTCTTGATATTCTTGTTAGCTGCCTCAACAGCGCCATTCATCTTTGGCCTGTAAGGAGAAGAATTGTGATGTTGAATTTTGAAGTCCCGGCATAGCTCTGCCATCATTTTGTTGTTTAAATTGGAACCATTATCAGTAATGATTCGCTCGGGAACTCCATATCGACAGATGATATCTCTTTTCAGAAATTTAGCTACCACTTGTCTCGTAACATTGGCATAGGAAGCTGCTTCGACCCACTTGGTGAAATAATCAATGGCAACCAGGATGAATCTGTGGCCGTTCGAAGCAGTTGGTTCAATCTTGCCAATCATATCAATGCCCCACATAGCAAAGGGCCAGGGTGAAGACATTATGTTCAAAGGATTTGGAGGCACATGCACCTTATCTGCATAAATCTGGCATTTATAGCATTTCCTGGCATAGGTACAACAGTCGGCATCCATTGTGATCCAATAATAACCAGATCGTAGCAATTTCTTAGCCATTGCATGTCCTCCAGCATGGGTACCAAAGGATCCCTCGTGCACTTCATGCATCAACAAGTCTGCTTCTGTCTTATCAACACATCTGAGGAGTACCATATCAAAGTTCCTTTTGTATAAAGACCCATCAGTGTTCAGAAAGAAACTACCAGCAAGCCTTCTCAAAGTCTTCTTATCATTGGAAGATGCCCCAGGTGGGTATGCTTGATCCTCCAAGAAGCATTTAATGTCATGGAACCAAGGCTTATCATCTTTAACAACATCTGCTGCGAACACATATGCTGGTCTGTCGAGTCTGGATACTGAAATCTGAGGTACAAAGTTAGCAGCTTAAACTTTGATCATGGATGAAATGGTAGCCAGGGCGTCTGCAAACTGATTCTCGTCCCGAGGGATATACTCAAGCTTGACTATTGTAAATAAAGTCAATAACCTCCTTGTATAATCCCTGTAAGGTATCAGATGATCCTGGTGTGTGTACCATTTGCCGTTGGTTTGATTGATTACCAAAGCTGAATCTCCGAATACAGTCAACGTCTTGATCCTGAGGTCAATGGCTTCCTCAAGACCCATAATGCAAGCTTCGTATTCAGCCTCGTTGTTAGTGCAGTTGAAAGTGAGTTTTGCCGAGAAAGGCATGTGAACTCCTTTAGGTGTAATGAGCACTGCACCAACACCACGACCATTCATATTAACAGCCCCATCAAACATCATAGTCCATTCTTCTTCCGGGTCAGGCCCTTCAGTGTGAACAGGCTCTTCATGATCTTTTGCTTTTATGAACATGATGTCTTCATCAGGGAAGTCAAACCTCATAGGCTGGTAATCATCAATGGGTTGCTCAGCAAGATATTCAGATAGTACACTGCCCTTGATGGCTTTCTGAGAGGTGTACTGGATATCGTATTCTGTGAGAATCATCTGCCATCTTGCAACCCGTCCGGTAAGAGCTGGCTTCTCGAAAATGTACTTGACTGGGTCCATTTTTGAGATCAACAAAGTAGTGTGGGTCAACATATACTGTCTCAGTCGGCGAGCAGCCCACGCTAAAGCACAGCAAGTTTTCTCGAGCAGTGAATAACGTTGTTCACAGTCGGTAAACTTTTTGCTTAGGTAGTATATTGCATACTCTTTTCGACCAGACTCGTCATGCTGGCCCAGCACACACCCCATTGACTCTTCTAATACTGTCAAGTACATGATCAGAGGTCTTCCTTCGACTGGAGGCATAAGGATTGGAGGTTCTTGTAAGTATTCTTTGATCTTGTCAAAAGCCTTTTGGCAGTCTTCATTCCACCTGACCGTTTGTTCTTTTCTTAACAGCTTGAACAAGGGTTCACAGGTTGCTGTAAGGTGAGATATGAACCGTGAGATGTAGTTCAATCAACCTAAGAACCCTCGAACTTCTTTCTCTGTCTTCGGTGCAGGCATCTCCTGGATGGCTTTGACTTTATCAGGGTCAACTTCAATCCCTTTCTCGCTTACAATAAAACCCAGCAGCTTACCGGATCTCACCCCGAATGTGCATTTGTTGGGGTTCAGCTTCAATTGGTACTTCCTCAGACGCTTGAACAACTTGAGCAGATTTACCAGGTGATCTTCTTCAGTAAGGGACTTGGCAATCATGTCATCCACATAACATTCTATCTCTTTATGGATCATATCGTGGAATAATGTCACCATAGCCCGTTGATACGTCGCACCAGCATTCTTCAGCCCAAATGGCATTACCTTGTAGCAGAACGTGCCCCAGGGTGTGATGAAGGTTGTCTTCTCCATGTCTTCAGGTGACATTTTAATCTGATTGTATCCTGAAAATCCGTCCATGAAGGAGAATACCGAGAACTGAGCCGTGTTATCCACCAATACGTCAATGTGAGGTAAAGGGAAGTCATCTTTCAGGCTGGCTCTGTTCAGATCCCGGTAGTCGACACACATTCTTACTTTGCCGTCTTTCTTAGGCACAGGTACTATATTAGCAACCCACGGTGGATAGCTAGTTACAGCAAGGAACCCGGCGTCCCATTGCTTTTGTATCTCTTCCTTGATCTTCATTGCCATGTCCGGGCGAGTACGGCGCAGTTTCTGTTTAACCGGTGGGCATTCTTATCTTAAAGGCAGCTTGTGCACAACAATGTCGGTGTCCAACCCTGGCATATCTTGATAAGACCAAGCAAACACGTCCACATACTCTTGAAGCAGATCAACCAGTTGTCTCTTCACTGAGTCTTGTAAGCAAGCCCCGATTTTAACTTCTTTCACGTCTTCATCTGTACCAAGATTAATTGTTTCGAACTCCTCCTGATGAGGAGTGATAACCCTTTCCTCTTGTCTCAACAATCTGGCTAGCTCTTCAGGAAGCTCATATTCTTCTTCAACCCCTTCATCAGCTTGATTGATTGGATTGTCAAAGTCATACGAAGTCATAGCCGTGCTGTTGTCAGTGTTGTCTGGAAGGCACTCTCTGCAAGGGTTCAGTTTGTTCATTTTAGTGATTTGATTTTAATCTTGTTTAAAAAAGTGAAATAAAGTTGTCATTTTGAAAATATCGCCATTTATTTTTTGTACAAAAAGAAAAATGGAAAGACAGTGAGCGGAAAAGAAAAAGACTCATTTGCAAAAAGATGTCTGATATTTCATTGATTAATCTTGTTGCACAAAAAGTACAGATGGCCCGATTACAAAATGAGTCTTGTCATCTTGGGCAAGATGCAAGACTTGATGCATGCTATAAAGATACAGGAAATAATAATTACTCTGCATGAGTAACTCTTATAATTTCCTGGGAAGACCAGTTTGAGATACTGCTCCCCGGGATCTTTGGACGAATCCAGCTTTCCAGGTTGCGTTCTTCTTCCAGCTCGTCTTCCAAACAGTTGACAGCATCAGGGGTGAGCATCCCCCCACTCACAAAGTTGAGCTCTTTCGCAGCCTCTGCTTGATCTTGTTGAGTTGGTTTGTAACCCAACCCAAATCTGTCCTCTTTCTTCTCCACCGATAACAGTTTGCCCCAGCCTTGGGCGTTTCCTCCCTCAACAACCTTCCGGGCTTGTTGGTATGATGATATTGAAGTACCAGGCACAGCAGATGTTTCATTCACATTCAAGGCCTCGAACCCCTGACTCATTGTTTCATGGATCTCCCCATCCATCTCAATATACTTATAGGTAGCCAGGTGGCTGACAAAAATATCCTCCTCTCCACAGATTGTAACGATTTGACCCTCCCACTCATATTTTAACTTCTGGTGAAGGGTAGAGGTCACGGCGCCAGCGGCGTGAATCCATGGCCTACCCAATAGACAGCTGTAGGCAGGCTGTATATCCATCACGTAGAAGGTCGTTTTGAAAGTTTGTGGGCCAATCGTTATAGGCAACTCAATTTCTCCCAGAACTAATCTCTTAGAACTGTCAAAGGCTCTCACTACTAAGTTACTGGGACGCAATGCCAATCCTTCGTATTCCAACTTCACAAGGGCCTTTTTAGGTAAGACATTGAGGGATGATCCTGTGTCTACCAGCACATGGGAAAGGACTGCACCTTTACATTCCATGGTAATGTGCAAGGCTTTGTTATGATTGCGGCCTTCTGTAGTCAAATCAGTGTTGGTGAACCCTAGCCCATTACTGGCAGTAACATTTCCAACCACTGCTTCCAACTGATTGACGGTGATCTCTTCTGGCACATAAGCTGCGTGCAAGACTTTTAGTAGTGCATTCCGATGAGCCTCGGAGCACATGAGCAATGATAGAATAGAGATCTTGGAAGGCGTCTGATGAAGCTGGTCCACTATCTTGTAATCACTCTTCTTGATGATTCTCATGAACTCATCAACTTCTTGATCAAAGGGTGTTTTTAAAGCTTCTTTAACAGCTTGATCTTCCTGCACCAAGCTTTTCCCTTTTGCCTTGGCAGCAGCTTCTGCTTCGGCAGTGGGTCTCTGAATTTGTGGAGCGAAAAGACGTCCGCTTCGAGTGAAGCCTCCGCCTCCTCCCACATTGTCTACTTGTGGTGCAGGGGTTGATGATTCAAAAGTGATTCTTTGTCCTTCGCAGTACAGGTCAGAGCCGTAATGCCAGGGGATGGCATTACTACTTTCATAAGGTACTGGTCCAGGCACCGTGATAGTGACTGGACTGGTTGCAGCTGCGGAAGGAATTGTGATAGTCTGTGGATCGTAATAAATTGTGACTGGTGCTCTGATGGGAGCAGCACCTTCTGAGTTGTAGACAGAGTTATTTTCAGGATCATAAAATATTGTGACAGTTGAGACATCTTCATGATTTATTGCTGGTGTTGTAGGAGACATTGGTGGAAGGATGGATGTTGTTGTTGTAGGAGTTTCAAAATGGAGTGGTGCTGGAGTTGTAGAAGGAACATTTGTTGATATCTGATTGGTTGAAACGACAGATGAAGTACTTGTTGATGAAACCGAAGAATTGTCAGGAACAATGGTTGTTGCAGTTGTAGGAGTTGCTGGAACTGTTGCTGGTGAGATTGCTGGGTTTGTTGGAAATGATGTGGTGATTTGAAGTTGGCCACTCTGAATGAGACCGTCTATACCATTCCTCAGGTTATCGCACCCATTTACCGAAATATTGCAGTAAGCACACCCCAACTCACACCCCGGGAACATTTGACATTCGAGGAGCTGAGCCTTAATTTCTACCAACGGTGTCCGGATCTGACCCACACTGGTTATTAAATAAGACGGTTTGTCTTCTTCAATAGCGTTAATTCTGGGACCACCGTGGTTTGGCATCGGGTTCTTGTTGACATTGGGTGGTGGTGCGAAATTCAGAGCTTTAGAGTCTACCAGGTCTTGTACCTTCATGTGCAAGGCTCTGCACTTTTCCGTACTATGGCCAGGTGCATTTGAATGGAAGGCACATCTGGCATTGGAGTCATAATTCCTGGGTAGACTGTTGGGATCTGGAGGTGCCAACGTCCTTAGCTCAACCAGGTTGAGTTTCAGGAGTTGTGGCAGCAATGTAGCATATGGCATGGGGATCGGATCGATCACCCTATTAGCTTGAGATGGCCTCTGTTGGAATGGCCTTTGCTGGTTGTTATTGTTGGTGTTGTTGTAGTTCCTTGGAGGATACTGAGCTTGTTGATGGTACTGAGGTTGTTGCTGATAGTTTGGTTGCGGAGGTTGATAAGTTGGCTGAGGATGAGCTGGAGCGGGAATGGTGACTGCTGCCACTGATCTGTGAACATATTGGGGCCTGCCCCTGTTGGTGTGGATGGCATTGGTCTCGCCAGTTCTTCTTGGGCCTGCGAAAGGCTTCCTTGTACTACTGGACGAGCTGGCACCGCTGTCTGAGATCTTGCCCATCTTTAACAGGCTCTCAATTCTCTCCCCAGCTATGACAACATCTGCAAAGCTAGTGGAAGAGAAAGCAGCCAGCCTGTCAATATAAGTTCCCTGAAGGGTGTTCATAAACATATCTGCCATTTCCCTCTCAGACATAGGTGGCTGAACAGCAGCAGCCAATTGCCTCCATCTTTGGGCATATTCTCGGAAGCTTTCCCTTGACGATTGTGACATTCCCATTAGGAGGGTCCTGTTGGGTGCCATATCAAAGTTGTACTGATACTGTCTGATAAAGGCCTCTGCCAGGTCCTTCCAACACCTGATAGTTGCTCTCGTCAGATGAGAGTACCATTCTCTTGAAGCTCCTGTCAAGCTGTCTTCGAAATAGAACATCCAGAGCTTCTCATCCATAGTATAGGCCTTCAACCTTCCCAGAAATGATTGTAAATGAGTCCGGGGGCATGAAGTCCCGTTGTATTTTTCAAAACAAGGAGGCTTGAACTTGTGGGGAATCCTGACCCCGTCTACCAAACCCATGTCCATGACATCGAAACCCAAAGAGTTTTGAGACTCTAAGGACCTTAACTTTTCAGCTATCTCATCCAGCCTTCTATCATAGGCTTCTTCCCCAGCACCCATTACTGTGAATTGATCTTCTTGGGGGTCTTCTTGTAGTACCCTGGCTGCAGTGGCAGTCCCCTGAACATTTGCAGGAATATTGACCTCTGGATGAAGATGGGGACCAAATACAGGGGGATTAACATGAGGTTGGACCCTTTCATTGTTGCTAGTGCTGGCAGTCCCTATATGTGGATCTTCTTGATTTTGCCTTTCCACCATGGCCCTCAATCTTTCCTGGCTCTGAGCCATGTTGTTCATTACTTCCATAAACTGCGTCATTTGATTCCTCATTTCTAGCCTTTCATTGGCCATTTGGTTCCTGACCTCCGTAAGGTCCTGCTGCATCTGATCCATTTGAATGCCCGGAAGGTTGTTACGGGTCGGATAACGGTGCAGACGGTTGAGAGGAAATACCCGGCGCCGAGCAATAATTCCTGAACATCACAACAGAGTTAGTGGAAATAAATCAAAAACCTACAAAACAAACAAAAGGGTTAGCATGCAATGCAGTATGCTTATTTGTTCTCAAGGTATCCGGTTTGGCATTCAGTTTTGACCCTTCCAGACCCTTGAAGATGCTGTTGATGTTGCTTTCAAAGTAAACTTGGATGGAACAAATTAACACATATATTACAAAAACAAATGGTACATAGTTCGTTTACAAACACAAGCCCACTGAGGGGTCAAAATATATTACAAGAAAATAAAAGTACATGGAATGAAAGCAACAACAAACAAATGGTCAAACACCAAGACCAAACTCATCCTCACGAACTTCCTTGAGAAGTGCTTCGGTCACAGGATCAGCTGGACGCTCCGTGAGATTCCTGATGAGGAGATTCCGGGTCGTAACAGCTGCCGTTAGCTTCTTGTGCTGACTTTGGTCCTTTGACCTCTTCACTCCGGCTTTGATCTTCAGCTCTGATATCTCCCTCTGGGCTGCTGCTAGGGCTTCATGCTGCTCTTTTGCACTAGCTTCCAGTTGCTCTATCTTGTCTTGAACCCTCTTGTCCTCCAGAGTACGAGCTTCGGTGATCCTGACCCACCTAGCCTGACTCTCCTTCAGATACAAGTCTGTCCTTGCTCTCTGGAACTGGGCTTCCTTGCAAGCATTCTTCAGAATTTGTTCTCCGGCTTTAGACTTTTTGATATAATCCCCAGACTTCTCAATCTTAGTCAGATGCTCCACTCTCAACTTTTCCAGCCTCTCAATCTCCATCCCACTCTCACTCCTCTCCCGGAGGGTCTTCTGCAAAGCCTGGGTTAACTTCTCATTTCTTTCCTTCAAGCTTTCAAACTCTTCCAAACTGACAGTGGCAGGGGGTGGTGCTGAAGATGATTCAGGCATATCTTCTATGGTAAAGGGCATTCCAGAGAATTGAGCCCTGGCATGGGACCACTCATAATATTGTGCTGATGCCACATTGTTGCACTTCCCCAGAATGGTTACTCCCTTGGTTTGAACATTATCCCAGGCCCAGGCAGCCTGCCTAACAATAGCCAGATTAGGCTTGTTCTCGCAATAAAGAGTTTCAACCAAGTCCTGTGCCTTAGGAGTGTGGACCAATGCATAGCCCAGTTGTCTTCTAAACAGCAGAGGGTTGTAATTAATACTACCCTTAACTCCTATTAGGGGCACATTGGGAAAATGCCCACAGCTGGTGATGATATCCCTGCCTTTTGTGCTTTGGGTGCACCATCTGATATCGGCTGAAGTTAGTGCAGTGAGTCTCTTAGCCCAGTTTTTCTGCTGATGAGGATTCAAAAATGCATCTGTCCTGGGTAGATGCCTGAGAAGCCAGGTATGAAACAATGGAGCACAACACCTCACTAATCTTCCCCTCTGCTTTTCATTCCTCTGATGCACTGAGTAGTAGAGATCCCCCAATAAAGTGGGCACTGGGTTCTTCAAGATGAAAAGATGGATTGCATTCTTGCTAATGAATCGAGGCTCATCTGCAAACAACACAATTCCATATATGCTCAGGGCCAGCAAAGCACAGACTGCTTTCCAATCTCCCACAGAAGCCTTCAGGGTAGCTTGAGAGATCAAGAAATCCAGATGGAAGCCAGGGATTCCAGCTTTAGAAGTCATATGCTGCTCAATCAGAACAGGTTCCAGATGCAAAGCCTTTGCTACTTCTCCATTACCAGGGAAGACCATCTCAGGGTTGAAAGGGACTCCACCCCTGATAGGTATACCAACTAATGATGAGTATTCTTCTAATAGAGGGCCTAGCTGAAAGTCCTGGAAATTAAAACATCTCAGTGGGGGATCATAAAACTGAAGGCAAGCGTGGATCAGGCTTCTCTGTGAAGGGTCCAGATCCATAACCATATCAAATATATCCCCATAGTGTTCCCTGAACAGTGGTATGTGATCTGGGGTGATCAGGGTCTGAATCCTCCTGATGTCAGATAGCTCTGGCTGGAAGAAGTGGTAGGTGATGTTGCTCTTTTTAGGAGCCATGATATTGAAGATGAGTAGAGACAGGTGCTGATGATGATACTGAAGAAAGGGCCACTGATTGGCTGGTGTAAGTGACTAAGGTAGATAGCTGATAGCTGAAGCAGGTGCTGATGAAGATAGGTCAATACTGAAGATGGGGTCAAAACCAAAACCAAATGAAGATGGATACCCTGAAACACAAATAAGCAAATGTTAATATGATGCAATGGTTATGTATGCAAATGATATGCAAGGGTTTGTGACTGAGCTGGATCTGATCAAAATGCCCTGATATAGATCCAGGTATGTTCAAGAATTCCAGATGGAGGTCTATAAATCCGGTAACCAAGGTGGGGGACTCAAATAAAGAGCCACATGTCCAGGGTTTAGGATCACAAGAACTGTTCCAACATGGAGTACTCTTAACAAACAAAGTAACAGGGTATTCTGAGGCCAAGGGTACCTGCAAACCTGTAAACAGCCCAACCCCCCTCACAGGTGGTGTTCTAGGACAAGGATCCTCAGACTCGGATCGATTATGAGAAGTGTAAACACTTCTAACCCGGAGGTACAGTGTTTACAATAACCATAAAAGTTCCTCCTCTAATTCACCTCAGTTTCTGAAGGTCAATACTAAAGGTCATCCAGACTTAGCAGGCTTCCCAGATAGCCCTAGCATTGCAGGAAATCTGCAACACAGAGTTCTCAAGAAGAAACCCATATCTGAACCGTGTTTCATATTCCCGCACCAGACCGAGATGGAATGGGAAAGAAAATGATTCACTCTAGCCTAGGTGTCACTCAGGTCCCAGGTATAGGACCTTAACTCTCAATGGAACACCCACCCACCAAAGCAAAACCAGATCCAGCCAGACAGCATGACAGTATGGTATATGTAAAGCAGTAAAGAAAGCAGATAAACAACTGTACATAAAGCAAAAATAAAACATATATAAACACAAATAAACACATAACACCCCAGTAAACACAAATCAATCAAGCGCTAGGAGGAACCCACAAAAAGAACCAGAAGCCCTGGTTGCAATATAAGGGTCCCTAGCAGAGTCGCCAAGATGTCGCTCCCGATAAATAGGATCGGCCCAGATAAAGGTACAGACGCGAACGGTCGGCGAGAGGGACAGTGAGAACACACAGTCGTGAACTCACTGGAGATGAATAGAGTCTCCAGCTAGGCATTTTTATCCCGGAGGAAAGGTAATGCTGCATAGACCTAGAAAGATATGGATAAGACGGTTGCGAACCAGAGAGACTGAGAAAGGGGGTTGGTTACAACCTGGGAAGGTATTAGCACCCAGATTGTCCGCCGTACTCGACGGGATCCACGCTTAAAAGATTTGTGTTTTTTAAGGGGTAGTGTCAGTGCAATCTGTGTATAACAGAGCTGGAAAGATGTACAGGTGTCAGTGTAAGAGAAGTGAAGTGTATAAATGATATGTCAGTGTAAGAATGAGAATGAATTGCTCATGATAATGAGGCTAAGAGAAAGATGCTGAAAGAGGGGGAATATACAGAGACTTTTGTTCGATAACTGTTAAGTTATGCCTACGTATCCTCTCGTGCAATGAGGAAGTCAGAACACCGTAGTTCGACCCAAAGAGACTGAAAGATGAATTGACTTGTGAACTGCTTACTTGCCTATGCTCAAGTGTATGATCTGTCTGGCACAGATGCAAACTGACTTGCATTAGACGGAAGAAGCAAGCTCTCGTTTGTGAGTGAATGAGATGAGAAAAGAATCCCTGAGGAGACGATTATTGTTTGTTTTTGTGTTTTCAGTCTTTTATTGCTTTTGAGAATGTGTCATAAGCTAATGAGCTTGAGCCTAAACCAATGGATTTAGTAAACTCATCACATCTTCCCTCTGATTAGGGGTAATGAGAGTACCTTAAGTGTGAAGTCAGATTCTCACACTTAATCACCATGGTGTAGGATTAAGATCATTAATCTACTTGTGATTATTTAGATGTTTTTGGTGTTTTTGTTTAGTGTTAAGTAATGAGGTTAAGCCATAATCAGGGATTAAACGGACTCATTACACCATCCTAATAGAAGGATAATAGATGAGAATGTTTAAGCTGAGGAAAGCTCCTCAACTTAATCCATGATTAGGGATTAAACTCATGACAAAAACAAAGCCTTTATTAAGTGGATTTTAGTTAATGATATGATGATGAAGTGAGTTTTATGATTTGTAAGACAACTTGAGGGGGACTTGTCCATTAACACTAGGGTTAGTCCTTCTTAACCAATTAAGGAAGAATTAGAACCCTAATGCAAGGCCCAAGTTACAAGTGTGATGTCTTTGATGATTATTAAGTGAATTGATTAAGAGATTTAAACACCTTAAGGGTTTAACACTTAGGATTAAAGTTATACACTCCATCCTAAGAGAAGGATGCAGGCATAAGCTTAATCACAAAGCCTTAAAGCCTTTAGGGTTTAGTCCCTGATTATGAGGTGAGAAGAGATGACTCAAAAGAGACACAAAAGTAAAAACTAAAAGGGGAGACTAATCAAAACCCTAATCATTGTCATGCTTGGTTGTTCCTAAGGTTTGTGAGGTTTGCAAGAACAGTCTTCAAAGGAACCACCAGGAAGCAGATGAAAGGATCAAGAGAAGCAAAGTGACTTGCTTCATTCAAGAAGTCAAGTCACTTGAAGAAAGAAAGTAAGAAGAAAAGGAATGAGCAAGCTCAATCTCAAACACAAACAAAAATGCAGCAATGGATGCAAGAGAGATG
Organism: Lathyrus aphaca; assembly: GCA_963966055.1. Classification (NCBI taxonomy): domain Eukaryota; kingdom Viridiplantae; phylum Streptophyta; class Magnoliopsida; order Fabales; family Fabaceae; genus Lathyrus; species Lathyrus aphaca. The sequence continues at coordinate 31,297,345 of OZ014524.1, read as the reverse complement.
AAAAGAAAAGTTATGAGAAGTGAAGGCAAATTCACTTCTCAAAGACACTTACCACCTGAAAGGTTAGAAAAGGAATGCAATGCAATGCAAAATGAGATGAGATGTCATGATGAGAAACAAAACCAAAAGCATATACATGATGCTAATGATGCTATGAGATGCTACAAACATGAGGCAGCACATGGAAATGATCATACAAGCTTATGAATGCAAATGAAGCAAGTTAGGAAGCATGGACATACATGAAAAGTTATGAAGTGCACATGGCATACAACATGGCAAATACAGGATGCAATGATCAAACATGCTTTCAATATGTCTTTTGATGTCAAATGAATCACATGGATACTTGAAATGTCATGGCAAGTCATGTTATGCATGAAAATGCAAGATGGATGCATATGAAAGCCCAAATTAGGGTTTATGAACCATACATCAAACAAAAGTCAAAATCAGAAGCAAACCCTAAGATAAAAAATTGAAAATTCCACACAAAGGACCCCTAATCTTATACTAAACCAATGCCCAAAGGAGAAGCTTCAACTCTTAACCAATCTCAAGTTATGATTTTTACAAGTTTTCTAGGGCTTTAGGGTTCCCAAACAAAAGAAATGCCAAACAAATTGAAAATGAAAGATCAAATCATGGCCATTTAATCCCACAAACTACATGCTAAACACAATGCAATGCAAAAAGAATCAATGTCCAACTCCTCATGAATAGGCAGAAATGATTTTTTGAACTTTGGATCAAAATAATGCACAAAAATGATTTTAATTCAATGAAAAATTCTCAAAATGCATCAAGATCAAAAAAGAAATTTGGTTTGAAGGTTGGACAATGTTTCTAAATGTTTTAGAACATTTCATGAATTTTTTGGTGATTTTTAAATACCTAAAAGTATTTTTAATAAATTAATTTCCATTAATCAATTAAAAATAAACTTTTAAATATTTTAAAATACTTTTTAAATGCTAAAAATAAAATTAAAAATATTTTTGTGTCTTAAAAATTAATAAAACTCTTGAGAAAAAATTTCATAATTTTTAAACAATTTTTACTATTTTTAATAAATTGCACAAGTTAAATGAAATAAATATGAAATTAAACTGAAATAAGAAAAAGTATGCACATCCAATGATCCAGATTCAAACATACGCGCGCGGGAAGAGACTTGGCGCCACATCCTACGGCTCAAATTCAAAATCAGCTAATTAATGTTTAAACCCTAATCCTGCCGTTAAACACTCTCAGGTGACCGGAACAGTGTTCCGGTCATCTTCTCCGTTCACCCCAAAAATCAATCTCCCTCCCCAGGCCATTTTAGGAGCTCTAACTCTCCAGAAATCATCTACTCACTACCCTAAGCACGAATCCAGCACAAAATCATGTTAAAACTCAAATACAAACACGAATCGAATCAATGAAGTTTCTAGGTCAAACTTTCAGAACATCATAACATACTCATTTCTTGCTCATTTTCAAAAATAAATAGATCCCAATGATCAGTGCAACATACTGAACAAGATTCTAACAAGAAAAAGGAGTTCTGGAAAAAAAGTTCATGAAGCTACCTGAGATGGAGCTTTCGATTCAGGTACTTTCTGGCTGCTTCTTTGGCTCAAACAAGTCCCAATGATCCTCCTTAGAAGCTTTTGACCTTTGGTTGGAGTTTAAACAGCCTCTTGAGTGAGTTTGCAGAAGCTCAGGTCAAGGGAGTGTGAAAATCGTATTTGAGATATGGGAGGTTTCAGGCCAAAACAATGGTTGGTTTCTGGTCAGTGAAGTGAGTTGAGATTGTTTGTGAAGTTTCTTTTTGTGTTTGAGGCTTGTGGAGAGAGATTCGAAGGTTTTTGCTCAAGGGAGTGAGTTTGTGAATGCTGTGCTAGGGCTTGCTTCAGGCTTGCTTGTTGTGTCTAATGGCCAGCATTTGATCCACATAAACAAAGCTTATTGGTCAGTTGATGTGACTTGGCCTGCTGTGATAGGTAAGTCACCTTTTGCAAAAAGTCCACTTTTGTGTAAGAGAGGTATGGGTTGTGTTCTAGAATGGTACAATGGCTATGGGATGCGCAGAATGGTGTGTGTGGAGTGCTAGGAAGGTTCAATGGCCAATGCAGCAAGTGGATGGAAGTGATCATGAGCTTTTGCAACTTGGTTCCTCTTTGGTTCACATGTGACTATCTTGCTACACAAGCCATGAAACATGAGAAGTTTTGGTTCAAATCTGATTTTTAGAAGTTGTGTGATCATGTTGAGTGAATTAGAAGCCCATATGATGACTGAATTGGCCTTGAAAGGAGAATTTGCAACTTTTCCTTTTGGTGCATATCTTGAATTTTAGTGATTTTTGCCAACTTTGTCACACCATAACTTTTGATCCAAAATGAATTAGATCATGTTCTTGTACTTTTTGAAAAGGGAAAAATGTGATCTACAACTTTCATGACCAAAGTTTTTCCATTTGAAGCATTTTTGGATCAAAAAGCAAGGCTTGAAAAATGGCATAAATTGACAAATTCCCTAAAAGTCAACTATGCCCTAAAAAGTCAACTTTGCAAAAACTTCAAATTCTTGATTTTTGTGAACTTCAACCTCCTTCCATGATCAAATAAAGATCATATACATTCAAAATGATGAAGATCACCCCTTGGTTGGGTCATTGGGGGCCTCAGATGCCCTGATTTTGCACTGACTTGTCTGAAAAGTCAACTCTTGATCAGATGACTTCCCCATGGAATTTCTTCATGAAAATTGATATGCATACTCCTTATACCATATAGAGACCAATGGAAACAAGAATGACAAAAAATTTGGAGTTATGGCCTCTGAAACCAAAACCCTAATTTTAGGTCAACTGTGCAGTCAAACCTGGCTCTGCATCCATACCAATCCCAGTTCTTGTGATTCTTTGGCATTTTTGACTTTGAGGGGATGTGATATGATATAAGAACACTCATGGATCCCTTTGGAGTTATAGATGCCCTTTGGAGTGGCTCAATAAGCTCTTGGATTGCTCAAATCACAAACCCTAGGTGCAGATGACTTTGAAACAATGCAGTGAATCAAAAAATGTGATATGAGAGGATATGGTTGTGTTTATGCATATGAAATGATCACAAGCCATGGTGTGAATGGGTGAGGGCAAATTTGGGGTGTTTACAATGGGCAGAAGGCAAAGGAATGCATGAGGTTTACATGCTCTCATCACAAAATTGCAAAATTGGCAAAATCACGCACACTCTCTTCTCACACGTGCAAAGTTCCTCATCTCTTCAACACTAATTCATGACACCATATAAAAGAGAATTAGGGTTTTAGAGGAGTGGAGTTCTCTCTCATTTTTCAGTTTCCAAGTTTTTGCTTCATTTGCATTTTCTCTCAAATCTCTTCACACACTTGTTCTCTTCCAAAACAAATTACAGATCCTTCATCCTTGGGAGCTCAGGGTCATATATCTCACCATTGTGCAAGCTATCTCTGAAGTTCCATCACCTTGCCATTTCAGGTAAGTTGGTTGCAAATCCTCAGATCCAGCAAGATTCAAGACTCTAGTTGCATTTATTTTGCAACTAGAGTGCATTTGGAGTGGGTTGGCTTCATCATCTGGGCTTCTAACAAGCTTTCTCAAGATTTGCAAGCTCAGGTAAGCATCCAAATCTTCAGATCTGGAAATGAAATTGGTGGTGTGCATTGTAATCCTTGATGTTCACTGATCATTCTGTTGTTTGTAGTTTTGAATTTGATGCATTATTGAGTTTGTAATGTGGATTTGATTTTCATGGTCAAAACTGTTTGTGCTTGATCCAGAGGATCCTTTGATCCATTGGATTTTTCATGCTCATTTTTTAACTCAGGGCACCTCAATTACCCAATCTGGAGCTTTTTATTAATTTTGGTTGTGATTTGTTCATACTATGCAATTTCCGGTGCCGGAGCCCTAGCTCCGGTCACCGGAATCTGGAAATTTGTTTTAGGGTTTCTGAGGTTGAAGACGAATCCCTCACCATCAAATCTTTCCTCTCATCTCTCAGGATGTTGCCACGTCAATTAGTGACACAGCCTCCCCTTCACGTGAGCTTCTGTTCCATTTTAATTCCTCATGTTTCGCATACCACAATAACTCTCATGCTCCCTCACTCCTAAACCAATCAAAGTGACACGTCATTTAATGAAGCCAGCCATAGGATGCGTTCATGTAATCTGATGGTCTTTGTTTTTTTCCCAGCATTTTCCCTGAATTTCCACTCTTAGTTTTATATACCAGCGCAACCCAGTGGGCCTATCCTACTTTTCGCACCCCCATAGCTCTGAGCCCATTTCATTTGAACTAAATCCTCTGCTCTTCACACCCCTAACCTCATTTCTCATTTTTAATTCTTTTTCTTTTTATTTCTTTTATTCCATTTTGCTTTTCAATTATTAAAAATACTTCCAAGTCTTAGAAAATTCTGAATTAATTCATGAATGTTCATTTTATTTTTCTTTAATTTTACATATTTTTCTTTTCCATTTATTTTCATTATCCACGTGTCAATTAATTGTTCATCTTAATTAATTCTTTTTAATTCCTTTTTGTGCATGCTGCCTTGTCAAATTTCCATAGTGATCATCATTTTGAATTTCTTGTTGGTTCTTTTTGCTCTGGATTCATAAGAGGATGTAGTTCATGTGTGATTTTTGCTCTGATTTTTAGAAACTTGTTCATTTGGTCTTGGCCATTGACTTGTCATTGAAGTTTCCTAACCCTAGTTCATGTTTAAGCCTTCTCTTGACTTGTCTAGCTTCTGAATTTCTTCCAATCCTTTTGGCATCTTGTTATATCATGTTTAAGGGTCTCTTGACCCAAGTTGTGGAATTTTTGGGCGCATTGTTGATTTAATTTGAATTTTGGTTCATAACTTGTCCCATTTTGTTTCTTTTTGGTCATAAGCTCTCTCATTAGCTTAGAAGGGCACTTGTGCCAACTTCTTCTTCTCATTTGGGGTTTCTTTGGGGTATGGATACCTTTCTGGTCTTGGTTTAGGGTTTGGGTCTTGGAAATTTTTGTGTTTTGCTTACCTTTTTAAGTTATTTCTTTCTTATGTGTATTCACCTCACTTCTTTGCTCCTTTCCATCTCATAATGTGATTGTTTGGTCTTATGCTTCTCTTCTCATCATCTCTTTTGCTTCTTAAGCTCTTCTTTGACTTGATTTGGTTCTGGTCTTATGCCTGGAGTTCATGTCTTGTGCATTTTGCTTTCCATCCTTCTTAAGTTTATTTTGTTTTGCCATGTGATTCATGTTGCCTCATAATTGACTTGTTTGCTTCTTTCCTCATTCTTATGGCTCGCATTTGCATTGAGATTTTGTATATATAACTTCACTTCTGTTTGTATGATGTTGGCATGTCATTATATTCATTTTATTTCACTTGTATGCTTGTGTTGTTAACCTTTTCAGGGGCTATGGTAAGTGAGAGGTGTGGAAGTGATTCCCACATCTCCAAATCTCATCTCTTCTCTTCTTATTCTTACTTGTGCTAACCCTTGTGTTTGTTGGGCTTAGGCCTTACTCCCTTCTTCTTCTTTCTTCTTCTTCTCTTCTTCTTTCTTTCTTCTTTAGGATAGTTAACCATACTAACCTTAGGATCTCCATGCATGACAACACTTAGGATTCTTTAGTCCCCCAGTAGAATTTTGCCTTTATGATCCTTTTGGGTGCTCTTTCTCTTCTCATCTTCAAAATTAATTTTAATTCACTTTAATAAATGTTGAGTACTTTCATGTGACATGAGACTTTGTTATGAGATACTTGCACGCGTTCCGTTTCGGGGCGAGGTGTAGGTTATCCCTCGTGGTGGATAGGTCTTAGCATGAGATTACTTCACAAAGAAAAGCATAAAAAACAATTCTTAACATAAAATCACAAAAACACTTAATAAATGTTAATAGGTCAGTGTGTCTGAGCCTTCACTTGTGGGACTAGATTTGGGGATTTCCTCCAAAGATAGGTGTGCCTCTTGCGCATTCCATTTCGGGATGATGTGAGACGTACACATCCCAGTGAGTAAGACTTAGGTACACTTACCTATGCAAACTTCACTCATAAAAAAAACACTGAACAAACAATAAGCGTCTTTCCTTCGAGAATTCTTTTCTCATCTCATTCGCTCCGTACGCGAACTTGCTCCTACTTGTCAATTTGCAAGACGGTTACGCACTCGTCGTCCGAGGCTGCAACACCTGAGCATTGGCATAGGCAGTTCAAGCCTTAATTCACAAGCAATTTCTTTTCTACCCCTAGTTAGGGGAACTACGACGTCTCTGATCCTCATTTTCCCGATGAGGTACGTAGGCAGCGGGGTAGGGCCCGTTCGAGCACAATCTTTATTTTCCCTACATTTTTCCTTTTCATTTCTTTTTTCAGTTCCCCTTTTCTTTTCTTTTCCAGTTCAGTTCATTTTTTTTTTGCAGCAGCTTTCATCCCCTCACCCTTTGAAACAGTTTCTTTTGCAAGCGTGGATCCCGTCAGGTACGGCGGACGATCTGGGTGTTAATACCTTCCCAGGTCGTAACCGACTCCCGAACTCAGTCTCTTTGGTTCGCAGGACCCGTGTCCTTCCTCTTCTTTCTTCTGGTTTGTGCAGCATTACCATTCTCGTCCCTTCGGGATAAAAATGCCTGGCTGGCGATCTATTCTTTTTCCGCGCCACTTTCACATTTGTACCAGGATGGAAATCCGGGGAGCGACACTTTGCCCGAGCCTCAGTACTTGGCCCAGAGTTAGAGATATGAACTGGAGTAGCAGCAACTTTTGAGGTGTCTTCTGGAGAGAAAATTCTTCCACTCCTGGTAACCTTACTGGATCCAGCAATATTGTCCACATCAAGATTAACATCAGTAACAGGTGCATCAGTCAAAGGTTCTTGTTTGACACCATGGATATAAACATCAGAACCATAATTCCAGGGTATAGCTTTGTCAGAAGTGTATGGGATAGGACCAGGAGTAGTAATAATCATTGGAGCCACCTTTGGCTCAACAGTAATCTTCACAAGACCTTTAGAAGTGATCCTCACTGGACCATTGGAAGTAATTTACATAGGAATCTTGTTAACCATAGCCACATCTTCAATTTTCACATCTTGAGCCAAACCTCCACATAGACTCTCTATAGAAGGGGTTCTTTCAAATAGTATAGTATAGTTATCTATCAGGCGTTGAATACCTAACCTCAACCTCCAACAACTATCAGGTTTATAGGCACAGTAAACACAATCTTCCCTGCAACCCGGAAATAAACCGGCTTGCACAAGTTTCTTCTTGACAATAGCTAGAGGATTAGTTATTTCAGCCACAATACCAATATAAACAACCTCATCAACAACATTAACAATCTTCTCATGTTTAGGCATATGAGCAGTAATCACATTAGGAGTTTCCGGAGGGTCAAACTCAATTTCTCCATTCTCAATCATATCCTATATTTTGTTCTTCAACGACCAGCAACTGTTAGTATCATGGCCAGGGCTATTAGAATGGTATGCACACCTTGCATTGGGATTGTAACGAGAAGAGGAGGTATTGATATTCTGTGGTGGGTCCTTCAAAGTAATCAATTCTCCTTTCAACATATGTTGCAAAGCCTGAGCTAATGACATATTGAGCTTAGTAAACTGCCTCTTAGGCTTGGGATGATTATTCTGTTGTTGCTCTTGTGATGGAGGTGTAGGATTAGAAATCAAAACAACTCCCACAGATTGGTTACGATCATTACGACCACGCTGGCTATACACAACATTGGATTCTTTCTTCCAAGGAGGGTACTTCTTGGTGATACTTGAAGAAGAAACTATATGAATCTTTCCACTTCGTATCCCACTTTCCACACGTTCTCCAGTCATTATCAGCTCAGTGAAGCCAGATGACGAGCTTCCAATGAGATGACTATAGAAAGGACCAGTCAACGTACTCATGAACATATCAACTAATTCCCTGTCAGTCAAAGGGGGTTGAACTCTACTTGCCAGATCTCTCCATTTCTGAGCATACTCCTTGAAACTTTCTTTGGCATCCATGGACATGCTTTGGAGTTGCATGTGAGTTGGTGCTAAATTTGAATTGTATTGGTACTGCTTATATAAAGCTTCAGCAAGATCATTCCAGTTGCGAATATTGGTACTCTCTAGTTGATAATACCATTCTAGTTGGGATCCAGACAAACTCTCTTGAAAGAAATGTATCCATAACTACTTATCGGGAGTATGGGGTTGAATTCTTCTGACATAAGACCTTAAATGCAGTTTTGGGCAAGACACACCATCATACACTACAAAAGTAGGAACTTTGAAACCTATAGGGATGGAGACTCCAGAAATCAAACTCAAATCTACAAAGTCAAACCCAGAATTCTTATGTAGTTCCATAGCATTCATTCTGTCTACCAGCATCTTATACTTCTCCTCACTAGCAGGATCATGATAATAGTTCTCCTCATAATCAAAATCTTCCATAGTATCATGGAGACTACCTCCTTCTCTCTCAAAATTTTCAGACTCAAGATTCTCAACTTCTTCTTCTGTCTTGACAGGACCTCTGAATCTTCTACCCAGGTTGATGAGGCCCACTGATTTTCTAGTCTTCTTCTTTTTCTTAGTCAAAAGTGCCTTCAGCTCATCTTGTCCCTTGGACAAGTTCAGGATCATTTCTTGAAATTGTGCATTCTGAGTCTAGAGGTCCTTAACGGTTTGTTCGAGAGCCATTTCTTCTAAAATAAACAGCAAGAAGATAAGATACATGTTCATAAGAAACCTGTGATGTAATGATATGGTATGTAGATGCATATGCAATGTTTTCAAGGACCGCAGGATTTAAATTTGTGTAAACGAAAAACAAAAAACAAAACTTTATTAGTAAATATTTATTATAAGTTTTGCCCCTTGGACTTACAAAGAAATAACAATAAAGTACAAAAGATAAATATATGGGGTTTTAAGTCTCCCATGGACGCTTCCTCTTTGCGTGGAGGTACTTGTTGAGGTTTTGCTCCTCGTGAAGATGCCTTGTTAGCTCTAGAATTCTTTCTTGACCAGCTCTGAAATAAGTCTCAAACGTATCCCTTTGTTCCTTCAACTGAATCCAGGACTTCTGCAGCTCTTCCAAATCAGTGGGCATGTCTGGATGAAGAATAGTATAAGGAACATCTCCTTCAGCAACAGGCTCCATAGTGATTGGTAGAACAGCAGGATATGGCATCATAAGAGTCTGAGCACGAGATCGCACCCATCTGAGATAAGGCTCCATATGAATAGAATACTTCGGCTCCAAAGTGTTGCTATCAACCCTGTTCACCCTGTTCCAAGCTTGTATAAACCTTTGACGGTAACCCTGAAGATCATTGTCGTAGTCAAACACAATACCCTGAATAAGCATGTCATGAGGATCATTACTCCGAGCATAACCAAACTGACGTAGTGCTAAAGAAGGGTTATAGGTAATGCCCCCTCTTATGCCTAGAAGTGGCATATTTAGGGAATTCCCCACAACGGTCAAAGATAGTAACATTCTCCATAGATCGAGAGCACTAACGAATGTCTGAATGAGAAAGTGACACGATCCTCTTAGACCACCTGAACCCTTGTTCATTCTTCATCACTGATCGAGGAAGGTGAGAAATAAACCACCTAGACAATAAAGGTATGCAGCACATCAGAGTTCCTCTCGCCTTCGTAGTACGAGTGTGAAGATAATTTAAGATATCTCCAAGTAATGTAGGCACTAGATTATGAGTCAGAAATATGTTGATGGCGTGTACGTCTATGAACTGGTCTGGATTAGGGAACAACACTAAGCCATAGATCAATAGGGCTAGGATCTCCTCAAAATCATCATAACTCATAGCCTTCAAGAACATTTGAGCTTTCTCCATCAATACCTTAGCAAGAATACCCTTAACTCCGCTTCTCGTTTCTAGGACAATGTCTGATTTCTTTAGATGTAGGGCTGCAGCAATGACTTCAGGTTTAGGCTCTTTCTCAAAGCCTGTGAAGAGTCACTGATCAAGGATAAGTATACCCAATAGTTTTGAGAACTCCTCCATTGTAGGAACCAGCTGATAGTCGGGGAATGTGAAGCAATGATGTTTAGGATCAAAGGACTGAAACAGGACACTCATCATGTCTTCATTGAACCCTGAAGTGACTAGATCCAGTAGGTGACCATGCCTCTTGATGAATTGGGAGTTTTCAGAAACTTGAGAGACCAATTCCTTAAGCTTAGAAGGTATTCCTACAAAGTTGATCTGAATAGTGTTCCTACGAGCAGAAGCCATGACCTGCAACAAAGAACAAAGATAAATCCTTTGGTCCTTGAAATGGTTAGTGAAAATGCTATGTTTATGATGCATGATGTCATGATGTTATGCTCAATCACAAACATGTGGCACACACAAACAAGTCACACAATAATCCTAGGTTTGAAGGCTTGCATGAGGTTTAAAGGTAAGTACCCTCCCCTGAAGTTTAGTTGGTTCATCCTGTCCTATAAAAGTAACCAGGTTCTAAGGGATCTCAATATCACTGATCCTTCCCAAGGGTGGTTGTTCAGTAGGCAACTTACTTGCCAACCAAAACCCTCCAAGTTTAGGATCTCAATGAGCGTAGTATCGAGTATCAACCAACTTCAGTCTTCACCAAAGTCGACTATCTCATTACTTTCTAAAGGCCAAGATGGGATAACTAGGGTTTTAAAAGTCAGTTAGTGTATTGACAACATATGACAGCCCCATATTATCCTTAACTTACTTAAGGAACATAAGCACCAACCAAAGAGTCACACTAACTATGGCCACCAGATCAACCATATCGGTATACGCCGTACAGTTTCCTTGGTTTATTGCCATTTACCTAGGGTACACTAGATCCGGGTTAGGATCTTTCACACAAAAAGCCCAACAGAAAAGTAAAGCAAACAAGACAAACAATTTAAGTGATCTAATTCCTAAGGGTACCCCTCTTTTACTTAGTAAATCCCCAGCAGAGTCGCCAGTTCTGTAACACGGTGGGAGAACTGACTTTTTAGTCATGTTGCGGATAGCAAGAGTGGCCACCGACTTTTATAAAGGGAAGGTGTTAGCACCCTTTATATCCATGGTTATCCATGGGCTCTTAGTTACTTAGCTCACTTAAATTGTTTTTTTGAAAAGTGTAGTGTGTGATTAGAAATTTTTCTAAGCACTTTGTAATGATCCTCGTATGGATGTATACAAAGCCTTATTTTGAAAAATGTTTATGAAAGTGAGGTGTAAAAAGTATTTTGAAATGTGAGCAAGCAACTAAGAGGTACCTACCCTAGATTAAGTCTTTCATGTTCCCGTATGTTCTTTCAATGGTAAGACTATCCCTATTATTAAGGAATAGGTAGTCATTACCTTGGATGTATTAAGGGACAAACGTAGGGTCATCGTATGGTCATAGAAAGCAACTTAAGGGATGTCTTTAGCAATTCGTAGGGACTATCATCATTTATTTGAAGGGACAAGATCATTATCGTAGGCAACCTCGAAGGGACTTGATCTTTTAAACTGTAGGGACTATGATGATTTACACTTTGAAGGGACTTTGCTTAAGACATCCCTATATTCGAGGGACTTGACCATGTTAAAGGTAACCAAGAGGAATACCCTAGGAAGTGCAAGATGGCGATCAAAGATCGACTTACGTGTGTGAGTGTTTATTTTCAAGTATTTATCTTTTTAAATTAATTATCTAAATTAAATTAAATACAAATAAGTTTTCACACCCTATTTACTAACCACACAATAAAATATTTATAATAAAATAAAGACGGAAAATAAATCTAGAATTATTACATGGCTTTGGGATAGTTACAATATAATAATAATAATTAATGATAATAATAATAATAAAGCAAATAAATAGAGCAATAATAATAATAAAGCAATAAATAAATATTAGAAAAAGAAAATAAAGAAAATAATAATGAGAAAATAAAAGAGAAATTAGAATTTTTTTAAAGAAATTAAATAAGTTAGATTTTTAGGGTTTATAAATAAATAATATAATTTGAGGGATTTAATAATAATAATAAGAGGATAGTATATTTACAAAATAAAAAAAATTATTATAAAAGAAATATTTAGGGTTAAGAAAAACAATTAGGTTAAATTTTTAAGGTTAGTGAAAATTAGGGTTTTAGAAATTAATTAATTAAAATAATTTTATTAACAAAATATAATTATAGTAAAATAAATAATAAAATAAAGTTTAGAAAAAATAATAATTAATACTTATTTACAAATATATTTTATAATATAATATACTTAAGTTATTTATTTTATTAGTAAAGAAGTTAATTAAAATAATAATAATAAAATGAAGAACATAAAAAAAAACAAAGAAAATAGCCAAAAGAAGGACCTGGGAATCGAACCCATGTCCCTTACCTCAATGGTGCACCACAAAACCAACAAGGCCAGCCTACGCTGGTGATAAGTATACATGCAAAAATCATTATATGTTGATCTTGCAAAACAAATGAAAATTAACAAAAAATTTGGCAAGCAGTCAGGTTCGAACCCACGTCTGTCTCAATGCAAACCAAATGCTTCAACCACTGAGCCACATGGGGCGCATCTACCATCTTATGCATCAATAAATATAATATATGAAATTTGGAAAGAATAACTGAAAAAAAGAAAAAAATTGGTGAAACTGGGATTTGAACCCAAGACCCTAACATCACAGGCGTATCCCTTCAAACCATCAGGCCATCCATGCGCTCCTGTTATTATTTCAAAACACAAACATAAAATATAATACAACAATTTGAATTTTATTCTGCGCGCCCAACTTCATCCCCTACCTCTGGACCTGCGAAATTAGCTACGAAAATTGCTACGTATTTTCCTGCGATTTCAGTTTTGTAGGAATTCCTATGCATTCGTCAACGGCCAACAAACCTGTAAAATTTCCCAAAATTGAACACACTAACAAAATCACTACACTATTTACAATTAGACTATGTCATTGGAATTCGTTTAGGTTGACTAGATCATAAAACCCTAATACAATGCTTGAAACCCTAGGTATGGCCAATCCTTCAATCTGCAACGAAAACTCAATCCAAGTTCACAAAAACAATCTATACATGATAACAAACAAATCCCAATAATCAAAAACAGTTTATATTGCATAAATTCATGAAACCGAAAATTAAAAAAAAATCAAGAGTATGTAGGTTAAGCTTATGCATATATGATCGAATGCAATGTTTTCAATGGCTGGGAAACATTCAGGAGATACCCAAGAATGATTTTATGAATTAAAACCTTTGAAAAGTGGCTTGAATGAAAAAATCTGAATCTTCACTTTTCTTGATTTTTTTGAAATTGGTTTGGTGTTCTTGGAGGCAGCCAATTCGTGTGGGATGTGTTGGTTAACTTGTATCCTTATAGGAAAAGTGAATTAGGTCAAAAGATTGATGTCTTGTTTGGATTTTTGGGTAGCTTGATCATGAACTTTCCAATCACCATAAAAGTTCAAAAATCATATGAAAACTTGCTATTTTAGGTTCAATCTGTTTTTAACTGATTTCCAATCATTCTAAATATGTCTTCAATGATTTTCAATCAAATATCTTGACCATTATTTGATTTTTCATATTTAATTTATATTTAAGTTGAATTTTAATAAATAAAATCCAAATAAATAGTAAATAAATAATAAAAATCAGAAATTCTTGCCATTGGGTCGTGCATGATGTCATTGTAAGGATTGGATTACAAAATTGCAAGCCCGTTTGGAAAAATTTGGTTTTAGGACCTCATTTGCTCAATATACCCCTAAAATATTTCCCAACTTTGCCAAGGCATAAATTCCTCGATTTTAAGGCTATGAAGGTGTTCTTGGACATTTTGGAAAGCTTAAATATTCCTCTAACCAACCTCTTTGGTTTCATGTCCATATCTTTTACCATTGTCAAATTATTCCCTTTGGAAGATGTTGACTTTTTGTTGACTTTAAAATGACCTATAATGTTTTAGCTCATACCTTCTAAATGAAGCATTTTTAGGCTTGGCTTGTGAGACACAAATTTGTAGATAATTCAATTTCCTTCAAAATGAGCTTTGGATGGGAATTTTTTGATGAAGCATGTGAAAGTTATAACTAGTCAAAGTTCAGTTGACTTTCCTTAAGAAAACCCTAATTTAGAAACTCCTGATTCTTGATGATCTGAAACTTCCTTGATGAATCATGATAAACCCTTGATCAAATGATGAAATTTACTTCATAAACTTGATGTTGGCAAAAAATCTTGAAGTTTGACTTTAATTTGACCACAGTTGACCTCAGTTTGACATTTTAACTACTTTGACTGATTTTTGCATATCTGATCGTCTGACTGGGCAAACTTATTGGGAAAGCCTTGAAACTTGACATGGGGATTCTTGAATACATGTGGGATGTTATGAAGAAACACACAACCCTAGTTTTGGACATTTGGCTTAGGAGGAGGCATTGTCTGAGGAAACTTCCACATTTCTTGATCAATTGGGAGTCTTGAGGATCTTATGATTATCTAGAAGTATTGAGAGAGGTTGTCTTGATTGTGGGAGGGTAAATTTTGGGGTGCAACAATCTCAAAATAGCTTTTGGGAAGAATAAACGACGGCCCAAAATGAGATAACCTTCGGGAAGAATAAATGACGGCCCGAGGTAACAAAATGTCTTTTGAGAAGATAATCGACGTCTCAAAATAGCTTTTGGGTAGAATAAACGACGTCCCAAAATGAGATAACCTTCGGGAAGAATAAACAACGGCCCGAAATGATGAGATAACCATCGGGAAGAATAAACGACGGCCTGAGGTAACAAAATGACTTTTGAGAAGATGATCGACGTCTCAAAATAGCTTTTGGGAAGAATAAACGACGGCCCAAAATGAGTTAACCTTCGAGAAGAATAAACGACGGCCCAAAATGAGATAACCTTCGGGAAGAATAAACGACGGCCCAAAAATGCAAAATGTCTTTTGAGAAGAATAATCGACGTATCAAAATAGCTTTTGGGAAGAATAAATGACGGCCCAAATAAGATAACCTTCGGGAAGAATAAACGACGGCCCGAGGTAACAAAATGTATTTTGAGAAGAATAATCGACGTCTCAAAATAGCTCTTGGGAAGAATAAACGACGACCCAAAAATGAGATAACCTTCGGGAAGAATAAACGATGGCCCGAGGTAACAAAATGTCTTTTGAGAAGATAATCGACGTCTCAAAATAACTTTTGGGAAGAATAAACGACAACCCAAAATGAGATAACCTTCGGGAAGAATAAACGACGGCCCGAGGTAACAAAATGGCTTTTGAGAAGATAATCGACGTCTCAAAATAGCTTTTGGGAAGAATAAACAACGGCCCAAAATGAGATAACCTTCGGGAAGAATAAACGACAGCCCGAAAATGCAAAATGTCTTTTGAGAATAATAATCTACGTCTCAAAATAGCTTTTGGGAAGAATAAACGACGGCCCAAAATGAGATAACCTTCGGGAAGAATAAACGACGACCCGAGGTAATAAAATGTCTTTAGAGAAGAATAATCGACGTCTCAAAATAGCTCTAGGGAAGAATAAACGACGGTCCAAAAATGAGATAACCTTCGGGAAGAATAAACGATGGCCCGAGGTAACAAAATGGCTTTTGAGAAGAATAATCGACGTCTCAAAATAATATTTGGGAAGAATAAACAACTACCCAAAATGAGATAACCTTCAGGAAGAATAAACGACGGCCCGAAATGGTGAGATAACCTTCGGGAAGAATAAACGGAGGCCCGAGGTAACAAAATGACTTTTGAGAAGATGATCGACGTCTCAAAATAGCTTTTGGGAAGAATAAACGATGACCCAAAATGAGTTAACCTTTGGGAAGAATAAACGACAGCTCGAGGTAGCAAAATGTCTTTTGAGAAGATAATCGACGTCTCAAAATAACTTTTGGGAAGAATAAACGACGGCCCAAAATGAGATAACCTTCGGGAAGAATAAACGACGGCCCGAAAATGCAAAATGTCTTTTGAGAAGAATAATCGACGTCTCAAAATAGCTTTTGGGAAGAATAAACGACGACCCAAAATGAGATAACCTTCGGGAAGAATAAACGACGGCCCAAAAATGAGATAACGTTCGGGAAGAATAAACGACGGCCCGAGGTAACAAAATGGCTTTTGAGAAGAATAATCAACGTCTCAAAATAGCTTTTGGGAAGAATAAACGACGACCCAAAATGAGATAACCTTCGGGAAGAGTAAACGACGGCCCGAGGTAACAAAATGGCTTTTGAGAAGATAATCGACGTCTCAAAATAACTTTTGAGAAGAATAAACAATGGCCCAAAATGAGTTGTTGATGAAGTTTATCTGCTGGAGAATTAACCTGAAAAACAAGGTTAGTTTGGTGCACATATCATGATATATATAACATTCTGCAAGATAATATTTTATGAGAATGCGTATGATATGATATGACATGATATGAATATGAATGTAGCTGAAGCATATAAGTAGCTTCGTAGAACAACTGCTGACTGGGGAAAATAAATCCTGATTCGTTGCTGAAGAGTGTGAAGACTTCGTTCACATCTTGTTTAAGAACATCGTACTTAGAACTTCCCGTTTTCGTTCGTCGTACTTTTTATTGAAGGATTAAGTTACTGAATATCTTGACTGAGGATAAAAGAGATGGACATAGATCCGGGAGACCTATGTAGTCGATGCCCCCTCTTATGCCAAGGAGTGGCACATTAGGGAACTCCCCACAATGGTCAATGATAGTAACATTCTCCATAGATCGAGAGCACCAATGAATGTCTGAATGAGAAAGTGACATGATCCTCTTAGACCACCTGAACCCTTGTTCATTCTTCATCACCGATCGAGGAAGGTGAGAAATAAACCACCTAGACAATAGAGGTATGTAGCACATCAGAGTTCCTCGTGCCTTCGTAGTACGGGTATGAAGAGAGTGTAAGATGTCTCCAAGTAATGTAGGCACTGGATTATGAGTCAGAAATATGTTGATGGCATGTACGTCTATGAACTGGTCTGGATTAGGGAACAAAACTAAGCCATAGATTAATAAGGCTAAGATCTTCTCAAAAGCATCATAGCTCATATCCTTCAAGAACACTTGAGCTTTCTCCATCAATACTTTAGCAAGAATACCCTTAACTCCGCTTCTTGTTTCTAGGATAATGTCTGATTTCTTCAGATGTAGGGCTGCAATAATGACTTCAGGTTTAGGCTCTTTTTCTAAGCCTGTGAAGAGTCTCTGATCAAGGATAGGTATACCCAATAGTTTGGAGAATTCTTCCATTGTAGGAACCAGCTGATAGTCGGGGAATGTGAAGCAACGATGTTTAGGATCAAAGAACTGAAATAGGACACTCATAATGTCTTTATTGAACCCTGAAGTGACTAAATACAGTAGAAGACCATGCCTCTTGATGAATTGGGAGTTTTCAGAAACTTGAGAGACCAATTCCTTAAGCTTAGGAGGTATTCCTACAAAGTTGATCTGGATAGTATTCCTACGAGCAGAAGCCATGACCTGTAACAAAGAACAAAGATAAATCCTTTGGTCCTTGAAATGTTTAGTGAAAATGTTATGCTTATGATGCATGATGATGTTATGATGTTATGCTCAATCACAAACATGTGGCACACACAAACAAGTCACACCATAGCCCTAGGTTTGAAGGCTTGCATGAGGTTTAAAGGTAAGTACCCTCCCCTGAAGTTTAGTTGGTTCATCCTGTCCTACAAAAGTAATCGGGTTCTAAGGGATCTCAATATCACTGATCCTTCCCAAGGGTGGTTGTTCAGTAGGCAACTTACTTGCCAACCAAAACCCTCCAAGTTTAGGAACTCAATGAGCGTAGTATCGAGTATCAACCAACTTCAGTCTTCACCAAAGCCGGCTAACTCACTACTTTCTAAAGGTCAAGATGGGATAACTAGGGTTCTAAAAGTTAGTTAGTGTATTGACAAGATATGGCAGCCCCATATTATCCTTATCTTACTTAAGGAACATAAGCACCAACCAAGAAGTCACACTAACTATGGCCACCAGATCAACCATATCGGTATACACCATACAGTTTCCTTGGTCTATTTCCATTTACCTAGGGTACACTAGATCCGGGTTAAGATCTTTCACACATAAGCCCAACAGATAAATATAATGCAAACAAAGCAAACAATTTAAAGTGATCTAATTCCTAAGGGCACCCCTCTTTTATTAAGTCCCCAGCAGAGTCGCCAGTTCTGTAACACGGTGGGAGAACTGACTTTCTATAAATGTTGCGGATAGCAAGAGTCGCCACTGACTTTTATTTTATCCAAGTGGAAAGGACATAAAAGAACAGGAAATACCTATTTTAAAAGACTTGGGTTCGGGGGGTAGGTTATACAAAGGGAAGGTGTTAGCACCCTTTATATCCATGGTTATCCATGGGCTCTTAGTTACTTAGCTCACATAAATTGTTTTTGAAGAGTGTAGTGTGTGATTAGAAATTTTTCTAAGTACTTTGTAATGATCCTCGTATGGATGTATACAAAGCCTTGTTTTGAAAAATGTTTAAGAAAGTATTGTGAGGTGTGAAAAGTATTTTTGAAGAGTGAGCAAGTAACTATGAGGTACCTACCATAGATTAAGTCTTTCGTGTTCTCGTATGTTCTATCAATGGTAAGATTATCCCTATTATTAAGGAATAGGTAGTCATTACCTTGGATGTGTATTAAGGTACAAGCGTAGGGTCATCGTATGGTCATAGAAGGCAACTTAAGGGGTGTCTTTAGCAATTCGTAGGGACTATCATCATTTATTCGAAGGGACAAGATCGTTATTTCGTAGGCAACCTCAAAGGGACTTGATCTTTTAAATCTGTAGGGACTTGACGATTTTATAAGTGAAGGGACTTTACTTAAGACACCCCTATATTCGAGGGACTTGACCATATTTAAGGCAACTGAGAGGGGTAACCTAGGAAGTGCAAGATGGCGATCAAAGATCGACTTACGTGTGTGAGTGTTTATATTCAGGTATTTATCTTATTTAAATTAATTTTCTAAGTTCAATTTAATTACATATAGGTTATGCACACCCTAAGATTACTAACCATACAATAAAATATTTACAAAAATAAAATAAAGATATAAAGTAAATCTACAAATATTACATGGCTTTAGCAGTTACATAATAATAATAATAATAATAAATATAATAAGAATAATAAATAAATCACAAAATATTAGCAATAATAAAATAATAATAAAAATAATGGTTAGAATAATAAATAAAGAGAATAAAAATTCAAAAGAAAAAATATTTTTAGGTTAAACAAATATTAGAAATTTTTAAAGGTTAATTAAGAAAATATAATAAATTTAATAATAATAAACAAAATATTAAATTATTTACACATTAATAAAAATAAGGATTAATAATTAGGGTTTAGAAAAAAATAAGTTAATTTTTAGGGTTAGAAGAAAATTAGGGTTGACATTTTAATTAAGAAAATTAGGGTTTTTAATTATAATTAAAATACATTATTTATTTATTTACAAAAATATATATAATAACTATATACAAAAATACTATAAAATTAATACAAATAATTAACATTAAGAAAATAATTATGAGTTTTTTAGAAAATATAAGATTTTATGAAAATATTATTGGTTATTAGTTTAGAAAATATTTTAATTATATTAATTTAAATCAAAAATAAAAAAATAGCAAAAATAAGAAAAAACATGAAAAAGACCTAAAAAGATAGGATCTGGGATTTGAACTCAGGTCATTTACCTCAACAACAACATACAAAACCAGTTGAGCCATCACGTGGTGTCATCTAGGTACAACGCATCCATCATATAGTAAACCTGCAAAAACAAATGAAATTTAAACAAAATGGCCTGCGGCCAGATTCGAACTCATGACCCTCACAACAACAACCAAACACTTCAACCAACTGAGCCACATGGGGCGCGTGCAACATATAACCATTACTAATTATAATAAAAT
Organism: Lathyrus aphaca; assembly: GCA_963966055.1. Lineage (NCBI taxonomy): Eukaryota > Viridiplantae > Streptophyta > Magnoliopsida > Fabales > Fabaceae > Lathyrus > Lathyrus aphaca. The sequence continues at coordinate 31,277,256 of OZ014524.1, read as the reverse complement.
AAGACAAATTTCCAAACTGGATTTCCGCGCCAAAATTTCATCTTCTTCGTTTGAATTTCCTGCGAATTTACCTATGATCCTTCCTGCGAATTTACCTGCAAACCAGTTTTCGTAGGTTCTCCTAGTTTTCTTCAATGAGCATCAAACCTGTAACAATTCATCAAATTGAAAGCACCAATATATTCTATACAACAAACCCAGTTCATTTATGTTTTTAGAATTCATTTATATTCATTATTTCGCAAAACCCCAAATGAGGAGCATAAACCCTAGCCATGGCAGTTTACGATTCAGGTCATGAACCTTCAATCTAATTGTCCAAAAAGTATCCTAAGGTCACTACAAACACAAACCAACCATTAGAATCAATTAATAATGCATCAAAATATGAAATCGAAAAAGACATTGTTCTTGAATAAAAACAATTCGGTTAGGGCATATGGTGATGTTTTAGATGATGATAATGATGCAAATAGGTTCAATGAACACCCAGGAAGGTATTGCAACCTTTGTTTGATCTTGAAAAGGTCTCTAGCTCAAAATCCGAATGTGACTTTTTCTTTGAAAAGTTGAAAGTTGAATGATGTTCTTGGAGGCTGGAAATTCGTCCCTTGTGCTTGCAGCTTGTTTGTGAACTTATGGTGATGTAAATTAGGTCAAGAGTTTGTGGATCTTTGGGCTTTTTGAATGCCTTGAGTGTGAAGGAATGTCATGATCAAAAAATATGAAAAAAAACAAATATTTGCATACCAATCTGGTCTAGCACGAATTTGCATAAGATCCAATCATGTTAAACAACATTGATGAATTTCTAGAAGAAGAATCATGTCCAAATATTGATTTTTAGATTTTATTTTGATTTAATTTGATTTAAAATGAATAAAATTCAAATAAATATCAAATAAAATATAAAAAAAAAACAGAATTGCTTGTCATTGGTTCGTGTGGGATGATATCACAAGGATTGGGTTGCACAATGGTAGGCCCATTTGGAAAAAATTGGTTCTAAGACCCCATTTGCTCAATATACCTCTCAAAAATTTCCCAACTTTGCAAAGGCACAAATCCATCAATTTTAAGGCTATGAAGGTGTTCTTGGACATTTTGGAAATATTAGAGAGTCCTATAACCAACCTCTTTGGTCTCATGTCCATATCCTTTACCATTTTCAAATTATGCCCTTTGGAAGATGTTGACTTTTTGTTGACTTTTAAAATGACCTATAATGTCTTAGCTCATACCTTCCAAATGAAGCATTTTTGGGCTTGGCTTGTGAGACACAAAGTTTTAGAGAATTCAATTTCCTTCAAAATAAGCTTTGGATGGAAAAATTTTGATGAAGCATGTGAAAGTTATGGCTGGTCAAAGTTTAGTTGACTTTTCCTATGAAAACCCTAATTTAGAAACTCCTGATTCTTGATGATCTGAAATATCCTTGATGAATCATGATCCACCCTTGATCAAATGATGAATTTTAATTCATATAATTGATGTTGGCAAAAAATCATGAAGTTTGACTTTGGTTTGACCACAGTTGACCTCAGTTTGACTTTTTAACTGCTTTGACTAATTTTTGCATATCTGATCATCTGACTGAGCAAACTTTTTGGGAAAGCCTTGAAACTTGACATAGGGATTATTAAAGACATATAGGATGTTATGAAGCTCACTTGAGGCCTTGGAAGTCCATTTATCCTGATGAAACTCAAAACCCTAGTTTAGGATGCCTTGCTTAGGAGGATGCTTTGTCTGAGGGGATTGTCAAACTTTCTGACTAATTGTGAACCTTGTGAACCTCTTGAGATACCTTGTGAACCTTGTGAACCTCTTGTGACACCTTAGTACACAATGTCTTGTCTAGGTGAGGGCAAATTTTAGGGTGCAACAGCTGCCCCTGTTCAATTTTCTGAAACCCGAGGAGTTAGATTGGCCTGTGTGCCATTCGTGACTTGGAAGGTTGAAAGGGATTGAACACAAAAGCCCAAAAATTTGCACCCGCCGGTGCGTAAAGTAATACTGCTGATTGGTTGTATTTGCTTGAATGAGCTTAAAGATTCCACTCGGAGGGACTGAAGATGGGCTTATAGATGCCATCCATAATATCAGGAGGTGATAGTATCAAAAGGTTGTTACTGAATATCAGTACTAGGTCTTCGTATAGGCCGTCTCTGAATCATTCCTATAACATGGTTTGAGTTGAATGTCAGCACTAGATCTTCGTATAGATCTTCTCTGCATTATCTCTGGGGAAAAAGAATATCCTTCATTAGGTGTCAGTACTTAGATCTTCGTATAGATCGGCTCTGAACCATCTTTAGGAACACACTTTAATTTAAGCATCAGAATCAAATCTTCGTGGCAATCTTTTCTGAATTGCTTTTGGTAATATCTTGGCTAAGTACAAGATCTTCGTATCGATCATTTATGTATCATCCCACAGATAAATTATTGCATAGACCATTAGAAATAAATCTTTGTAGCAATTATCTCTTCTGGAAATATCCCAGATTAGGTAATAGGTCTTCGTATAGACCATTTACATACCTTCCCAAGGACAAAACAAATATCAGGATTAAATCTTCGTGGCGATTATCCCTGAACTTCTTCTGAAAGAATCTCTTGGATTAAGTGCTAGATCTTCGTATAGATCATTTACACATTATCCCCAAAGATAGTTGACCATCAGAAATAAGTCTTCGTAACGATTACCTCCTCTGGAAATATCCTGGATTAAGCCTTAGATCTTCGTATAGATCATTTATGTACCCTTCCAAGGACAATTTGTTGAATCATCAGAAATAAATCTTCTTAGCGATTATCTCTGAATCAAGTATCAGCACTAGATCTTCGTATAGATCGTCTCTGAATTGTTTCAAGTAGTTGATAATGTTTATCTGTCTGCAACTATCCTTAAAAGAAAAGATTAGTTTATGCAAGATTACTTGATGTATGCATGCATGGCATGATGCACTTAAGTAAATGTCTTATGCACTATGGATGCGTATGTTGTGATATGATGTAAATGATGTATGTATGAATCATGTAGCCTGAAGTGTCTGGATATCTCTGTATAACATCTGCTGGCTAGGGGAAATAAATCCCGGTTTATTACTGAGGAATATGAGGACTTCGTTCCCGTCTTGTTTAATAATATGGTATTTAGAACCTCCCGTCTTCATTCGTCGTGCTTTTTATTGAAGGAATAAGTCCCTGAGTATCCTGACTGAGGATAAAAGAGATGGACATAAATCCGGGAGACTTAATTCTTCGGAGGATATGAAACTGCTTGAAGACTTCGTCGAGTGGGAAGTATAAGATATTACTTGAAGAGTTCCGTAAGGATATTCGTAAAGATTATTCCGTGGGGATGGACCGACGAAGCTTCGTTGAATTCCTACCTCCGTTCGTCCTTAGTAAATACTATTACTGCATTTTATGCATTTCTGGTAAACATCAATCATATTCAAAAGCATACATACATTCAAACACAACCAATGGACGTTTTCGTTTAAGTAAACAAGGTAAAAGTAAACTTGGATTAAAACATGAGACTTTATTTATTTAGAAAGTGGCCTATACATAGGCAAGTTTGTACAAGGAGACAGAAATCCTAGTAAGAGGAATTCGTCATAAAAGTTTTACAAAAACAAAGAAAAACAACTATGTGAAAAATAATACTATTGAGTTTCAATCCACTATTGTCATTATCTTCAAGTATCTCATCCTTTGCTGTCGAGATAGAAATGATTGGATTGATCTTTATCTGTTTGAACTTGATCCAGGTAGCACAAATAGTTGGATTTACATGAGTGATCCAACGAGACATAGTCATACGCTTTAATCCCTAACTTTTGCCTGGATTGCCTTTTCAGGTTTTCAATCCACCGGGATACCCTTTTTTGCCCAAGCCGCCTTTTCAGGTTTTCGACTTGCCGGGTGTACATTTTTTTTATATATCCCTAATTTTTGCCCGAACCTTTTGGTTCGTCGGGATGCCCTTATTTTTGCCTAGGCCAGTCAACCTAGCGGGTCTCTTTTTATGCGTAGTATTTTTTAATTATGTCTGCGTTCACGGGTTGTGGGAAATCTTCACCATCCATGGTAGTAAGCATCATGGCACCTCCTGAGAATACCCTCTTGACTACAATGGTCTTTCATATGTAGGGGTCCATTTGCCCCTAGGATCACCCTGTGGTAACATGATACGCTTGATTACCAAGTCACCAGCCTGATATACCTTTGGCTTAACCTTCTTATTAAAAGCTTTGATCATCCGTTTCTGGTACATCTGGCCATGACAAACAACTGCCAACCTTTTCTCATCAATCAAATTTATCTAGTCAAGTCGAGTCTGAATCCACTCATCTTCATCCAAGCCTGCATCCTTCATGATTCTTAAGGAAGGGATCTGAACTTCAATGGGCAGAACTGCTTCCATACCATAGACTAAGGAGAATGGGGTTGCCCCTGTTGAAGTACGTATTATAGTACGATAGCCATGAAGAGCAAATGGTAACATCTCGTGTCAATCCTTATAAGTAACAATCATCTTCTGTAGAATCTTCTTATTTTCTATAAGAATAATTTCTAAACTATATATAATTTTTTTTTATATTTTTATTTATATTTAAGATTTCACAGCGTAAAACATTTGAATACTTCGGTCCGTGTGAACGCACGAGTCCGTTACAAGTTAAGAAGAAATCAAGACATTCATTGTGAGAGTGGTGGGCTACAAAATGGGAGCGGTAGCTGGTCTTAGTGATTTGAAACTTCAAGTTATTGTTGGATTCCAAAATTTCAAACAACAATTCCCACTATTTTTCTTTGACCACCGTACTGTTTCTTTCCCCATGATCATGTAATAATCCTAATATATCCTCACCACCACCACCAAATAATAGTTTAAATGTGTATAACATAAATGGTTTAATATTTTTTTCCTTAAGGACTTATTTTTGTTTTTGATTTAAAAAATTTATATTGATTTTTTAATTCTTCAAAAGTACCATATCAATTATTTTTGTCTAATTAACAAAGAATTCAACAATTAAATTTTAATTTTTTTAATTAGATATATTTAAAGAGTTAAATAATTAATATGATTTTTTTATTTAAAATTAAGTGATGAAAATAAAATTTAAGATTTACGTACGAAACGTAAATAATATTAAATTAAAAAATTGCAAAGAGAAAATTACTCATTAATTATATTTATTAGCATAGAAATTCAATTTTAATATTTTTGCTTTAACATTTAGATGGTGATATAAGAAATGCTTACATTAAAAATTTACAAAGGATTATCTAACTTTAGAGTAGGTTAATTTTAAAATTTTGATATAGTCTCCCTCATTTTTGTACCCGCTTCTATTTATATATATTTGGGCTTTGCCCGTTTGAAAGAAAAAAAACAGAGTAAACTAAACACTTCGGTTACTAGAGTTGTCTTAAAAATAATCCATTTTAAATATTAAAAATGATTCTCAATTAAAAAAAAATGAAACAGGGTCTTTTTTTCCTTTTTTCTTTTTCTGTTGTTCCACACTTCACCTTGTTGACTCATTTACACCAATACTCCTCTGCAACATAAAAAATCACCTGCAACATAAAAATCACTTTTTCGCATAATCTACTTAAAAGTCATCACATCATGTAGCATCTTATAAAGGCAATCTGCAAGCCACATAATCTACTTAAAAGTCACAAAAGCATAAACATCACTTAGTATAAACACCTAGCATTTATGAACATATAAATAAATCCTATTCATGTTGATCAAAACTTGTAAACCATGAATCAAGAAATTTCACTTAAGCAATCTTATTGCTCAAGTATTTAGCAGCTGACACTTATCAGCGTAATGATGATATTGTAAATCATCTAATTTATAAAATAAAAAATTTGAGAAAACGAAAAAGCATCCAATCACATGAAGAAAGACTATCAGAAATCGAATTGAAAAATCTACATACAATCAATGGATAACGATGGAAAAAAATAGTCCAGCATAATTCATGTGAAAAGCAAGAACAAGGTAATGTAGCACCGACACCTCTGAACAAAAGAGTGTTTTGTGTCTCACACCAACACGCGTGATCACGTTTTATGTATTTATTTTTTTCAAATTATTATCGATGTCGGCGTGTCCATATCAGTGTTGGTGTTCGATAGTTATATAGCGAAAATATTGGAATGATGTGTCATATCTGATGATGCAATCAGTATCAGAAGCTTATGATACTATTTCTTCCTCTAGTTTTGAAATTTTGCTTTTCAAAGTAGAGTTGGTATTTTCTAAAGAAAAAATCTTTTCATTTAGATAAGAAATATTTTGTTTAAGCTCACTACAAGCTTCAGAAGCAACTATTATACGTGTTTAAGGTCCTTGTATTTACTTTAAAAACTTTGGTACTTTTCCAGCATTTCAGAGAGACATGACTCTAATCGGAACGAGATGATTTAGAAAATACCTCTTCAAAATTTGAGCCTGATTCTGATTCTTATTCAGACAACACCTTGTCTTCTGGTTTTTTAGAACCTTCAGGATCAATTGTAGTTTCCATCAAAGCAATGTTGGTTTGTTCCTCTTCAGAATCTTCTTCTTCTGAACCTGAGTCATCCCATGTAGCCATGAGCCTTTGGAAAACTTCTTCTTAGGCCTCAAGTCCTTCTTGAGATTAGGACACTCATTCTTGTAGTGACCTGGCTCCTTGGACACATAACAAATAACCTCTTTCCCAAAACCTTGCTTCTTTTGTCCAGATGAAGAATCAGAATAACTAGCAGTCTTATTAGATCCTCTAAACTTCCCTTGACCATTCTGCCTATGTTTCCAGAGTCTGTTGACCCTTTTGAAAACCAATGGTAGCTCATCATCATCTTTTGAGTCTTTATCAAAATCTTATGTTTCTTCCTCAACTTTATAAGCCATTGCCTTCTCAGGTTTGAACTTTAAGGAAACATATATCTCTCGCCTCTTTGGTTCATCTTCCTCGAGCTTTATCTCGTGACTTCTTAAAGAACTAACAAGTTCTTCAAAACTGATATTTTTCAAATCCTTAGATAGCTTCAAGGTAGTTACCACATGTCTTTATTTCTTGGGGAAACTTCTGATGATCTTCATGACATGGTCAGCATTGGAATATCCTTTGTCCAGAACCTTGAGTCCTACGATAAACATATGAAATCTTAAGAACATAGTCTAGACGGTTTCATCATCTTCCATTCTGAATGCCTCATATTTTTGGATTAAGGCCAAAACCTTTGTCTCTTTTACTTGAGCATTCCCTTTGTGAGTCATCCTCAAAGAATAAAAAATAGACTCAGTAGTATCTATGTTTATTATCTTCTCATACTTATTATAAGAGATAACATTAAGCAATATCGTTCTAGCCTCACGATGATTCTTGTAATCTTTCTTTTGTTGATCTGTCAGGGCATTTCTTGCTACTTTGTTACCAGTAGCATTAACTGGGTGAGTGTAGCCATCGACTACAAGATCCCAAAGATCTACATCGTAACCAAGAAATAAACTTTTGATTCCATCTATCCAATAATCAAATTTATCACCATAAAAAATGGGTGGTTTAGTGTTGTACTGATTTTTCTCATAGTTAGCAGCAACTGGAGCGACCATTGTTTCTCACACAATCAAAAGATTGAACGATGAGAGAGACACAGGGATTTTTATCCTGGTTTGTTTGAAAATCAAAGAAAATTCAGTCCACCCGCCAAGGTGATTTCGCCTTAACACAGGGACTTAATCCACTGTAATCAACTGATTTCAAATGCACTAGCAATAGGTGACTAATAAACCACAATGACAAACTGTCAAAGTCTTCTCAAGGATACTGACCTAACCAATCCCTTAAGGAAATACAAATAACAAGTTTGAATAAAGATTGTGTGTTACAAGTTGCTTCTTCACAAGCAAATTTTACACAAATGAAATACACAAAAATACTTAAAGAAAATTTTGCACAAAGTTGAGAGTTTTTCACGTAAAAACAATCTTGTAAAATTGGCCACATTCTTCAAGTCTTCAAGTCCTCTTTATATAACATGAAAAAGGAATCATTGGAGGGCAAATAAGGAATACAAGAATTGCAACTGTCTACTAACATTAAATGATAGGTGTGAAGAATACTACAGTCCTTTCGCCCACAAAATCAGGTAGTGGAAGGAACATTTTTGTTTTATACTGTGTACTATTTTGATCGCGCATCGTTAACCTTATCTTCAAATTCATTGACTTTTGATGAAAAGTTGATGAAACATGAACAAAAGAGACACACAACTGAGATCAGAATCTTCAGAGTCATCAATCAAAACTTTGACAGCATCAACGTCTGATTTGAGATCTTCAAAATCTTCAGCTAAAAACTTCAGAAGCTTGATGATCAAAGACACATCCAGAGTCAGAAACTAAGAGAACATTGCAGCAACAACATAACGTCTTTTCAAAAGCTTCTTAGGAGCGAATTATCGCAGAAGCGAATTTCAGAATATAAAGTTCTGAAACTGATGATGTTGCACGTCATATATTCAGAATCAGAGTTGGCTATTAAAGCTACACAATAAAAAACCATTAGGATGCCACAATTGTTCTCACATAAATACTACCTTGTTATCTTCAAAATTCAAAGATATAGATGCAGAACCAAATCTTGTTCTTACAAGATATGCAAGTAGAGCTTTGAATGAAAATTCAGTCATGTCATCTTAACTCAAGCTACAACATATTATAATAAAGAAGGGTCTAATTGTTGGGGCATGATAATTTTTTTCTTTTCTATATGAAATAGATGAAATTCCTATCTAAAAGAAGAAGATGAGTGAGATATATTTTATGATATGTTATCCTCCTTAAGATGGAGGCGAGACATCAAGGTCACAACGTAAAGAAGATTAATGATACATTTAATGACATATTATCCTCCTTAATATGGGATAAGACATTCAGGTCACAATGTTAAACAAACTTCTTGATGTTTGACACACACAAAAAAATCCACTAGATTAGTGTACATCACCTATTAATATTTCATGGTGAGCAAAGAAGCTTGGCCATCACTAATTAAAACACCATCTCTAATTAAAATGTGCAAAGTCAAGAGACATAAATCATTCATGATTAGATATAAGAAAAGACTATGGATTCTTATTTCTATATTACTATTTTTCAAGTTTTAAGAGATTGGATGGATGGATATTTGGTGGTTGGTTTTGATTTATTTGTATCCTTTTAACTTTTGAACAATATATATATATATATATATATATATATATATATATATATATATATATATATATATATATATATTCCCTTTTTAGTACATGTTGACTTTTCTCAAAATTGCTTTTAGACTATATAAAGAGAATGTCCCAACTCAAATGTCTCGAGATAATAATTGTAAAGTTTAAAAATCTCTATCATCCAAAACACAATTTTCAAAAACCAAAAGAAAATCACTCCTATCCTTTAGTTATTAACTCTCAAGTTTTTGGTTTAGTAAAAAAAAACAAAACCCAAGATAGGTGAGTTGTAAGTTGTAACGTATCTATCCATCCATAATAATGGATCTTAGCTGCATTCAAAACAAAAACAATGACCAATCAAGTCACCATAAAAGAACAACAAAACCACTATACCGTAAAAAGTGGAACTCACATGAAGAAAATGAGAGAGCTTGGTGTACACACTCTCCTTCAATTGAGTTTCAAAACAAAAATTATAGAATCATGTTAAAGTGTGAGAAACAAACTTTAAGAGTACCCACTACTCAATGGGGCAACAAACAATAATACTAGTATTATTACTGACCGCTATTTACGCTGCATTCATTTCCATGTGCCTTTTCATTTTTGTATTAATTACATTCGGGTCGGATCACTAATGCTACTAATTTACTGCACTTTCTATACCGCTTTTTTTATATCTTCGATGTTAAAACTTTGCCCATACTTTAATTGGATACATGTGAAAAGAGGTAGTTGCTGCCAAGAATTTGCCTATTCAAAACTAAAAGACAAAGTATCCAATACAAATTATCAGAACCCATTTTCGTACAAACAATGGCACTCATAACATGTTAGACATCAGACACGTCTTATGTACAAACACAGACACTCAGATACATATTAGCCATCAGACATATTTTATGTCTATCAACCTATTGTATTATAAAACAGTGATACAACTACTATCACGACACTGATATTCAAAGATTCTCATTATCATGGACACGTATCAGATACTAGACATAACTCCAAACTCTACGCGGATAAAAAGTGATTCCTAAAGCAATGACATATACATATACAACAAATAAAGAGGAAGGAATCGTTCAATAGCATGTGAAATACTGGTGTATATACACAAATATGCTATTAGGACAAAGATTGAAAACAGAAGCAAATTTCAGAACATAATAGAAAATTTGGAAAATCTGCTTCTTTGCCTTAACAGTAATAAAAACAAACCGCAACCAACTCACCTAACATGAACACAAAAACTAACAGTTTAAGATGAAGACAAACAATTAATGGGACACAATGACAGAGTTAAGAACAAGACAAACTTCATAGGATAAACTGTTAAAAATTTCTACATCACACATTATAGTTAAGAAAATTGTAAACCAGAGGAAAAGTTGAAAACAGTAAGTAATTACCTCTAGGAATTTTCACCTTATCTCCAATAATCCAGGAAAATTCTTGTTTGATAATGAAATACACAGTTCTTCAAAATCAAACATCTTAACAGAATGCAAATTATTCCTAAGAATAGATGGTAATGTCAATTCCAAAAGCTATGTAACATCGACACTTCTAGTCATAGGCGTGTCTAGTATCTATCACAACGTCTGTCACATCGTTATGTTCAATCAAATTATAACAACCGATATCGATGGATCATATCAGTGTCGTGTCCCGCATCCGGATGTGTGCTTCATAGGTACTAAAAAAGTATGATGTGTGAGGAGTAAAAACACAAACCAGATTTAACAATGCTAAAGACAAGAAATTAGACAAGAAAATATGAAAATGATAAGAACATGTTTAATTAGTGTGGTAATCTTAAGAGAAATTAGAAAAATAATATAATAATAGGACAGAAGAAAGAAAAAAAGCCCCACTAGTGTCAATTCATACTGCAACTGCTACATCACACTGAAGCATAAAGGGAAGAAACAGTGAGCAGAGGTTTCAATTCCACAACAATGCTCACTGACATTCTTGGACCACATTTGATCTATGTTTTTTCCCCTTTTCCCCCTACCCTCGTACATTATTTCCCCTATAACAACACTAAATAAATAATAAATAAATAAAACAGTTATTTCTCAATCCTCATCTTGTTCTGAAATCATACATAGTCAACTAACAACAGCAACATCATCGACAAAATTTTAAGAAACCCCATTATTGGTTTCAACAAATCAAAAAAAAAAAAACCTAAATGTTAGAGTATTACTTATCACACAGAGAAACACAATAAATAAGCAATAAAATAATTTTAAAAAAATACAGAACAATAAAAAAATGCAAAAATTAAGTCAATAAATCAAGAAAATTCTGGGTACAATTTTTCTGATCCATTTGCATTTCTAGTTTTGTAGAATAATAATAACAACAAAATCCACGATCCATGAGAAGGAAAAAAAGAAGAAAAAAAAGTGTTGTTGTTGATGATGAAAGCTACACCCAAAAAGAAAGAGGAAAAAAAAAAGAAAAATATTATAATATTATATTATGCCTGGCTCCATCCTGTCTGCCTTTATGGACGCAATGAAGAGAGATGAGGGAGCTGTTGATGAAGATGAACGGACGGTTGGGATTTACAAAGGGAAGTTGAAGTTGAAGTTGAAGCGGTTGGAGAGAGGAAGGGTATAACGGTCATTGCATGTTACCGCCAGAACCGCGTCATTGTCATTGTCATCGTCTTCCTCCATTGTTTGTTGATAGTCAAGGTTTTCCACTTTGAGTCAGTACTAGTAATGGTTGTTTTGTTTCTCTCTCTTGAATATATTTGTAGAGAGAGAGAGAAAGTGTGTTGTTGTTGTATGGGAAGAAAATTGAATGGTTAGGGTGTGGTGGAGTGAGAGGATTGAGGCATTGAGGGGTTTGATGAAGGAGAGTTTCTCTTTGTTCCTCTTTTTGGTAATACTCACCGTTTTGTCCCTCCTATAATCTACTCTACCTTTTCTTTTCCTCTTTCAAAACCCTTTTCTTGTGTGCTTCCCTATCACTAATCTGCTTTTTAGTTTGCACATTTCATTTGCACACGTAATAATTTTTTTTTTCTTTTTTTACTCTTATCATTTATAATTTAAGTGACTTCTAATTAGAATCTTGCGGATGGTAATTTTATATTAAGGTAGTTGCAATGCGATTTTGACATCAAGATCCGAATGAATTGTAAGAGAAAAATAAATGTGGTTCGATTTAGATTGATTGATTTTTAGAAATAAAATTGAACTAAATTAATGTAGTTCGGGTTGGTTCGGTTAGTTCAATTTTTTCAAGATTTTTATTGAATCATACATGATATGCATATAGACCAAAACATAATTTTGTATTTAGTCATTCATACATTATCATATAATAAGTTTATAATTGTCAAAATAAATTTATAATTAATGTATTAATATGAATAACATCTTACAATTTTATCTTATATCTCAAGTGTTGGAACAATTAGGGTTTTCAAGAAGAAGAAGAAGAAGAGAGAGAGAGAGAGAGAGAGAGAGAGAGAGAGAGAGAGAGATACACAAGAAAGGGAGTTGAATTATGTATGCCAAAATTCGTTCCACTTATGAACTCAAAACTTCAGAATCTGAACTACGTTCAAAGTCTGATATTAGAATGTGTAATAGCAGCAGAATAATAAAGCTCAGAAGTAAATGCAAGCAACACACAAAGATTGTCCTGGTTCCTCTTCTCAATTAATAGTAGTTCAGTCTCTTTGCCTCAACAAGAGTTTTTCACTATAATCAAAACTTATTACAAATGTTTAAGCCATTATTGTAGCCTTCCTGCTCAATCAACTAAGAATGAGACTTCCTTGCTTAAGTCATTGCTCAAGACTTTCTGCGCAATCAAACTTGAATGAGACTTCCTACTTAAAACTTAGGTTCAAGACCTTCTGCTTAAGTACATAGACAAGAAACTTCCTTGCTCAAGCACGCGTGCAAGAGACTTTCTTGCTCAAGCACACAGACAAGAAACTTTATGTACTTTAAACAAAATGTTTAGTCGAAAAGATAACTATTATACTATGATACACAATCAGAAATATAACACTTGTGCAATAATCACAAAGGTTTTCACCATTTCTAAGATTTCTAAGATAAATCCAAGATAAGAAATCTAAAGATCTTATGCTATAACAATTACAATAACATCCCATAGCTATGCTAAAATCTTTCAATGTGTTTTGATGTTGTAACCTTCCTTTGAGTCTTTAGTTTTCTTTTATAGAGATAAAAAAGATTCGTTAGAGGTTTGAACAACAACAAACTTAGTGAACAAGTAAACCAAGAGAGACATTGAAAAGTTGTATCTGGTCAGAAGCTTTGTCTATTGAATAAAAGCAATGTTTGTAACATCTTTTGAGTAACTTAGCTATCTACCAAAAGGTACGTAGTACAGACTGAAAAAGTCACGTCACCATCCTTAAGCTTTGCAAAACCAAACCCTTGTTGACTCTGTCCAGAAATCAGAGGCTTTGATAAGACAAGTCTGTTTTGGTGTAGTGTACAGATCAACAACTCTTCATGTCTTTAGAAGCTGAGTTATTATCATTGGTTAAACAACATATCAGAGTCTGATCCTTCAGATGCTGATGAACATATTCAAATTTTTTGATCAGCCAGAATCTGAGTAGTATTGCTTCTTAACTTATGCTTTCAATATGATTAATTCATGATGAATTCTCATATTATAAAACTTATTATTCTTTAAATACTTTGTTATCACCAAAACCTTTTAAGGGCATAAATAAATCTTGTTCCAACAATATCCTCATTTTTTATGATGACAAATAGATATATTTAAGAACAATAGTTAGTTATAATTTTAATAGAGCATGATATTAGGGTATGAGGTTTGTAAGTTCCCCATGAATTTGACAGTGATTAGGTTGAAGTTTGTAAGCTCCATCTTAGTCCATATCTATGTTAATTTTATCTTTTAATTTAAGGCTTAAATGCATTCTTGGTTCTCATAGTTTGAGTGTTTTAAGCAAATTGGTCCCCCTATTATAAAACTAGTGATTCTGGTCCCTTAATTTTTTCAGTCTTTGGATTTTTGTTGCCCCTTCCATTTTTGCATAAGTGGTGTTGATGATTGAGATTAAAAATTATTTTTTAATGATATATCATTAATTACTAGGATAATTTATTCATTAATATTTTTAATTGAATAAATTAATAATTAATTATTTTAATTGATTTTTTTAGAAATTAATTATTTAAAATTTTGAAAAGAATCATTGGGCTTAAGCTGAATTCATAATAGCATCCATTTCAAGCTTGTGCCCAATAACACAATGGATAATGCATTGTTGACTTTTGTAGACACTAAAATTATTTATGAAAAAAAATGCGGGACTCCGATGCAATTATAAACTTGTACCATTTCACCATTTTCCTTGGCTTCATCTTCCAACTTATTATGTTTCTCTATAAGATTCTCATCTTCTTCTAAATCCTTTTTAAGGCCTTCGGCACCCTATTTTGGTTATGATTAACAATCTCATGTTGCACAAGAATGCCACACCAGATCTGAAATGCGTAAGATCTTAGTTATGAAGGTATTGTTGTTGCTTTATTATTAAGTGTATTAATTTTACTTTGATGTTAATAAGAAATAAAGTATTTAGAAATAAATTTTGATTGTGATAAAGTTGCTAGTTAAGGCTGCTGGTGATAAAGATTGTGTCTATGAAATTTCAGCAGGGTACTCATTAACAAGAAAATGCATTAGGTCTCACATCAGTTTGTTCACAAATGAAATCAGTGTTTATAAACCTCATTCATACTTGACTTAATGCAATCTTGTATTGGAGTGAGACTGAAAAGGAATGGGCTATAGGCGCAAAGTATTTCTTTTATAAAATTTAATTAATTAATTTTTAAAATAATTAAATTAAAATTATTAATTTTTATTCTATAAAATAATATTAAATATTAAATTATCCAGTCATTCTTTTTAGGTAATTAAAAATAATTATTTATCCTAATCATTTGTCATGTATGCAAAAGTGGAGGGGAACCACAAAATCCAAAGACCATCAAAATTAAGGAACTTGTTTAAAATGTCCAAACTAGGAGACCTAAAGTGCATTTAAGCTTTAAATTAATTAAAAAATTCTAACATCTGGGTCTGAGGTTTGTAAACTCCCTTTAAGTTAGACAGTCCATTAAGATGAAGTTTGTAAACTCCCTCTAAGTCTGATGGTACATTAAGACGAGGTTTGTAAGTTCCATTTAACTCCTTATCAATGTTAATTAAATTTCTCATTTCAAATAATATCATGTTCAGAAGAAAGCATTAACCAAATAAAATGAATAATTAGTGTTAAGGTAAATTAAAAGCAATAAAAAAAATACTTTTAACCTTCTTAAATATTCTATGTATTTTCTCCCCCTTTTATCATCAACAAAAGTAGGGATGACAAAATTATCCGTACCCGCGGATATGCGCAGATAAAATCTGTCACGGATATGGGGCGGATAACTTAATGGATATATATGGATAAAATAAATGGATATTTAAATATTCGTTTGTTAATGGATATGGATACGGGTTTAATGATATCTGTACCCGCAGATATCTATATCCGTTAATAAATTATAAAAATCTTTTAAATATTATTAGTTTATTATACCTTATTTTTTTCATCTATAAAAATTACTCTTCTTATATTTCTTACTATTTTTGAAATTTTCTCTTAAGAAAACCTTTGATTTTTCATTCAAATTCTATTAGTCATTTCATATTTAAACTATTCAATATTTTATACCTCAGTTCAACAATTTCACTTTCCAACCAACTAGTGACGTCATTCCTCTGGCAAACCAATGTCTTCTTCCTACTCCTCAGTCGTCGCTGTTAAATTAAAAGCAAATTGTATGAATGTTATATGATAATAACTTTTTGTGTCTTTAAAAGAATTTTAAAATTATTATTTTTAAAATAATTTTTTTAAAATATTATTCATATATATTTGTAAATATCCGCGAATACCGTTAAACTCGCGGATTACCCGCTTAACGGATATCCGCATGGATATGGGGCGGATATGAATATCATTTTTATCTAACGGGTCGGATACATATATCATAGTATCCGTCCCCATGGATATTCATTTACATCCCTAAACAAAAGTGAGTTTAGACATGTCATCATGGAAGAAGACAAAAATATTTAATAATACAAAGAAATATATGGGAAGAATTAATTATGGTATGACATGAACAACCTTTACTCTTTTCAACAATAAGAAACGACTAAAATGGTTAACTTGTTTTTTGCGTTTCTCAAGATTTCATACGTCATTCAAGGATACCAACCATCAGAAGTCATCATTGCAGACATTAAAAGCTTAGATGTTTCACCTTCCAATTTCAACGTGTAGCTCGGTTTTTATGGCGCGACCCACTATCACATTGGTGTTATTTTCTGATTTCAATTATTTATCCTATTGATGCTTAAAAGGAAGAGGAAAATATCTCAAACAAACCCAGTGTGCAAATGTTTTTCCTTTACAAATGCGAATAAACATTGGTGTTCGGAGGTTGGTTATACTTAGAGAAGCTATTCACACCCTAGATATCTGTAATACTCTACAAGTATCCTTTGCTCTTAAATTTATTGCTCAATTGTCTTATTACTGGTTTTCTATTGTCCATATGTCCTAATTGTTATCTGCTTATGAAAAGGGAGGGATTTTATCTTATAGGTGAGAGTGAGAACTGTAAGATGTTTTTGATTGTTTTTTAAAAAGAGATGTGTTTTTGAAAAGGTGTGCTCGCTAAGATCTTATGACCTTTGAAGGAGCGTAAAAACACAAGGAAGAGGGGGTTGGAATTGAGTTTTCAAAAATAAAAATGACTTTAAAAGACATTTTGATTTATCCTGGTTCGTTTGAACTCAAACTACATCCAGTCCACCTGCCAAAGTGATTTTGCCTCTATCAACAAGGTCTTAATCCGTTATTCAAATTTGAATACAATCACAATGACCTACTGTCAAAGTCTTCTTGAGTCTACTGACTTAAGCTAGTCACTCAAGGAAAATCAAATTATCTTTTACAAAGATTAACAATGTAACTTAATAATGCTTCTAACAAGCTATAATCACTAAGTGATTTGTTACAAGATATTTGAGAGCAAGAGAATATTTTGAGCGTGTGATAGATATAACGTGAGAACCAGAGCTTCAAATCTTCAGGAAGATTTCTTTATATAGTGGTTTGAATTATCTAGTCGTTGGAAACATCTAGAGCTTGATTTGGAGAGTTGTTAATTGCCATAAAATATTTTCAAATGAGGAGATTCTTGTTCCCAACCATTATTTTGATTTTCTTTAAATAGTCTTTAATGAGAGTATCAGAATCTTCTAAGCGACAATCAGAGTATTAAAAATGAATACGCATCAATAATAACATCTTCAATGAGAGCTTCTCTTTGACAACAAATCTTCAATAAAGGAGCACAAGACTGCTTCTATTTGAAGATGCTTTCCTTCTAAGAACTTCTACTGCTTCTATAATGCACATTAACCATAAGTTAGTTGCAACGCATATTAGAACTTTTATTCTTTTAGGAAAATATTGTTATCATCAAAACTATAATAGAAGATTAAAATCAAAATTATTCTAACAATCTCCCCCTTTTTGATGATGACAAAACATTTATTTTGATTCAAGAATAGAAATTAAAAGTTAGAGGAACTCCCTTTAAATGATGAGAAATATTCTTTCAGAGTTTTCCATTAGAAGTTCTTTTAGCTTTTTAATTCTTTCATAAGTCCTTTAAATTGGCTCCCCCTGAGTTGATTACTTAACCTGTTTCTTTTTATAATCACAACTTAAAAAATTATATCAGAATATTAAAATGTTAGAGGCTAATCTTGATAAACTGTTATATATCAAAATCTTCTATGTTTCTCCCCCTTTTTGTCATTACTCAAAAAGCTTAAAAGTGCAGAAGTAAAACATGTATTAAAAAGAGTCAAAACAAAAACATTTTTCATTAATCAGAAGCAGAACCAAAAACATAGAACATGAAAAACAAAGAAACTAAGAAACATAACACAAAATCAGGGTTGGAGATTCATCTTGGTAACTAATGCTTCTAGAAGTGACTTGATCTGAGAAGATGATTCCACTTGTTTACCAATCATAGTCTTCAACTCAACATTAGTTTCATCTTGTTTATCTAACCTCTGCTTAACCATCTTATTCTCTTTCTTCAGCTCTTTCAGAGTCTTCAGCACAAGAGAAGTTGGTAGCGAGTCTTCAACAGTTGCAGCAGCTTAAGCAGTTGGTTCTTCAGAAGTTCCCTTAGCAGAAGGTACTTCAACAATATCATTTCCCTTGATTTCCTCAGAAGGAACTAAAACCATCTGAAGATCAAAATATGATTCCTTAGGTTCTGGTTCACTCCAGGGCTTATCATCCAGAAGATGAGTTCTTCTTTTCAATGCTTGTGACCACTTCTTTGAAGTTCTCGCAGAAGTTCTGAGCGATATCATAACAGATATATTTCAGATTTTTGGTCTCAGTATTGAACCATTTCTGAATGAGGCCCAGAGGAAATCAGAAGCTACAGGATCAGGAAGTTCTGAGCAAGCAACATTCAGATTCTCTAACCTTATTTTCATGTCTGCTTCAAATGCTAGCAACAGTGAGTCAATGTCTAATTTTGTTGGTTTTGGTTTTGGTACAGGGATAGTTATTTTGTTGGTTACAGAGGATAGTTTGTGTAGAGCATCTATGTCTATGGATGTTCTTAGAGGGTCTTCTGGTTCAGAGTTTGAAGTGGGAGTGTCTGGTATTGTGATATAGATGGGGGTGTTTGGTGGAGTAGATTCATAATAAGATAGGGAATTTTCACGAATAGGGGATAAATAAAAAACAAGTGTATGAAATTCAGAGTTCAGAGGATGGTAGATGTTGGGTGGTTGTACTTCAGATAATTGAGGTGGATTATTTTGTTGAGATTCAAAGGGTTGAAAAACGTCAATTTCAGATAGAACATGTTGAAGTTCTGAGTGAGTTTCAACAAAGTTAGGTGTGTTCAAATCATATGGAGGTGTTAGGTCTATTGGAATGTCAAAGTCATCCAGAGTTTGTGGTTGAGTGGATGTATTTTATGGTTGAGTGAATGGGGGTGGTATATCAGAAGGTACATCAGAAGTTGTGGGTATGACAGAAGGAATTAGTTCAGATGAAGGAATGTGTTCAGAAGGAGTGATATTAGCAGGGATTTCAGACGTGACCACTGTTACAGATTCTACTACAAAAACAAAATCAGATTGAGAAGATGAAGAATTACCTTTCTTTCTGATTAGTTTAAGAGCCTTCTGAGAAGTTCCTTCAGCAGCCTTTCTCTTCTTGTTCTTCTTCAGAGCAACTTCTGGTGATGTTCTTCTGAGTTCTTCAGGATTAAACATTGGGTCCACACCATCCATCTTGCAAGATTCTAAATATATGACTACAACCTCTTGAGGTGTATAAGAAGAAAACAAAGGAAAATTTTGTAGAAGCATTTTCCTTGTGGTGATAACTTCTATGGAGTGAAGAATTGGGTCCTTCTGAGAAGTTCCTTCAGCAGCCTTTCTCTTCTTGTTCTTCTTCAGAGCAACTTCTGGTGCTGGTCTTCTGAGTTCTTCAGGATTAAACATTGGGTCCACACCATCCAGCTTTCAAGATTCTAAATATCTGACTACAACCTCTGGAGGTGTATCAGAAGAAAACAAAGGAAAATTCTGTAGAAGCATTTTCCTTGTTGTGATAACTTCTCTGGAGTGAAGAATTGGGTCCTTCTTGATTGAATCAATGAACTTCATCTTCTTGAGTTTCTTGGCATTTAGAGGCTTTCCAACATCTGTTTCCAGAATTTCAATCTGTTGTGCCTCAATCAGATGATCCACCAGCTTGTTCTCAGTAAGGATATCAAAAATTAACCTTCCCAGAGTTATCCAGACCATCTTTATCTTCTCTCCTTCTCTTGTTTCCTTGACACTGTTCTTCAGATGATTGGACAAGGAATGAGTAAGGTTGACCTTCTTGTTCTTAGAGATGAAGTACAGAAGGAATTGCTGATCCATGTTGATGTAGTCAGGAGAGTTTGTAGATTTTCTATTACTAATGCTTCCCAGAATGATCTTAGCCCATATTCTTAGATGATCCTTCAGATCCTTGATCTTGTTAGAGGGTTGCCCATGAGTGAAGATTTCTCTAGCCACTAACTTAGTATCTGAGAGCTTGTCCATTTCACTGCATTTAATCCCATTGCCATCAGATTGAATCAGCTTTGCAATGTGATCTTCAGAAATTATGATCCTCTTCCCCAGAACATAAGAGGTCACATGAGAATTTGATGCGCTTGCAGAAACCCAGAATTCCTTGACAAGTTTAGGGAAAACTGGTCCCATTAAGCGATCAAAGTATTTCTCTTAACCTTGAGCTTTAACATCATGAAGAATATCAAATCCATTTTCTCTTAAACTATCAAAATCCACAAACAGTTCACACAAAACTTCTAGTTTGTCTGCTGGGGTGAGAAGGGTTCTGACTGATGAGATGTGAAGCACTTCTGAAGATGGATCCTTTGATGGTTGAGAATATGAAACCATAGTTACCAAGATAAGAGGATTTAGGTTTTTTTTTTTAAATTGCAGATAACAGTGAAGGTGAAAGTGAAAAGAGAGAGTGAGGAGTGAAAACGTGAAGGTGAAAAGTAAAAAGTGAAAATTGAAAGATGAGTTTATATAGAAATAGGAAGCATTTAAGAGAAAACACAATTAGTGGATTTAATAAATGCACAAAACATCATGATTAAAAAAATAAATGAGATCTGACAAAGGGAAGACGTAAAGATCTTGGAACAGTTACCAAAGAGATTTGCGCCTCAATTGTGTCTATTTAGCCTTTTCAGTTTCCCATAACTTGAACGCGTGTCCTTCTGCAGAGGACAGTTGACTGATTGCATGTTCTGTCCTACTTCAGAGTTTGAACACGTATTTTGATTCTCTTAGGATTCCTCAGAGCTTTGTTGACACGTGTTGATGTCAAGATCTGCATGTTATTCTTTTGATACAAAAGTTCTCAGAAATAAACAGTCAGATCATTAAGATAACTTCTGGTTGAATAAAACAAAAATGTTCAGAACTTCTGAGAGTTAAAATCATATAGTTAAACATTTTCATTCTGGACATAATTCCATACTAAGATTAGTCAGAATGAAATTAAATTTATCTTCAGCAAGGGGTTTTGTAAAGATATCAGCCCATTGGTGATTTGTATCTATGAATTTTAAAAATAGGATCCCCTTTTGAGTGTAGTCCCTAATGAAATGATGTTTAAATTCTATGTGTTTAGATCTAGAGTGTAAAATGAGATTTTTAGAAAGACAAATAGCAGAAGTATTATCACAGAGGATGGGAATGTTACTCTCATAAATATTGAAGTCCTCAAGCTGATTTTTCATCCAGAGCATCTGAGTACTGCATCCAGCTGCTGCAATGTATTCAGCTTTTGCATTTGATAATGTTATGGTTGACTGCCTTTTGCTGGACCAAGAAATTAAATTGTCTCCCAGAAATTGACAACTTCCAGAAGTACTTTTTCTTTCTGTTCTGTCTCCAACAAAATCAGCCTCACAATATCCTACAAGCTTGTAATCTTTGGATCTTCTGTAGCATAGACCAAGATTAATAGTACCTTTCAGATATTTAAAGATTCTCTTAACAGCTGTTAAGTGAGTTTCTCTAGGATCTGATTGAAATTTGGCACGTAAACATACAATATATAGAATATCTGGTCTATATGCAGTTAGATAGAGGAGAGAGCCAACCATACCTCTATAGATCTTCTGATCTACTTTCTTACTTACCTCTTCCTTCTCCAGAATACACGTGGGATGCATAAGAGTCTTAGAGATCTTACTATCTGATAAGTCAAATTTCTTCAGAAGTTCTTTGACATATTTGCTTTGATGTATGTATGTTCCTTCTGATGTTTGATTGATTTGGATTCCCAAAAAAGAACTTTAATTCTCCCATCATGCTCATCTCAAATTCTTCATGCATAGACTCAGTAAATTCCTTTCCCAAGGCACTTTTAGTAGAACCAAATATAATATCATCTACATAGATTTGGCAAATCAGAATATCATTTTTAATGGTTTTACTAAAAAGAGTTATATCTACTTCCCCTCTGATAAAATTATTTTCCAGAAGAAAATTGCTTAATCTTTCATACCAAGCTCTAGGAGCTTGTTTCAAACCATATAAAGATTTTTTAAGTTTAAAAACAAGTTCTGGAAATTTTGTATTTTCAAAACCAGAGGGTTGGTGCACATACACCTTCATCAATATAACCATTTAAAAATGCACTCTTAACATTCATTTGATAAAGAATGATGTCATGATTAATAACAAATGAGATTAAGAGTCTAATTGATTCTAACTTGGCGACTGGTGCAAAGATTTCTATATAGTCTATTCCTTTTTGTTGACTATAACCGTGTGCTACCAGTCGTGCCTTGTTTCTGACAACTTCTCCATGTTCATTTAGCATGTTTTTGAATACCCACTTAGTGCCAATAATGTTGAATCCTTTAGGTCTAGGCACTAAGTCACATATGTCATTTCTGGTGAATTGATTGAGTTCATCATGCATTGCAAGTATCCAATCATTTTCTGAGATAGTTTCTTCTACAGAAGTTGGTTCAATCAGATAGACTAGTCCCATTAGAGATTCTTCAGAATTTCTGAATGATGACCTTGTTCTGATTGGATCATCCTTCTTTCCTAAGATCTTATCTTCTGGATGATTCAACGTGCTTCTGGATTGTTTCTTCTGAGTGGGTTCTTCAGAACTTATTGAAGTGGTTTTCTTGTCTTGTTCTGTAGATGATTGATCTTCAGATGTTCTGTCTTTAGTGATTTCAACTTCTATATCTGCAAGAGATTCATTCTGCTTTGGTTTTACAAAACCAAGCTTATCATCAAATCTGACATAGATAGATTCTATCACAACCCGTGTTTTTGTGTTGTATACTCTGTATCCTTTTGAACGTTCAGAGTATCCTAACATGTAACACTTTTGTGCTTTAGAATCAAACTTATTCAGAGGATCATTAGTATTGAGAATAAAACAAGTGCATCCAAAGGGATGAAAATATGAAATGTTGGGCTTTCTGTTCTTCCATAATTCATAAGGAGTCTTTTCCAGAATAGGTCTTATAGAGATTCTATTCTGAATGTAGCATGCTGTATTTACTGCTTATGCCCAAAAATGTTTGGCCACGTTAGTCTCATTGATCATGGTTATGGCCATCTCTTGCAATGTTCTGTTCTTTCGTTCTACAACCCCATTTTGCTGTGGAGTTCTAGGACAAGAGAAATTGTGAGAGATGCCATTTTCATTAAAATATGATTCCAATTTTTTTGTTTTCAAATTCTCCACCATGATCACTTCTGACTTTAACAATTCTAAACTCTTTTTCATTTTGAACTTGTTTGCATAAATTAGAAAATACATCAATTGACTCATCCTTGTGTCTAAGGAACTTTACCCTGTCCATCTGCTATAGTCATCTACGATCACTAATCCATACTTCTTGCCACTAACTGAAGCAGTTTTCACTGGTCCAAACAAGTCAATATGCAGAAGTTTTAATGGTCTAGAGGAAGATACATCATTTTTAGATTTAAAAGCAGGTTTTGAAAATTTTCCTTTCTGACATGCTTCACACGGAGCTTCTGAGTTGAACTTCAAGTTTGGAAGTCCTCTGACTAGATTGAGTTTGTTAATTTGAGAAAATCTTCTCATATTAATATGTCCCAATCTTCTGTGCCAGACCCATTGCTCAGTTTCCACAGACATTAGACATTTTACGTTTTGACTTTTCAGTTCAGAGAGTTTTATTTTATATATGTTGTTCTTTCTCTTTCTACTAAAAAGGATTGTTCCATCTTTCTGACTAACAACTTTACAAAACTTTTGATTGAAGATTATTTCATAACCATTATCACTTAACTTACTTATGGATACTAGATTATGTATTAATCCTTCCACTAGCAGAACATTTGAGATAGAGGGAAGTGTCCCATTACCAATAGTCCCAGAGCCAATAATCTTTCCTTTTTGATTGCCTCCAAAACCTACGTAGCCTCCAGCTTTCAGCTCAAGACTTTGGAACATATGCTTTCTTCCCGTCATGTGTCGTGAGCATCTAGAGTCCAGGTACCAAGATTGTTGTTTCAGTTTGGCTGTTAAAGACATCTGCAACATACATAATTTTATCTTTAGGTACCCATATCTTTCTTGGTCCTTGTTTGTTAGTTTTTACAAACTTCTGATTGATTTTAAGTTTCACATTAGAACTTGTAGAACAAGATGAATCACTGGTATATTTTAGATCATGATTATGACCATAGATAAAATGAGAACTTAAAGGAGTATTAACTTTTATGACCATGTCATCAACCTTTTTAAACTTCAGAGTTTCATCTCCTTTAGTTTTCACATAGCATATACCTCTTCTACCATTTTTGCTAACTCCATAGAGCATAGAGGCAATTTTTCTTTTGTCTATGTTTTTAGCTAGAAATTTTTGAAAACTTTAATCATATAACTTTATGATACCGTCAGAGCTAGGTAGAACTTCTGATTCAGATTCCATCTGAGCTTTAAGTTTTTCAAAATAATTTTTACATTCAAAAATATTTTCTTTTAGCTCATAGTTTTTTGACTTAAGTTTTCTAACTTCTTCCAATTCAGATACTAGACTTTGTTTCATGTCTTTGTATTTGAATTGAAGCTTCTAATATTTTTCAAGAATTTCTGAGAGGCTATCTTCTAATTGAGATCTAGAAAGTTTAGAGAATACCTCTTCTGTGTCAGAATCTGACTCTGATTCTGATGAGTGGACATCTTCTGGTATTTTTGCCATTAATGCAATGTTTGCATGTTCATCTTCTGAGTCTGAATCTGCTTCATATGATTCTGAATCATCCCATGTTGCCATGAGACTCTTTTTCTTTTCTTTGTTGAATTTCTTTCTAGGTTTCTCTTTCTGGAGTTTTGGACAGTCACTCTTGTAGTGTCCAGGTTCTTTACATTCGTAGCACACTACTTCTTTGCTTCTGGATTTCCAATGACCAGAGCATGCTTCAGAGTGATTATTTGATCTTCTGGGATTTCTGAACTTCTTTTGACGATGCTTCCAGAGTTGTTGAACTCTTCTGGATATAAGAGATAGTTCATCTTTTTCTGATGAGCCTCTAGAGCTTTCTTCTTCTTATGCCTGCAAAGCTTTAGAATCAGATTTGTTAGATTTAATAGCAACAGACTTACCTTTCTTCTGGGGTTCATCTTCTTCTAGTTCTATCTCATGACTTCTCAGAGAGCTTATCAGTTCTTCTAGAGATATCTCGTTCAGATTCTTTGATAGCTTCAAAGCAGTGACCATGGGTCTCCAAGCCTTTGGCAAACTTTTGATTTTTCTTCACATGATCTGCTGTTGAGTAACCTTTGTCCAGAACTTTCAAACCAACAACCAGAATTTGAAACCTTGAGAACATCTTCTCAATTGATTCATCTTCTTCCATCTTGAATGCTTCATACTTCTGGATGAGAGTCAGAGCTTTTGTCTCCTTGACTTGAGTGTTTCCTTCATGTGTCATCCTCAGAGAGTCAAACATGTGTTTGGTTGATTCTCTGTTTGTGATCTTCTCATATTCTGTATAGGAGATAACACTCATAAGTATGGTTCTGGCCTTGTGATGGTTTCTGAATTCCTTCTTCTGTTGAGCTGTCATGTTCTTTCTTTCAATCTTCTGACCGTCTGCTCCAACAGGATGAGTGTATCCATCTGTCACCATATCCCAAAGATCTCCATCCAGATCCAGAAAGAAACTTTCCAGAACATCCTTCCAGTAGTCAAAGTTGTCACCATTGAACACTGGAGGTTTTCCGTTGATCTTGTCATTTTGATAGTCATTGTTGTTGTTGACTGCATCTGCCATTGTGTTTTATCTTCTGGATCTTTTACTGACACGGTTAAGTGTATATCTCAGAACCTAGAGCTTTGATGGCAATTGAAGGAGCGTAAAAACACAAGGAATGTGGGGTTGGAATTGGGTTTTCAAAAATAAAAATGACTTTAAAAGACACTTTGATTTATCCTGGTTCGTTTGAACTCAAACTACATCCAGTCCACCCGCCAAGGTGATTTTGCCTCTATCAACGAGGTCTTAATCCACTATTCAAATTTGAATACAATCATAATGACCTACTGTCAAAGTCTTCTTGAGTCTACTGACTTAAGCTAGTCACTCAAGGAAAATCAAATTATCTTTTACAAAGATTAACAATGTTACTTAATAATGCTTCTAACAAGCTATAATCACTAAGTGATTTGTTACAAGATATTTGAGAGCAAGAGAATATTTTGAGAGTGTGATAGATATAATGTGAGAACCAGAGCTTCAAATCTTCAGGAAGATTTCTTTATATAGTGGTTTGAATTATCTAGTCGTTGGAAACATCTAGAGCTTGATTTGGAGAGTTGTTAATTTCCATAAAATCTTTCCAAATGAGGAGATTCTTGTTCCCGCCATTATTCTAATTTTCTTTAAATAGTCTTTAATAAGAGTATCAAAATATTCTAAGCGCCAATCAGAGTATTAAAAATGAATACGCAACAATAATAACATCTTCAATGAGAGTTTCTCTTTGACAACAGATCTTCAATAAAGGAGCGCAAAACTGCTTCTATTTGAAGATGCTTTCCTTCTAAGAACTTCTACTGCTTCTATAATGCATATTAACCATAAGTTAGTTGCAACACATATTATTTCTTCTATTCTTTTAGGAAAGTATTGTTATCATCAAAACTATAGTAGAAGATTAGAATCAAAATTGTTCTAACAACCTTATGCCTACGTATCCCCAAAAAGAGAATTGGGAAATCAGAGCGATCATAGTTCCTCCTAAATCTACGGGAGTAAATTCGAGTATCTTGTTCAAAGCCCATGATCGAAACTAAAATAATATTGTGTCTTGTTCAAAGCCCAATATTGAAGCTAAAAGTTTGTTTGTGTATTGTTCAAAACCTAAGATTGAAGCTAAAAATTTGTCTGAGATTTGACAATTTGTCAATTGATAGGGAGATATCTCACATATTCATCACAAACATTGATGATTGAAAACTCATAAGGAAAGAATATTTGAACTTGGATATTAAATATCCAGCAATGCCACATCTTTCTTTATGAAAAGAGTATTATGAAGGATGAAGCTTTTAACTTGGATGTTAAATATCCAACTCAATGCCACATCTTTCTTCATGAGTGAAGGTAAGAAGCTTTAAACTTGGATGTTAAATATCCAAGCAATGCCACCTCTTCCTTGGAAAAGATTTGTTTTTAATGTTTGATTTAAAATTACGGTGTATATAAGAGATATCCTTCTACAAAGATGACTTGGTGTCTCATCTGTGGGGAAAGTTTAATTTGATTGCCTTGATCAAAACCCAAGGTTAAAGCTAAAAGAGTTGAAAACTAACTCAGTGGGAGTTTATATGTGTCTTGTTCAAAGCCTAAGATTGAGGCTAACTGTTGGGGACATGTCTTATATGAATCTTAAGAGGGTGTTGATTTACTGGGGAAGTTCTCTGTACAAAGCCCAAGAGGAGGCTGATTTCTTAGGGTATTTCCTTGGAAGAAATGGCTCTTTCTGAGGGTTAGAAGAGGCAGTTGAAACACTTGAATGACTGTGATTGTGTTTAAATTCTTGGGGATTAATATTTGTTCTAAGACGTCTTATGATTTTAAGAAGCCTGAGGGTCCTTGTATGAAGCCCAAAAGGAGGTGTTTCTAAGTTAGAGATTAACTCTTGATTGATTGAGATTGAAAATCCAAGGGGTCCTGACTCTCTTGGGGAATTCTATTGATGGTTGTAGATGACTAAGATATATCCTATGCTTTTAGGAAGCCATTGACGTGCAGGTGGTCCCTCCCAACATTCCAGCTGAGGATGATTAGATTCTCTTTGTAACTTAGTCTATTATTGGCATGTGTGCCATTTTGTTGTAGATTTTTTTATTATTGAGCTTAGCCTATATTATGTTATATTTTGAAAATTTTCGGCCTGGTGGTCGGGTTAATATAATATTTATGTATGTTTTTGTGCATGTTGTGTATTCCTTCATTTTCCTTTATTTTCTCAAAATATGTATTTCGAAAATTATGTTTGCTTAGTATACGAGTTTGCTCGACTTACTATGACGCTCGACTTGTTTAGGGAACAAGTCGAGGAGGCAAAAGTGGTTTTCTCTAGCCGCGGGACTAGGATCTCGGTTGAGGTCTTGATCCCACAGGGCTTGGACTTTTCCCGTCGCGAGTTGGGTGTCTTGCCATGTTGGTATGACAACGACAAAGATCAATTGAGGTATCCCCGTTGGGCACAAAGTCTTCTTGTCCTATGAGAAGAAACTTTTCTTTGTTACAATTTGAGGATTGTGCTTTGCACCAGGGCACGCTCCCTTGGCCGAGCGATATTTCCTCGTTGTGGGATGAGATCGTCAACAGTTAGTCTCTACTGAATTGTTGGTACTAACTATAATATCTTTTAAACTTTTTAGCATTCCGTGGTCGAGCAAAAGGTTCTCCGTCTAGAATTTTGAGGTAGTAGGCTCCCGTACCTGTTTTTCAATTTTACCTGGTATAGTCCTTTCCAATTGGCAGCCAACTTGCCCTTGCATGAATATTTTATATTTCTGCGCAGGACCAGGCTGCCCACCTGGAAGTCGCGCTTTATGGCTATAGTGTCATGGCACAATGTTATCTTTTGTTTTAGTGAAGCTTCACGGAGAGTCGCCCCTGATCGGATTTCTTCGACCAGATCGAGCTCATCTCTTAATGTCTGTCATTTAACTCCTCATCGAGAGGAGTCTCTGTTTGTCCAGAAGGTTATCTGATTTCGACTTGGATTATTGCCTCTGTTACATAGGCTAGTCGAAAAGGAGTTTCCCTGGTAGTTGAGTGTGAAGTTGTTCGATAGGCCTAAAGCACATTATGAAGCTCTTCGACCCATCTCTTTTTGGCATCACCTAGCCTTCGTCTCAAACCATGAAGAATAAGCATGTTCGCAGCCTCAACTTTCCCATTGGTTTGTGGATGTTCGACGGACGTGAAGTGTTGCTTGGTGCCTAGTTTAGCGACGAAGTCTTGGAATTTTCTGTCCGTGAATTATGTTTCGTTGTTGGTCACAAGAGCTTGAGGCACACCGAATCAGGAGAGCATGTTTCTTTTGTAAAAATGAAGGATGTTGAATTATGTGATTTTGGCAATGGCTTCGGCCTCAATCCATTCAGTGAAGTAGTCGACAACCATGATCATATATTTGTTTTGATAGGAACCTACTATAAAGGGGCCGAGGATATGCATCCTCCACCAGGCGAATGTCCATGGCGATGACATGGTCTTTAGTTCATCAGAGGGTGCTAAGTGTGTGTCCCCGTGACACTGGAACCTGTCACACTTCTTGATGTGTTCCTTTATGTCATGCTGCATAGTGGGCCAATAATATACTGTACACAATGCTACCTCTCAAGTGTTGTGCGTTGATCCGGTCATGAATTTCTTGGAAAATGTCTAGGACCTTGTCCTTTGACACACACTTCAGGAGGGGAATGGAGAATCCTCGTCGGTAGAGTTTGCCTTTGACCAAAGCGTAAGAACATGTCCGTCATTTGGTTGCATTGGCCTCCTTGTTGTCTACGGGAAGCTCACTTATAGTGAGGTAGTTATAAACCGGAGTCATCCAGCAGTTGTTGTCTCCAATGACATTAACATCAAGCAGCTCAACAAAATTTTCAATGCTTGGTCAAGGAAGTGTCTCTTGTATTAAAGGCTTATTACCACTATTTTTCCTCGTGATGGAAAGCTTTGATAAGACATCTGCTCGGGAATTTCGTTCACGGGGGATGTGATGGACTTCCCATGACTCGAATTTTGTCATTTTTTTCATTTACTAGAGTTAGATATTCGACGTGATGGTCATTCTTGGCTTGATACTCTCCTCTTGTCTGGGAAGCCATGAGTTGAGAATCAGTGAAAACCTTAACCTCCTTCGCGCCCAGGTCTTTAGCCAAACGTAACCCTACGAGGAACGCTTCATACTTGGCTTGATTGTTTAAGGTCGGGAAGGCTAAGACTAAAGAAAATTTAATTAGATTCCTTCTTTGTTCTTGAGGATGATGCATGTCCCACTTCCGATGGGGCTGGACGCACCATCGACGAAGATGGTCCATTTATGGGCTCCACTTGTTTGAGATGATAATGGGGTCATTTTTGCTACAAGTCGGCCAAAACCTGGGCTTTGAGGGCTTTCACGTTCTCATAGTGAATGTCGAACTCCGAAAGTTCTAACAACCATCTGAGCATTCTGCCAGCCATGCCGGGACAACCAAGAAATTGCCTTATATGTTGGTTTGTTTGTATGACTTTGGTGTGGGCCAGGAAGTAGTGTCTTAATCTCCTTGCAACTTTGATGAAAGCCAAAACGCATTTTTTCGAATTGTTGATACCTAAGTTTTGGTCCTTGTAGGGCCTTACTCGTAAAATATAGTGGCCTCTTCCCTTCCGGGGTTTCCTGAATGAGGGCAGCGCTAACAACCTTGTTGGTGACAGAGAGATAAAGGTAAAGTGTTTCCCTGTTATCAGGCCGTGATAGAAATAATGGTTCTGAAAAGGTTTGCTTAAGATGGAGCAGAGACTGCTCACACTCTACAACCCATTCGATTTTTTCCTCCTTGCAGAGGAGCTTGAAGAATGGCATAGTGTGTTGGGCAGATCTGGTCACAAAGCGAGACAAGGAAGTAAGCATCCCGTATAGAGATTATATGGATTTTTTTTGAATTTGGTGTAGGGAATTCAGAGAATGCTTGACATTTTTTGGGGCTGGTGTCGATTCCCCTTTCAGTGAGGTAGAATTCGAGGAACTTCCCCGCTTTCACATCAAATGTGCATTTCTTAGGGTTGAATCTCATTTTACATTTTCTGGCTTGGTCGAAGACCTTTTGTAAATGGATTGTATGATCGGATTCCTCTAAGTATTTCATAATCATATCGTCCATGTATACTTTGAGCATGTTCCCGATCTCAGATCGAAAGACTGTGTTCATCATTCACTAGTATGTGCCCCCGTGTTTTTCAGAACGAAGGGCATTACGTTGTAGTAATAGTTGCCCGACGAAGTCATAAAAGCGGTGAACCTCTTGTCCTTTTCGACCTTGGGGATTTGATTGTACCCCGAGTAGGCGTCTATGAAGGACAAAAGTTGAATCCTACGGAATTATCTACTAACTTATCGATGTTAGGAAACATGTAAGCGTCTTTCGGACACGCCCGATTAAGATATGTGTAGTCAATGCACATCCTCCATTTTCCATTTGATTTTTTTAACTAATACAATGTTAGACAGCCAAGTCGTATTCTTGGCTTCCGAGATGAATTTTGCCTCTAAGAGGTCTTTTACAAGTGTTTCAGCAACTTTTGCCTTCTCATCAGATTGTTTGCGTCTGCGTTGGGCTATGGCTCGAGCAGAAGGGTTGATAATGAGCTGATGGCAAGTAGTCTCTGGATCGAGTTCGAGCATGTCCGCAACATTCCATGCAAACAAATATGTGTTGTCCTTCAGGCACGTCTTCAGTTGCTCTTTCACATTGTCGGGCAATCCAACGCCTATCCTCACTCCTCTGTTGGGAATGTCCCCGAAAATAATCACTTCGAACTCTCCATCAAGCATCAAACGCATGATAGTTGATGTGAGGGAGCTTCCAATGATGCCATCTTCATCGCACTCTTTTGAGATTTGATTTTTGAGATGTCATGGATAGTTAAACTCATATATACGATTCTAAATATTCCCGCATGAAAAAAACTACTATATTTTTAAAATACTCAAACTATAGACATAGATTAAAAGATCCTACAAAATTCAAAAAAATAATTGTGCTTGTACCTCAAAAATAATTGTTTTAAAATACTCAAACTAGACATAGATTAAAAGATCCATTTGAATCAATTTCGTAGTTTACTTTTCAAAATAGGTTTTATAAAATTGTTTTGAAAAAATATTTTTAAGAAAAGTACCTCTAAAAAATTTGTTTGGTAACATAACTTTCTAAAACTGTTTTAGAAATGAAAAAATATAAAAATATATTTGGTTATCTAATTTTTAAAAACAGTTTTTATGATGAGAAAATAAAAAATATATATTTTAATTCAATTTTTAAAAAATATGTTATTAATATAAAATGAAAAAGTTTTTTATTATAATTAAAAATAATTTATAATTTATTGAGTGCAGTCAGATTAAAAGTTCTATTGATTTGTGATCTGGTCTGGTGTAAAATCTCTCTAAATTTCTTAATTTAGCTTGTGTAAAAATTCATTAGATTCGAGATAGTCAATTCATGTAAAATTTGTCTTGGTTCGAGATCAGTCTATGCAAAATCTCTTTTTGGTGTGAGGACTAATTGCTTCAAACCATGTTCATTGTTTGGTTTGAAGACTAATCGCTTCAAGTCGTGTTTATTGTTTGGTTTAAAGATTAACTGCTTCAATCCATGTTCATTGTTTGGTTGGAAATTAATCTGTAACTTCATTTTTCCGTATAAGGGGTTTGTAAGCATAACCTTCTTAAAGGTCTCAAGAATAATGGATACTCTCAAGATCAATTATTGAAAAAAAAGTATATCACAGTATTAGACCGAACCTCAATAATTTTTCGGTGTCATTTCTCTTTTAATTCCCCCCCCCCCCCCCCCCCCCCTAACTTCTTTACTTTGAATTCCGACCGCATATTTGTTTTTATAAAATACTTTCAAATTTTGATTTCGAAAAATAACTTTTGTTTTGAATCAACGATTTTCAAACCTCCACAATTCATCTCTCTTGTGAATGAAATCATATGTCAAATATATTTATTAATTTTAAGTAAAAAATCTAAATGAAATCAAAACTATTTAAATTTTAAATATAAGAACGAGGTTTGTGAATCCGTTAAAATAAAAAAACTAAAAATTATGATTAAGCCTAAATATTATTTTTGAAAAATTAATTAAAAATAATATGAGTAGTGAGACTTATTTATTAAAAGAGTTTATTATTTTTAAATTTTTATAAATTATATGTTAAGATAAAATAGTATTTTTATTTATATGAATGAATTAATAATTATTAAAAGAAAATAAATATATATAATTGTGTAATAATTAAAAAATATTTAAAAATTGATCCAAGTTTTTAAGTGTTACTAATGTCGTTAACTTAATATTAATACTATATTATATTATTATATAATTTAATAATACATGTAATATATAAAAGAAAACTTGAAACAATTTATTCAGATCTATTGTAATATTAATATTGTAAGTTAATTATACATAGAAACTTTTGTATGATAAACGAAAGCTAGGAGGTACTCCTATTATTTCATAATTTCAAAATCCCCCTTAATCTCATATCCCCATTATTTCATAATTTCAAAACTGTTTTAAAAAAGATTTGAAACAAATATTAATAAAAGTATTATTTAAATGGAGTGCAAATATGAGGGAAAAATAAATAAAATGGTCCTTCATTTAGGGGTCATAATGGTTGCTACTGCTAATGTGAGCAGCATCTTCAACTACTCAACATTTATGTGCGAATAAACAATTCATGTAGTACTAGTTTTCTTTCCGACAGCGGCAGAAAATTCGTCAATAGTATTATTGTATTATTATTAGGTGTTTTGACATTTTTTGCACCAAACATATCAATGTCTGACTACTCACAGAAACTGTTTTCAACCTGTTTTTTTTATTCCACGTGGCTGCACCGTTTGCCTTTTTTTCTTTTCCTCATAGATTCACAATGTTGTCAAATTAATCCATCACTCATTCAAACTTGAAAGTATTACTACTTAAATTTTTGTTATTTTTCTTTTCAATAAAGATTGATTATATTAAAATAAAAAGGAGATAGAAACAACAAAACCTCTTTAAACATTAGAAAATTTAAAGAAAAATATGCATACAAATTCTTTACAATAATAAAGGAATATGCGGTGATCATACTTATATTAGCAAAATAATAAACGATAATTTTTTTTTCCTTAAAGATACACGTGAAGATAAGATTGGAAAAATTAGTATGACTAGTGCTGTCAATCCATCGGTTACGAAGACCAATATGAATTAGTTTATGATTGGATCAAGCTTTAACCACCAACAAACAATCCGTTTTAATCCAAAGCTTTTGCCAACCACGACGAGACTTGTCAATATCTAGAGCACTCAGAACAAGAAAAAATTCCGCTATGATTGAAGAACCTTTATGAATTTTCTCTACAAAAGCAAGCATAAAATTGTCACAGTTGTTTCTGAATATGCCGCCACAACCACTACCGTTGGAATTCAAATCAAAAGCACCATCACAGATAGCTTTAACCCACCCCGAAGATGAGAGACTCCACAAAACTTCAATTATATTGGGAGCGCACATGTCGAATAGTAATGCCAAAAACTTTGATTATGGTGAAATATGCAGTCGAAATAGAGAAGCAATTAGTAGCATAATTACTGGACAACAACGTTTGGTTCATAATATTATTGATAACCCTTCTTTTGTTCGGAAGTAAGTTCTCATGTTTGAATTTATTACTCGCAACCCAAATTTGATTGATGGTGAAAATAAAAGTCGTTTTCACCTCAAGGGTCGTTTGGTTGGAACCGTTGGAATTAGAAATGTGTAACCAATCATCCAGAGAATTCGGATTGGCGGAGATACCAGAAATCCACAAAGGCCAACTCCAAAGATACTTCACAAAACTCTTGTAAAAAAAAAGCTTCAAACTTTCCTCACTCGAGTTGCAGAAAGAACATTTGGAAACCATTGAAATACCCCTCGACCGAACCAAAGTATCTATAGGGATTTTATCATGTATCAACCTCCAGATCGTTAAAGATTTGTTGTGAGGTATGTAAGTGCTCCATAAAGAATTGACTCAATGGCATGAAGTAGTAGGACCAGACTTAAATGTGCAAGCATTTTTGGAAGATAAAAGGCCCATGGCATTGTTTTCCCACACTAAAAGATCATGCAACAGTAAATAATGAGCAGGAACAGTAGGAAGCTTACCCTGCAGAGATGGAAACCATTGAAGCTAATTAGAGGGAAAAAACCAATGACCATTAATTATGAAATCTGCAACCCACAAATTCGCCGATATACCATGAGAGCAAAGGAAATTGGTGGAAGTGTCAAGAATGAGAGGATAATCACACCAAATGTTAGTCCAAAATCGAATTTTCCTGTTGTTTCCCAAGGACCGCCTAGAATTGTTTTCAAGAACTGAAAATTCTGCTTTGATGCTTGTCCATATCGACGAAAAAATATGATATTTAATGATACCATTATGCTTCCAGATTTGGTTACGGAGGAGAATCACCCAATCCTCCATGCTCATATGCATTTTCCACAATAGTCGAAGATTAGAAACATCATTCAACTTAATCAAAGAATGAACGCCAAAACTTCATTGATCATACGACCTACAACTTTTATTCCAAGAGAACATGAACTTATTCTGCTTGTGGATTACCTTGGTCCAAACAAAATTTCTACAAGCATTTTCAATATTTTTCAGCAACGAAACTGGTCAAGAATAGTTATGGATGGAATAAGAAAGCATATTATAAACAACGAATTTGACAAGCGTAACTCTACCGGCCATAGAAAATAAATCACCTATTCCAAGAAAGAAGTTTTTGAATGATTTTGTCCAATATTGGAGATAAACGAATCAATTTCGTCCGCCCTTTAAAAATCGGAATGCCAAGATACTCAAACGGAATAAAACTTTTTTTGAATCCCGTGTTGGGGATGATCCACTAAATATGGGAGTTGTTGATTGAACCCAAGTAAACAAATGGTTTAGAAAGATTGAAAGTTTGCCCTGAAGCAGCAGAGTAATTATGAAACATTTTCTTGAGAGCTTTAATGTTAGAAGGTTTACCGGTGCAGAAGATCATGATATCATTTGGGTAAAAGATATCCGAAGGAACTAGCTTGTTACTTGAAGACATAATCCGCTCCAAATCACCATTAATAACCATGTTGGAAATGCCCCGACTTAAAACATCTCCGGCAAAAAAAAAGGGAAACAGTGGATCACCTTGACGAACCCCTCTAGTGCACTTAAAATAACTTTTCAACTGGCCGTTAAAATTGATCGACAAACATGCAGAAGAAAGCAAAATTTTAATCCAAGTCACAAAATTGCTTGCAGAAACCAAACTTATCCAACACCATAATGATGAAATCTCAGCAATTTGTGTCGAAAGCTTTCACAATATCCATTTTTAGAATAAATTACCATGCTTATTCTTTTTCTGAAGAGCATTAAGCGCTTCAGACGCAAGGCAAGTACAATCTTGGATATTTCTCCCATTAATGAATCCTCTTTGTTCGTTTGACAACATAAAAGGCATAACTGAAGCTAATCGATCAACCAAAATATTTGTAATAATTTTTTACTTGAAATTAGATAGAGTAATGGGACGATACTAATCAAGCGACAAAGT
Source organism: Lathyrus aphaca (assembly GCA_963966055.1). Lineage (NCBI taxonomy): Eukaryota > Viridiplantae > Streptophyta > Magnoliopsida > Fabales > Fabaceae > Lathyrus > Lathyrus aphaca. Next base: position 31,240,372 of record OZ014524.1, on the reverse strand, counting down.
GTTGCTTCTGGGATTTTCATCCTAGTACAAACGCGAAAGTGGCGCGGAAAAGGTAGAGTCGTTATCCAGACATTTTTATCCCGAATGAATGGGAAAGGTAATTCTTCACAAACCTAAGGAAAAAGGAAATGACAAGGTCTTGTGAACCAAAGAACTGGGTTCAGGAGCCGGTTACGAACTGGGAAGGTATTAGCACCCTAGATCGTCCTCCATACCCAACAGGATCGACGTTTGTTAGTATGTTCCAAAGGGTAAGGAATAAAACTGCCGCCGAATAAAAACCGCTATCTGGAATGGAAGTAAGAAAGGGAACTGGAAAATAAATCGAAGAGGAAAAATGTAGGGTAAATAAAGATTGTGCTCGAACGGGCCCTACCCCGCTGTCTACGTACCTCATCGGGAATATGAGGATCAGAGTCGACGTAATTCGCCTAACTAAGGCGAGAACTTTGTTTGTGTTTTTTATTATTGAACTGCTTATGGTTATGCTCAGGTGTTAAAGGCTCGTCTGGTACAAGTGCGTTTACCGTCTTGCAAAGAGACATGTCGAAGCAAGTTCTTTCGTTATGAGTGAAGGTGATGAGAAAAGAGTTCCAGCAGGAAAAGACGTTTATTGTTTGTTAACTGTCTTTTAAAAGAAGTGTTTTTCTTTTGTTATTTGCGAAACAGTCTCCATGCTAAGACTTGTTCATCATGATAGATGTTTTACACCTCGCCCCGAAATGGGACGTGTGCAAGTACCCCATGAAAAAGTCTCCTGGCTGTTGCACCCCAAAATTTGCCCTCACAAGACAAAACTTTGTGTATTAAGAGGTTCACAAGGTGCACAAGGCATCTCATGAGGTTCACAAGATTCACAAGACCTCTCATGAGGTTCACAATATTCACAACTAGTCAGAAGATTTGACATTTCCCTCAGACAATGCATCCTCCTAAGCAATGCATCCTAAACTAGGGTTTTGACTTTAATCAGGATAAATGGACTTCCAAGACTTCAAGTGAGCTTCATAACATCTTATATGTGTTTAAGAATCCCCATGACAAGTTTCAAGACTTTTCCCAAAGGATTGCTCAGTCAGATGATCAGATAGGTCAAAATCAGTCAAAGCAGTTAAAAAGTCAAACTGAGGTCAACTGTGGTCAAACCAAAGTCAAACTTCATGATTTTTTGCCAACATCAAGTATATGAAGTAAAATTCATCATTTGATCTAGGGTTGATCATGATTCATCAAGGAGATTTCAGATCATCAAGAATCAGAAGTTTCTAAATTAGGGTTTCCTCAGGAAAAGTCAACTAAACTTTGACCAGCCATAACTTTCACATGCTTTATCAAATTTTTCCCATCCAAAGCTAATTTTGAAGGAAATTGAATTCTCTACAACTTTGTGTCTCACAAGCCAAGCCAAAAAATGCTTCATTTGGAAGGTATGAGCTAAGACATTATAGGTCCTTTTAAAAGTCAACAAAAAGTCAACAACTTCAAAAGAGCATAACTTGAGAATGGTAAAAGATATGGACATGAAACCAGTGGGGTTGGTTAGAGGACTCTTTAAGCTTTCCAAAATGTCCAAGAACACCCTCATAGCATTAAAATTGAAGGATTTGTTCCCTTGCAAAGTTGGGAAATCTTTGGGAGGTTTATGAAGCAAATAGGGCTTTAAAACCAAATTCTTCCAAATGGGCTTGCAATTTTGTGATCCAAGCTTCAACATAACATCATGCACGACCCAATCCTCATTTATTCAGATTTTTATTATTTTTGATTTTATTTATTTTGATTTTATTCATTTAAAACCATTTTAAATCAAAATAAAATATGAAAATTGAATATTTAAAAGTGATTCTTCTTCTAGAAACTCTTAATGACCATTTAAGTTGATTTAATGCTATACAAATTCGTGCTAAGGCATTATAGCATGAAAATATTTGATTTTTTTGACTAATTTGGCAAGGAGATTTCTTCACACTCAAGGTATCCATTAAGCCCACAAATCCACCACTTTTCTGACCTAATTCCATTCTTCTATAAGTATACAAACTACAGAAATGCATAGGGACGAATTTGGCTGCCTCAAGAGTAAGTTTCAAATTTTCAAATTTCATCAAAAATTCACAATTCAGATTCTTCCTTAGAGACTCTCTCAAGGCATTCTAAAGGTTGCAAAACACTCCTTGGACATCACTGAACCTATTCCAATCCTTAGAAGCATCATAACCATGCCATATTGCATAAACCGAATCACTCTTTCTCAAGTTTATTGACTTTTTCGATTCCATACTTTTATGCATTATCAATTGATTCTAATGATTGTTTTGTGTTTGTAATGATCTTAGTAAGCTTTCTGGATAGTTGGATTGAAGAATAATGACCTGAATCGTAAATAGCCATTATTAGGGTTTCGGCCAAGCTTTAGGGTTTCTTGATTCATCAAAGATAAATGAATTCTGGAAACATGGTTGTGTTGTATGGATCTTGAGGATCATGTTTCACTAATTAATTTGTAAAAATTGTACTGTTTTGTTGATATTCGAAATTCGCAGGTTTTATATATTATGAGATTCGCAGGAAAATTCGTGACAAACTTTGCAACAAAATTCGCAGGAACCAAGGTTGAAGATGACCTCTTGGCGCCATCAGAAAAATTCAAAAATTGGTTTAAATATTTTTTGTAATTGTTTCTATTTTATTTCAGCTAAGGCTGCTTGGCCTAGTGGTAATGGCTGCGCGTGTTATGGTTCAATACCTTGGTTCGATTCTTGGAGGCATCATTCTTTTTATTTGATTTTCACATTCATTCACATAACTTAATATATTATGAATTGTTGTGGTTATCTAACAGATGCGCCCTTCTGGCTGGATGGTTGGAGTGTTTGTTTGTTGGTTGAGGGTCCAGGGTTCGAATCCCCCCCAGGCCCTTTTGTTTTGTTTTGCTTTTTTTTGTTATGGTTTTTGCAGGTTATGAAACAAAACATAATGGTACTCATTCCATAACATATGCGCGCGCATAGCCCAGTGGCTGACTTATTGGTCTTGAGGGTGTGAAAGCCTAGGGACTGGGTTCGAATCCCAGCCCCATGTATGTTTTTGTTCATGTTTTCTTCTATTTTATTTTTGTTTAATATATATATTATAATTAATTTAGTTAATGATACTTAAAATAAAATATCTATGTTATTTTATATAATTCAAAATTCATCTTTTCAAAAATTAAACTTTATTAGTAAAATTATTTAATATTTATTTTGTTGTATATTATTAATATTATATAATTTTGTATAATTAATGTATATTAGATAATTAACCCTAATTTTATTTTCTAAACCCATAAACCCTAAATTATTTATATTAACCCTAATATTTTCATATAAAACCTAATTTTGTTTTTAAACCCTAGTTATTTTGTAAACAATTAATTAATTTATTTTAATTTTATAATTTGTTTATATTATATGTAGTTTTCTAATTTAAATAATTTAATTAAATAGTAAACCCTAATTTATTTTTCTAAATAGTTAAAAAACCTAATTTTATTTTGTAAATTTAATTTATTATTTTGTATGCTTATAATCAAATATTTTTATAATATGTGTATAAAATTAAATAATTAGACTATTAATCATATTTTATTAGTATATAATTGTTATTAATTATTTCCTTTATTTAAAATTCTTAAAAAATATTTATTTGATTAATTGTGAATTTTTAATTTATTTCTATATTATTATACTAACCACATTATATTTATTTATTTTATTTATTATTATTAACTTTCTTATATTTATTTATTTTTGTTTATTGTTACTAACCCACTTAATTATTCATTTATTTGCTTATTTAATTTATTTTAATTATTATGTAATTGTATCCAATATGTAATAGTTGTAGTAATTTTTATTATTTATTTTTAAATGCCATGGTTAGTAAAATAGGGAGTGTAAAACATGTTTGTATGTAAAATTGAATTTAGATCACTAATCTCAAGATAAATATTTGAACTTGTACACTCACACACGTAAGTCGATCTTGGATCGCCATCTCACTTCTTAAGGGTCACCTCTCATGTCGCCTAAACAAAAGGTCAAGTAAAGTGTAAAGCAAAAGTCCCTCATCTCATATCATCTAGTCCTTTAACAGATAAAAAGATCAAGTCCCTTCGTGGTTGCCTTCGTAATGATCTTGTCCCTTTCGAATAAAGATGATAAGTCCCTTCGAATTGCTTATACACCTTACAGTTGCCTAAATAACAGTTGTCCCTTCACTTATCCCTCATACATCCAAGGTAATGACTACCTATTCCTTAATAATAGGGATAGTCTTACCATTTAAAGGACATTTAAGAACATAAAAGATTTAACTTAGGGTAGGTTCCTCTTATGTACTTGCTCACTTTTCAAAAACATTTCAAACACTTCACATTACATTTCAAACAATTTTCAAAACAAAGTCTTTATATATATATTCGTACATGGATCATTATAAAGTACTTAAGAAAATTTCTAATCACACACTACACCTTTAAAAAAAAACATTTTAAAGTGAGCTAAGTAACTAAGAGCCCGTGGATAACCATGGATGTAAAAGGTGCTAACACCTTCCCTTTACATAACCTACCCCCCGAACCCAAAAATCTTTTAAGGTCTTTCCTGTTCTTTTATGCCCTTTCCTTTGGATAAAATAAAAGTCGGTGGCGACTCTTGCTATCCGCAACATAACTAAAGTCAGTTCTCCCACCGTGTTACAGAACTGGCGACTTTGCTGGGGAATTAATTAAAGAGGGGTACCCTTAGGAATTAGATCACTTTAAAATTGTTTGCCTTGTTTGCTTTATACTTATCTGTTAGGTGCTCTTATATGTGAAAGATCCTAACCCGGATCTAGTGTGAAGGTGGCAAAACACAAGGAAGGGGGGTTGGAATTGGGTTTTCTGTATAATTAAAATTAACTTCTAAAGACACGTTTTACTTTATCCTGGTTCGTTTGAACTCAAACTACATCCAGTTCACCCGCCAAGGTGATTTTGCCTCTACTGAGGTCTTAATCCACTATTCAATAAGAATACACACAAAGACCTATAGTTAATGTCTTCTTGAGTCTTCTGACTAAACTTAGTCACTCAAGGAAAAAGATAATTGTTACAAGAATGATAAAGACGTAACTTAAAATGCTTCTAGGTAAGCAGGTATCACTAAGTGATAGTTACAGCAATAAGAACAAGATAAAATGATTTGCTTGAGTATATGTTATACGTTGTAATGCGTTGCGTTCTCACTTGATTTCTTCAAATGATGTCCTTTATATAGTTCTTGATAAAGTAGCCGTTGGAGACATCTTGAACCAAATTAGGATATACTTTAATACCTTAATTTCTTTCCATAAGAAGAGATACTTGTCTTTGCATATTAAAGACCATATTCTTTAATTAAAGCTATTTAATAAGGATACCAGCATCTTCTAAGCGGAAATCAGAGATAATGAATAATATATGCGCAGCCAATAAATGTCATTTAATGCTGGATTCTTCTTTGAGCGTATCTTCTATAAAGGTTCTCCTTAGCTTGTATGGATTACTCAAACAATATTATCTTCTACACGAGAGTAAGTATATTCATTAGAACTTTTAACATGAAAGGCTTTGTTATCATCAAAACACTTAGAGGATCAGAACCACATTTGTTCTAACAATCTCCCCCTTTTTGATGATGACAAAACATTTTAATTTAACAAGAAGAGAGTTTAATGAGTTTAAATGTACTCCCTTTGATTTGAAGAAAAATTTCTTTCAGATGTTCTATGATCCTTAGCTCCCCCTGAGTTGATTACTTGACCTGTTTCTTTTTAAGATATCAACTCAAATACTTTTATCAGAATATGTAAAAGGCAGATTATGGTAAACTGCTATGGATCAGAATCATTTTCGTTTCTCCCCCTTTTTGTCATAATCAAAAAGATAAAAGGAGAAAGAACAAGAGAAAAAAAAAATTATAAACCAAAACCAGTAGAGTTAAAGTACTTAGAAGCAAACGCAAACAACCAGTAGAAGTTCAAATAGTTATGCAGAACCAGAAATTAAAATAGCAAAAAATAAAGCATGAGAGAAGAAAATCAGGTGTTCATCTTAGTGACTAAAGTCTCCAGCAAAGATTTAATGTCTGATGAAGATTCCACTTGCTTGGTGAGTAGAGTCTTCATTTCAGCAGTTGTTTCTTCTTGCTTGTCTAGACGTTCCTTCACTAGTTGATTTTCTTTCTTCAATTCTTGCAGAGTTTGTAACACAAAATTTGTTTCCAGAGGTTCTTCAGTTTGTGAAGCAGCTTGATTTTCAGAACTATTAGCAGTTTCTTCAACAGAGGATACTAAAATCATCTGAAGTGCTGAGAGCTTATCCAGAGGTTCTGGTTCTTTCCAGGGCTTGCTGTCCAGCAGAAGTGGTTTAGTTTGTGCAACATTTGAGACTACTGCTTGAAGGTACTCACAGAAGTTCTGATGAGCAACATCATAGCAGATGTCCTTGAGTCTTTTGGACTCAGCAGTAAACCATTTTCTGAGGTCAGCCCATAGAAAATCAGATGCAGCAGGATCAGTAAGCTCTGCACAAGCAGTCTTCAGATCTTCTAATTTTAATTTCAGAACTGTTTCAAAAGCCAGTAGTAAAGTAGAAATGTCTGATTTGGATGGTTTGGGTTTTGGAACAGGAATAGCTCTTTTGTTGGACATAGAGGACAGTTTTTGAAGTGCTTCAAAGTCAATTGTGGTTCTAAGGGGATTGTCATTTTCAGTCAGAGTTTCTTCGGGTGAATCAGGAATGTTTATGATAGAAGGTGAATTTTGGGATGTTGAAATGTTATGGGAAATTGAGGCAGCATCTGAGTCTTGGTAGTGTTCAAGATCAAGGTCAAGTACAGCTTTCAAGGCAGATTGTGGTTCATTTGTAAGGGAGCAGTCAATATCAGATGGTGGAGTGTCATCAATTGGTATGTCAAAATCAGCAATAGTTTGGGGTTGATGATTTTCTGTTTCTGTTTCTGGTGGATTTAAAGAGGATAGGATGGATGCAACAGCAGAAGTTGTGAGAACTTCAGTTTGAATGGGACTAATATTTTGGGTTGGTTCAGAATCATGCATTTGTTCAGAGTTGGTATCAGAAGATGGTTGGCTAGAGTGTAAAGTGTTAGAAGGTTGTTCAGACACTTCTACAGTTACAGCTTCTACAACAGTAATGGAATCAGGATTAGAAGCAGAAGACTTACCTGTTGTCTTAGATGATTTTTGCATCTTCTGAGAGGGGTCTTCAGCAGTCTTCCTTTTCTTTAATCTGAGAGAGGCAACATCTGGAATTTGTTGATGGAGTTCTTTTGGGTTGAAGTCAGGTACCGTACCTTGACGCTTGCAGATATCCATATAGTTGAGAACAACATCTGCTGGTGTATCAGAAGAAAAGAGAGGAAAGCCTTCCAGAGGTATCATTCTGGTGCTAATAACTTCTCTAGAGTGAAGAATGGGTTCTTGCTGAATGGAGGTGATGAATCTCATTTTCTTTAGATTTTTGGCATTCAAGGGTTTTCCAACGTCTGTTTCCAAAAGTTCAGATTGGTTTATTTCTGCTAGGAAGTCCACTAGCTTGTTCTGACACAGAATATCAGAAATTAATCGTCCAAAAGGTATCCAGTCCCTTTTGGTCTTCTCACCGTCCCTTGTTTCTTTCACAGCGATGCGAAGATTTTGAAAGAGTGTGTGGGCAAGATTGATTTTCTTTTGCTTGGAAATGAAGTAAAGGAGGAATTGTTGATCCAAATTGATGTAGTCTGGAGAATTTGTAGGTTTCCTGTGACAGATTGTCCCAAGAATTATTTTTGCCCAAATACGCAGAGGAGTCTTTAGGTCTTTGATCTTGTTTGATGGTTTTCCAGCGGTGAAAATTTCTTTAGCAATCACGACAGCATCAGATACTCTATCCATATCACTACATTTGATATCATTGCCATCAGTTTCAAAGAGTTTGGCAATGTGATCTTCAGAGATGATAATCTGTTTACCAAGCACATAGGAGGTAACTTGTGCATCATTTTGGTATGCATACATCCAAAATTCTTTAACCAGTTTAGGGAAAACTGGTCCCATTAGCCTGTCAAAGTATTTTTCCCAGCCTTGAGCTTCAACCTGAGGGAGGAGGTCAAAACCATTATCCTTCAAGCTTGCGAAATCAACGAACAACTCACATAGTACTTCCAGTTTCTCAGGAGTAGTGGAAAGAGTCTTTGATGGTTCAACGTAGTAATCATCAGAGAAATCTTTGCGTGAAGATGATGAAGCCATTTAGTGACTAAGATGAACTTTTAGGGTTTAGGGTTTTTAGAGAAAAAATGAGGAAGCACAAGAGACTGAGAGAAAAAAAACTTTAGAGAGAGTAAGATGCGGGTAAAATTTGAAAAAGAGGAATACACTGATATTTATAAAAAAATTAAAGCAATATATTAATTGAGAAATTAGTGGGAAACAATTAAGTTTGAAAACATAATCATTAACAACATTTAAATGCGCTGACATGGGGTAAAGCGTAAATGATTCTGGAACAGTTACCCAAGAGATTTTCTTGCCTTTTTGGTGTCAAACCTAGCCGTATCAGATTCCAGAATCTCAACAGTTATCCTTCTGAGCGAACAGTTGCTAAGGCACGTTCTGTCACTCTTCAGAATTTGAACACGTGTTGTGATTCTGATGGAAGTCCTTAGAGCTTTGTTGACAAGTGTTTGATATGAAGATCTACAAATTAATCTTTTAAACAGAAGTTCTAAGAGTAAACGATAGAACATAGAATCTTCTGAGACAATCAGATAGAATATAAATAGTAGAACTTCTAGAGATAAGACATATGATTAAAGCATTTTCATTCTGGACATAACTTCATGCTAAGGTTAGTTAGAATGAAATTAAATCTATCTTCAGAAAGGGGTTTAGTAAAAATATCAGCCCATTGGTGATTTGTGTCTATAAATTTTAACATTAAAATTCCCTTCTGAGTATAGTCCCTAATGAAGTGATGTTTAACTTCTATGTGTTTAGCTCTAGAATGTAAAATAGGATTTTTAGAGAGACAAATAGCAGAAGTATTGTCACAGAGGATTGGAATGTTACTCTCATAGATATTAAAATCTTCTAGCTGATTTTTCATCCAGAGCATCTGAGTACTGCATCCAGCTGCTGCAATGTATTCAGCTTCTGCAGTTGATAATGCTATGGTTGGTTGTCTTTTGCTAGACCAAGCGATTAGGTTGTCTCCTAGAAATTGACAACTTCCAGAAGTACTTTTTCTTTCTGTTCTATCTCCAGCAAAGTCAGCGTCACAATATCCTACAAGTTTATACTTTTCTGATCTTCTGTAATACAGACCAAGATTAGTAGTACCTTTCAGATATCTAAAGATTCTCTTAACTGCTGTTAAGTGAGTTTCTCTAGGATCTGATTGGAATCTAGCACATAAACATACACTATATAGAATATCTGGTCTAGAAGCAGTAAGATAGAGAAGTGATCCAATCATACCTCTGTAGAGCTTCTGATCTACTTTCTTACTTACCTCTTCTTTCTCCAAGATACACGTAGGATGCATAGGAGTTTTGGATATTGAACTTTCTGATAAATCAAATTTCTTCAGAAGTTCTTTTACATATTTGCTTTGATGGATATATGTTCCTTCTGATGTTTGATTTATTTGAATTCCCAGAAAGAACTTTAATTCTCCCATCATGCTCATTTCAAATTCTGCCTGCATAGATTTAGCAAATTCCTTTCCCAAGGCACTTTTAGTAGAACCAAAAATTATATCATCTACATAAATTTGGCATATCAGGAGATCATTTTTAATGTTTTTACTGAAAAGAGTTGTGTCCACTTTCCCTCTGATGAATTTATTTTCCAGTAGAAAATTACTTAATCTTTCATACCAAGCTCTGGGAGCTTGTTTTAAACCATATAATGATTTTTTGAGTTTGTAAACATGTTCTGGAAATTTTGTATTTTCAAAACCAGGGGGTTGGTGTACATATACTTCTTCATCAATATAACCATTTAAAAATGCACTTTTGACATCCATTTGATACAGAATGATATTATGATTTACAGCAAATGATATTAGAAGTCTTATTGATTCTAACCTGGCGACTGGTGCATAGGTTTCTGTATAGTCAATTCCTTCTTGTTGGCTATACCCTTGTGCAACCAGTCTTGCTTTGTTTCTGACAACTTCTCCTTTCTCATTGAGTTTGTTTCTGAATACCCATTTGGTGCCAATGATGTTGAATCCTCTGGGTCTAGGAACTAGATCCCACACATCATTTCTGGTGAATTGATTAAGTTCTTCTTGCATAGCCAGAATCCAATCATTTTCTGATAGAGCTTCTTCTACAGAAGATGGTTCAATCAGAGAGACAAGTCCTAGTAGTGTCTCTTCAGAGTTTTTGAATGAGGATCTTGTTCTGATTGGTTCATCTTTCTTTCCCAAGATTTTATCCTCTGGATGATTAATATTGCTTCTGGAGAGCTTCTTCTGGATGGGTTCTTCAGGTGTTGATGGAGCAGTTGTATTGTTTTGAACTTTAGAAGATTGATCTTTAGAAGTTCTGTTTGTAGAGATTTCTACTTCTATATCTGCAGTAAATTCTTTTTGCTTTGGTTTTTCAGAACCAAGCTTATCATCAAATCTGACGTGAATTGATTCTATCACAACACGTGTTTCTGTATTGTATACTCTGTATCCCTTAGAACGTTCAGAGTATCCTAACATATAACACTTTTGTGCCTTAGAATCAAATTTATTCAGAGTATCAAGAGTGTTTAGCATAAAACAAATACATCCAAAAGGATGAAAGTAAGAAATGTTGGGCTTTCTGTTCTTCCACAATTCATAAGGAGTCTTTTCAAGAATAGGTCTTATAGAGATTCTATTCTGAATGTAACATGCTGTATTTACTGCTTCTGCCCAAAAATGTTTAGCCATATTAGTCTCATTGATCATGGTTCTGGCCATCTCTTGTAAAGTTCTATTTTTACGTTCTACAACCCCATTTTGTTGTGGAGTTCTAGGACAAGAAAAATCATGAGAGATGCCATTTTCATTAAAAAATGATTCTAATTGTTTATTTTCAAATTCTCCACCATGATCACTTCTGACTTTTATGATCTTTGATTCTTTTTCATTTTGAACTTGTTTACAGAAGTTAGAAAATACAGCAATTGACTCATCCTTGTGTCTAAGAAACTTTACCCATGTCCATCTGCTGAAGTCATCTACGATCACCAATCCATACTTCTTGCCATTGACAGAAGCAGTTTTCACTGGTCCAAATAAGTCAATGTGCAGAAGTTCTAATGGTCTAGAGGAAGATACAATATTTTTAGCTTTGAATCCAGTTTTTGAAAATTTGCCTTTCTGACATGCTTCACATAGAGCTTCTGAGTTGAACTTCAACTTTGGAAGTCCTCTGACTAGATTGAGTTTGTTAAGTTGAGATATTCTTCTCATATTAACATGTCCCAATCTTCTGTGCCAGACCCATTGCTCAGTTTCCACAGACATTAGACATTTTACATTTTGAATTTTTAATTCAGAAAGCTTTATTTTATAAATGTTGTTCTTTCTCTTTCCACTAAAGAGGATTGTTCCATCTTTCTGACTAACAGCTTTACAGAACTTTTGATTAAAGATTATGTCATAGCCATTATCACTTAATTGACTTATGGATAATAAATTATGCATTAATCCTTCTACAAGCAGAACATTAGATATAGAAGGAAGATTTCCGTTACCAATAGTTCCGGAGCCAATAATTATTCCTTTTTGATTGCCTCCAAAACCTACATGGCCTCCATCTTTTAATTCAAGACTTTGGAACATATGCTTTCTTCCCGTCATGTGACGTGAGCATCCAGAGTCCAGGTACCATGATTGGTGTTTCAGTTTTGCTGTTAAAGACATCTGCAACATACACAATTTTATCCTTGGGTACCCATATTCTTCTGGGTCCTTGTTTGTTAGATTTTACAAACTTCTGATTTATTTTGGGTTTTAAATCAGAACTTGTAGAGCAGGATGACTCACTAGTGTATATAAGATCATGATTATGACCGTAGGTGAAATGAGAACTTAGAGGAGTATTGGTATTTATGACAATGTCATCAATATTTTTTAATTTCAGAGTTTCATTATTTTTCACATAGCCAATGCCTCTTCTTTCATTTCTGCTAACACCATAGATCATAGAAGCAATCTTACTTCTATCTAAACTTTTAGTAAGAAATTGTTGAAAACTATAATCATATTGTTTTATGATATTATCAGAATTGATTAGATCTTCTAATTCAGATTTCTTCTGAGCTTTGAGCTTTTCAAAAGAGTTTTTACATTCAAAGAGATTTTCTTTCAGCTCAGAGTTTTCTGTTTTCAGTTTTCTAATATCTTCTAATTCAGATACAAGATTTTGTTTGACGTCTTTGTATTTGAATTGAAGCTTCTGATATTTTTCAAGAATTTCTGAAAGACTAGCTTCTAACTCAGATCTAGAGAATTTAGAAAATACCTCTTCTGAGTCTGATTCTAACTCTGATTCTGATGAGTGATCATCTTCTGGTATATTTGCCATTAATGCAATATTAGCTTGTTCATCTTCAGAATCTGACTCTGCTTCAGATGATTCAGAATCATCCCATGTTGCCATGAGACTCTTTTTCTTTTCTCTGCTGAATCTGTTTCTAGGTTTGTCTTTCTGAAGTTTTGGACATTCACTTTTGTAGTGTCCTGGTTCTTTGCATTCGTAGCACACAACTTCTTTGCTTCTGGGTTTCTTGTGACTGGATGTTGATTCAGAATAATTGTTTGATCTTCTGGTATTTCTGAACTTCTTCTGACGATGCTTCCAGAGTTGTTGAACTCTTCTTGACAAGAGAGATAATTCATCTTCTTCTGATGAGCATCCAGAGCTTTCTTCTTCTTCTGCCTGTAAAGCTTTAGAAACATGTTTGTTAGATTTAAGAGCTACAGACTTACCTTTCTTCTGGGGCTCATCTTCTTCTAATTCAATCTCATGACTTCTCAAGGAGCTGATCAGTTCTTCTAAGGAAATTTCATTCAGATTTTTTGATAACTTTAAAGCAGTGACCATGGGTCTCCAGGCTTTAGGTAAACTTCTGATGATTTTCTTCACGTGATCTGCTGTTGAGTAGCCTTTGTCCAGAACTTTTAGTCCAGCAACCAGAATTTGAAACCTTGAAAACATTTTTTCAATGGTTTCATCTTCTTCCATCTTGAAGGCTTCATACTTCTGGATGAGAGCTAGAGCTTTGGTCTCCTTGACTTGAGAGTTGCCTTCATGTGTCATCCTTAGAGAATCAAACATGTGTTTGGCTGAATCCCTGTTTGTGATCTTCTCATATTCTGTGTACGAGATGGCACTTAGAAGTATGGTCCTAGCTTTGTGATGATTTCTGAATTCCTTCTTCTGTTGAACTGTCATATTTTTCCTTTCGATCTTCTGACCATCTTCTCCAACAGGATGAATATATCCATCTGTCACCATGTCCCAGAGATCTCCATCTAGAGCTAGAAAGAAACTCTCTAGAACATCCTTCCAGTAGTCGAAATTGTCGCCATTGAACATTGGTGGTTTAGCATTGATCTTGTCATTCTGATAGTCATTGTTAATTCCAGTTTCTGCCATGTGTTTATCTTCTGGATCTTTTACTGACACGGTAAAGTGTAATACTCAGAACCTAGCGCTCTGATGCCAATTGAAGGTGGCAAAACACAAGGAAGGGGGGTTGGAATTGGGTTTTCTGTATAATTAAAATTAACTTCTAAAGACACGTTTTACTTTATCCTGGTTCGTTTGAACTCAAACTACATCCAGTCCACCCGCCAAGGTGATTTTGCCTCTACTGAGGTCTTAATCCACTATTCAATAAGAATACACACAAAGACCTATAGTTAATGTCTTCTTGAGTCTTCTGACTAAACTTAGTCACTCAAGGAAAAAGATAATTGTTACAAGAATGATAAAGACGTAACTTAAAATGCTTCTAGGTAAGCAGGTATCACTAAGTGATAGTTACAGCAATAAGAACAAGATAAAATGATTTGCTTGAGTATATGTTATACGTTGTAATGCGTTGCGTTCTCACTTGATTTCTTCAAATGATGTCCTTTATATAGTTCTTGATAAAGTAGCCGTTGGAGACATCTTGAACCAAATTAGGATATACTTTAATAACTTAATTTCTTTCCATAAGAAGAGATACTTGTCTTTGCATATTAAAGACCATATTCTTTAATTAAAGCTATTTAATAAGGATACCAGCATCTTCTAAGCGGAAATCAGAGATAATGAATAATATATGCGCAGCCAATAAATGTCATTTAATGCTGGATTCTTCTTTGAGCGTATCTTCTATAAAGGTTCTCCTTAGCTTGTATGGATTACTCAAACAATATTATCTTCTACACGAGAGTAAGTATATTCATTAGAACTTTTAACATGAAAGGCTTTGTTATCATCAAAACACTTAGAGGATCAGAACCACATTTGTTCTAACATAGTGTACCTTAGGTAAATGGCAATAGACCAAGGAAACTGTACGGCGTATACCGATATGGTTGATCTGGTGGCCATAGTTAGTGTGACTTCTTGGTTGGTGCTTATGTTCCTTAAGTCAAGTTGAGGATAATATGAGGCTGACATATGTTGTCAATGCACTAACTAACTTTTAGAACCCTAGTTATCCCATCTTGGCCTTTAGAAAAGTAGTGAGATAACTGGCTTTGGTGCAGACTGAAGTTGGTTGATACTCGATGCTACGCTCATTGAGATTCTAAACTTGGAGGGTTTTGGTTGGCAAGTAAGTTGCCTACTGAACAACCACCCTTGTGAAGGATCAATGATATTGAGATCCCTTAGAACCTGGTTACTTTATAGGACAGGATGAACCAACTAAACTTCAGGGGAGGGTACTTACCTTTAAACCTCATGCAAGCCTCTAAACCTAGGGCTGTTGTGTGACTTGCTTGTGTGTGCCACATGTTTGTGATTGAGCATAACATCATGACATCATCATGCATCATAAACATAGCATTTTCACTAACCATTTCAAGGACCAAAGGATTTATCTTTGTTCTTTTTTGCAGGTCATGGCTTCTGCTCGTAGAAACACTATCTGGATCAACTTTGTAGACATACCTCCTAAGCTTAAGGAGCTGGTTTCTCAAGTTTCTGAAAATTCTCAGTTCATCAAGAGACATGGTCAGTTACTGGATCTAGTCACTTCAGGGTTCAATGAAGACATGATGAGTGTCCTGTTCCGGTTCTTTGACCCTAAGCACCATTGCTTCACATTCCCCGACTATCAGCTGGTTCCTACAATGGAAGAGTTCTCTAAACTCTTGGGTATAACTGTTCTTGATCAAAGACCCTTCACAGGCTTGGAAAAAGAGCCTAAACCTGAGGTTATTGAAGGTGTTGATAGATAAGGCTCAAGTGTTCTTGAAGGCTATGAGCTATGATGCTTTTGAGGAGATCTTAGCCTTGTTGATTTATGGTTTAGTGTTGTTCCCCAATCCAGATCAGTTCGTAGACGTTCATGCCATCAACATATTTCTGAGTCACAATCCAGTGCCTACATTACTTGGAGACATTCTGCATTCTCTTTATACTCGTACTACAAAGGCACGAGGAACTCTGATGTGCTGCATACCTTTGCTATCTAGGTGGTTTATTTCTCACCTTCCTCGCTCAGTGATGAAGAATGAACAAGGGTTCAGGTGGTCTAAAAGGATCATGTCACTCTCTCATTCAGATATCCATTGGTGCTCCAGATCTATGGAGAATGTCACTATCATTGACCGTTGTGGGAAGTTTCCTAATGTGCCACTTCTAGGCATAAGAGGAGGCATTACCTACAACCCTTCTTTAGCTTTACGACAATTTGGTTACGCTCGGAGTGATGGTCCACATGACATGTTGATTCAGGGCATTGTGTTTGACTACGACAACGATCTACCAGGTTACCGTCAAAGATTCATACGAGCATGGGGAAAAGTGAACAAGGTTGATAGGAAGACTCTGGAGCCTAAGTACACTATTCCTATGGAAGCTTATCTCAGATGGGTACGGTCTCGTGCTCAGACTCTTATGATGCCATATCCTGCTATCCTGCCAGTTACTATGGAGCCTGTTGCTGAAGGAGACACTTCTTATACCATCCTTCACCCAGACATGCCCACTGACATGGAAGACTTACAGAGGTCCTGGATCTAGTTGAAGGAACAAAGGGATACTTTCGAGGCTCATTACAAAGCAAGTCAAGAAAGAATCCTGGAGCTAACAAAGCAACTTCATGAGGAACGGAATCTCAACTCATACCTCAACACAAAGAGGAAACGTCCATGGGAGACTTAAAACCCCATCTTTTGTATTTATTTCATTTTATTGTAAGCCCAAGGGGCAAACAAATTTATTACTAATAAAAATTTACTTTCTTGGTGGTTTAAGCAAATTTAAATCCTGCGGTCCTTGAAAACATTGCATACGCATTTACACATCATATCATTGCATCACAGGTTTCTTGTATACAGGTTTCTTATCTTCTCGCTGTTTATTTCAGCAATGGCTCTTGAACAAACAGTTAAAGATCTCCAGACACAAAATGCACAGTTCCAAGAGCTGATCCTGAATTTGTCAAAAGGGCAGGATGAATTGAAAACACTGCTGGCCAAGAAGATTAAGAAGACTAGAAGGTCAGGAGGCCTGATCAACATGGGAAGAAGGTTCAGAGGTCCTGTCAAGACCAAAGAACAGGTTGAAGATTATGAGTCTGAAGATTCTGAGAAAGAGGGAGGCAGTCTCCATAATACAATGGGGGACTCTGATTCTGAAGCCAACTACTATCATGATCCTAATGAAGATAAGTTCAAAATGCTGGTGGATAGAATGGATGCTATGGAATTGCAAAAGTCTTCTGGGCTGGATTTTGAAGACCTGAGTTTGATATCTGGGGTAGTCATACCCATTGGTTTCAAGGTTCCTACTTTCGTAGTTTATTATGGTGTCTCTTGTCCCAAGCTACATTTGAGGTCTTATGTCCGGAGAATCCAACCCCATACTGCTGATAAGAAGTTGTGGATCCATTTCTTCCAAGAGAGCTTATCTGGAGCTCAATTGGAATGGTACTATCAGTTGGAGAGTGTCAACATCCGTGATTGGAATGATCTTGCTGAAGCCTTTTACAAGCAATATCAATACAATGCTGATATGGCTCCTACTCGCATGCAACTACAGAGCATGTCTATGGGTGCTAAAGAAAATTTCAAGGAGTATGCTCAGAAGTGGAGAGACTTGGCTGGAAGAGTGCAACCCCCTCTAACTGACAGGGAGTTAGTTGATATGTTCATGTGTACGTTGAATGGTCCTTTTTACAGTCATCTCATTGGAAGCTCATCATCTGGCTTCACTGAGTTGATAATGACAGGAGAGCGCGTAGAAAGTGGTATAAGGAGTGGCAAGATCCAAGTGGGTGCTTCTTCTTCAAATACTGCAAAGAAGCCTCCTAGTGGGAAGAAAGAATCAAATGTTGTTTATGGTCAAGCTGATCGTAATAGGAGGCATCAATCTGTGAATGCAGTTCATATCTCCAATCCTACTCCTGCAACACCAGAGCCACCCCAGGGCAATCAACAGAGACCTAGAAGACAGTTCACTAAGTTCAACATGTCACTGGCCCAAGCCTTGCAACACTTGTTGAAGGGTGAACTTATCACTTTGAGGGACCCTCCTCAGAACCCCAATGTTACCTCTCCTAGGTACAATCCTAATGCACGGTGTGCATACCATTCAAATTGTCAGGGACACGATACCAATAGTTGCTGGGTATTGAAGAATAAAATTCAGGATATGATTGATGCGGGAGAGATTGAGTTTGACCCTCCGGGTACTCCAAATGTGATTACTGCTCCTATGCCAAATCATGAAAAGACTGTCAATGCCATTGATGAAGTTTCACATATTTCCTCAGTTGCAGATTTGACTACACCATTATCTGTTATCAAGAAGAAGTTAGTACAAGCTGGGTTCTTTCCAGGTTGTCGTGAAGATTGTTTATATTGTGCCTATAAGCCGGATAGCTGCTGGAGGTTGAAAGACGGAATTCAACGCCTCATGAATAATTACACCATAGTGTTTGAGAGGACACCACCTTCCGTGGAGAGCATGGTTGAGCATATAACTAAAGGTGCGAAGATTGAAGAGGTGGATATGGTTGATAAAGTGCCGGTAAGGATTACTTCCAAGGGACCTGTAAAAATCACTCGTAAGGGTCCAATTAAAATTACTGCTGAAGGCCCTGTGAAGATTGTTGCTGAAGCTAGAGTGGCTCCTATGATCATTACTACTCCTGGTCCTATTCCGTATACTTCTGATAAAGCGGTGCCTTGGCATTATGGCTCCGATGTTTATATTCATGGTGTTAAGCAGGAACCCTTAACTGAGACACCTGTTGTTGATGAAAACCTTGATGTTGATAATATTGCTGGATTTAGTAAGATCACACGAAGTGGAAGAGTTTTCTCTCCTCCGGTTACTTCCAAGAATACAGTTACTCCAACTACTACCTCTACTACTGATGCTCGGGGAAAAGGTCCTGTTATTGAACCTATACAAACTGATGAACTAGCTGCTGATGATCTTGCTAAGCAGATGGAAGAAGTTTTGAAAATCATTCGCAAGAGTGATTATGACATTGTGGATCAATTGGGGCATACTCCCTCCAAGATTTCCATGCTGTCTTTATTGTTGTGTTCTGAGGCTCATGCCAAGGTCTTGATTAAATTCTTGAAGACTGCTCACGTAACAAATGAGATATTTGTAGATCAATTTGAAAATTGTGTTGCACACTTGACCTATGATAATGGGTTAGGTTTCTCCGATGCTGATTTAACTCCTGCTAAGAGGGATCATAACAGGGCTCTACATATCTCTATTGAATGCAGGGGCACTACCCTGTCACATGTGTTAATAGACAATGGTTCCTCGCTGAATGTGTTGCCCAAAGAAGTTCTGAATAAGCTTAGTCCTGAAGATGCTGTGTTGAAGCCCAGTAATATAGTGGTGAAGGCTTTTGATGGCTCAAGAAGAGTGGTGCATGGAGAAATTGATCTCCCAATAAAAGTAGGTTCTCAGGTCTTCAATGCTACTTTTTATGTGATGGATATTCTTCCTTCGTATTCTTGTTTGCTTGGGCGTCCCTGGATCCATGGGGCAGGTGCTGTAACCTCCACTTTACATCAGAAGCTAAGGTATCCAGTAGAAGGAAAAGTTGTCACTGTTTATGGAGAGGAAGGATATATAGTTAGCCATGTGAACACATTTAAATATCTTGAAATGGAAGGTGAATATGTTGAAACTCCGTGCCAGACATTCGAAGTGGTTCCTTGGTTTGTTAATAATTATGAAGCTCCTCCTGTTGTCAAAAAATTTCCTGTGGTCACCAGAGTACCTCCTACAATGGCCTCCCTTAAAGATGCTAGAGCTGTGGTGGATGAAGGTGGTTGTACTATTTGGGGTCAGCTTCCTGACATTCCTTACAAGTCTGACAAATTTGGTTTGGGTTTCATTGCAGAGTCCCAGAAGGCTGTTCGTCGTGCTCGTGCTGTTCGTATCACCAATCAGGGGATTATGAAAGATCAGATCAATGTTGTGGGTGACTATGATGAAGACTACGACTTGGATGCTTGGATTTTTCCTACTGTGGGTGCTGGGCTCAATAACTGGAAGGCTGAAGATGTTATTCCTATCTCCTTTAGTCAGGAGTAAATACTATTACTGTGTTGTTACTTTTAAAATTTGTAATGTTTAAACAATTAAACTCTTAAGCCTTATGCCTTACCCGGGGCACAATGGTGTGCTTGTTTCGGGATGTCATTTCATTTGCATACTTCATTCAATAAAAATCAGTGGACGTTTCGTTTTCGTAAATATTATGTTCCTTGTCTTTCTTTTATTTTTGTTTTATCAGCTATGTGTTCTTACACACACCCACATCACTAAAATGAAGATCCTCATCCACTCTGGATCCTATTGATAACAGTTCTACTATTGCCAATTATAATTTCGAGAATCCGATCTATCAAGCTGAAGATGGAAACGAGGACGATTGTGAAGTACCTGTAGAGCTTGCTAGGTTGTTACAACAAGAAGAGAAAGCTATACAGCCACATGAAGAGCCAGTCGAAGTTGTGAATTTGGGAACTGAAGAGAATAGGAAAGAAGTCAAGATAGGGGCTGAATTAGAGGATAGTGTCAAGAGCAGGCTGATTCAGATGTTACATGACTATGTGGAGATCTTTGCTTGGTCCTACGAAGACATGCCAGGGTTGGATACAGACATTGTGGTTCACCGTTTACCAGTAAAAGAAGATTGTCGTCCAAAGAAGCAGAAGGTTCATCGTATGCGTCCTGAAATGTTAGAGAAGATTAAGGCAGAGGTAATGAAACAGTTTGATGCAGGGTTCTTAGCTGTGACTTCTTATCCTCAGTGGGTTGCAAATGTGGTACCGGTACCTAAGAAATATGGTAAGGTACGTATGTGTGTAGACTACAGGGATTTGAACAAAGCCAGCCCTAAAGATGATTTTCCAATTCCTCATATTGACGTTCTGGTAGACAACACTGCTCAGCACAAGGTATTCTCTTTTATGGATGGTTTCTCTGGTTACAATCAAATCAAGATGGCACCTGAAGATATGGAGAAGACAACATTTGTTACACAGTGGGGCACTTTTTGTTATAAGGTGATGCCATTTGGTTTGAAGAATGCAGGGGCAACATATCAGCGTGCTATGGTGGCTTTGTTTCATGATATGATTCATCATGAGATAGAGGTGTATGTGGATGATATGATAGCCAGGTCCCAGAATGAAGAACAACATCTTGATCATCTGCATAAGTTGTTTGAGAGGTTGAAGAAATATAAGTTGAGATTGAACCCAAACAAGTGTACTTTTGGAGTTAGATCTGGTAAACTCCTGGGTTTCATTGTCAGTGGAAAAGGTATTGAAGTGGATCCTGCAAAAGTGAAAGCTATACAAGAGATGTCAGCTCCCCGTACTGAGAAGGAAGTTAGAGGTTTCTTGGGACGATTGAATTACATTGCAAGATTTATTTCCCAGTTAACTGCTACCTGTGAGCCAATCTTCAAATTGTTGAAGAAAGATCAGGTAATGAAGTGGAATGATGAGTGCCAGACTGCCTTTGATGAAATTAAGAAATATCTGCTAGAACCTCCCATTTTGATGCCACCAGTTGATGGAAGACCCTTGATCATGTACTTAACAGTATTAGACAATTCAATGGGGTGTGTGTTGGGGCAACATGACGAGTCTGGTCGAAAAGAGCAGGCAATATACTACCTTAGCAAAAAGTTTGCCGACTGTGAAACAAGATACTCACTGCTCGAGAAAACTTGTTGCGCTTTGGCATGGGCTGCTCGCCGACTAAGACAATATATGTTGACTCATACTACCTTATTAATTTCAAAGATGGATCCAATCAAATACATATTCGAGAAAACTGCTCTCTCCGGAAGAATTGCAAGATGGCAAATGATATTAACAGAATATGATATACAGTATACTACTCAGAAGGCCATTAAAGGAAGTGTTGTGGCTGATCATTTGGCTCATCAAGCAGTGGATGATTACCAATCAATGAGTTTTGAGTTCCCTGATGAAGACATTATGATTATTACTACAGAACCTGGACAATATGACGGACCTGAACAAGGATCCCGATGGACTATGGTTTTTGATGGAGCTTCTAATGCACTTGGTAATGGTGTTGGTGTTGTGATCAGTTCCCCTGAAGGTTGTCATACCCTGATTACTGCCAGACTTTGTTTCTATTGTACCAATAACATGGCTGAGTACGAGGCATGTATCCTGGGTATCAAAGCTGCCATTGATATGAAGATTCAGTTCCTTGATGTGTATGGAGATTCAGCCCTGGTAGTAAGTCAAATCAAAGGAGATTGGGATACCAAGCATGATAATCTCATTCCTTACAGAGAGTATGTGTTGTCTTTGATCCCACATTTCAAAGAGGTTACCTTTGGACATATCCCACGAAGAGAGAATCAGTTGGCAGATGCATTAGCCACCATGGCAATCATGTTTGAGATCAGCTGGGATGATGAAGCTCCCAATATTACTATTGATAGATTTGAGAAGCCTGCATACTGCAATGAGATTGACACTGAAGAAACAGAGGAGCAGCCTTGTTACTATGAAGTGAAAAGATATCTTGAAACCCAGGAGTTCCCTGAAGGGGCATCTGTCAAAGATAGGAAGTTTTTGAGGAGGTTGTCTGCTAAGTTCTTTTTGAGTAATGGAATTCTGTACAAGCGCAATCATGATTCAACTTTGCTTCGTTGTGTGGATAAGAAGGAAGCAACTGAGATTATGGAAGACATGCATGATGGGATCTTTGGCACTCATTCTAGTGGACATACCGTGGCAAAAAAGATATTGAGAGCAGGTTACTATTGGTCTACTATGGAAGCTGACTGCTATCAACATTCCAGAACATGTCATAAGTGTTAAATCTATGCTGATAAAGTGCATATACCTCCATCACCATTGAATGTATTGACCGCTCCTTGGCCTTTTGCCATGTGGGACATTGATATGATTGGTGAGATCAAGCCTACTCCTTCTAATGGGCATCGTTTCATCCTGGTTGCTATTGATTACTTTACGAATTGGGTGGAGGTAGCTTCATTTGCATCTGTTACCAAGAATGTAGTGGCTCGATTCATTAAGAATAATCTCATATGTAGGTATGGCATCCCTGAAAGGATTATTACGGACAATGGCTCTAATCTGAACAACACTATGATTACTGATCTCTGCACGCAGTTCAAGATTAAGCATCACAACTCTTCTCCGTATCTTCCAAAGATGAATGGGGCAGTAGAAGCTGCTAATAAGAACATTAAGAAGATTATATAGAAGATGACTGTTACTTACAAGGATTGGCATGAGATGTTACCATTTGCTCTTCATGGTTATCGTACTACAATACGTACTTCAACAGGGGAAACCCCATTCTCCTTAGTATATGGTATGGAAGCAGTTCTGCTCATTGAAGTTCAGATCCCCTCCTTAAGAATTATGAAGGATGCAGGCTTGGATGAAGATGAGTGGATTCAGACCCGACTTGACCAGATAAATTTGATTGATGAAAAGAGGTTAGCAGCAGTTTGTCATGGCCAGATGTACCAGAAACGGATGATCAAAGCTTTTAACAAGAAGGTCAAGCCAAAAGTATATCAGGCTGGTGATTTGGTAATCAAGCGTATCATATTACCATAGGGTGATCCTAGGGGCAAGTGGACTCCAACATATGAAGGACCATTTGTGGTCAAAACAGTATTCTCAGAAGGTGCCATGATACTTACTACTATGGATGGTGAAGACTTCTCACAGCCTGTAAACGTAGACATAGTTAAAAAATACTACGCATAAAAAGAGACCCGCTAGGTTGACTGGCCTAGGCAAAAATAAGGGCATCCTGTCGCTCCCGACAAATGAAAATGGATCAGATGAAGGTACAGACGCGAACGGTCGGCGAGAGGGACAGTGAGAACACACAGTCGTGAACTCACTGGAGATGAATAGAGTCGCCATCTAGGCATTTTTATCCCGGAGGAAAGGCAATGTTGCATAGACCTAGAAAGAGATGGATAAGACGGTTTGCGAACCAGAGAGACTGAGAAAGGGGGTTGGTTACAACCTGGGAAGGTATTAGCACCCAGACTGTCCGTCGTACTCGACGGGATCCACGCTTAAAAGATTTGTGTTTTAAAGGGGTAGTGTCAGTGCAATCTGTGTATAAAATAGCTGGAAAAGAATGTACAGGTGTCAGTGTAGGAGAAGTGAAGTGTATAAATGTACAGTGTCAGTGTAAGGACAGGAGTAAGATGCTCATGATAATGAGGCTAAAGAATAAAGCTGGAAGGAGGGGGGATGTACAGAGACTTTTGTTCGATAACTGTTAAGTCATGCCTACGTATCCTCTCGTGCAATGAGGAAGTCAGAACACCGTAGTTCGACCCAAAGAGACTAAAAGATGAATTGACTGATGAACTGCTTGCTTGTCAATGCTCAAGTGTATGACCTGTCTGGCTCAGGTGCAAACTGTCTTGCATTAGACGGAAGAAGCGAGCTCTCGTTTATGAGTGAGGATGATGAGAAAAGAATCCCGGAGGAGACGATTATTGTTTGTTTTTGTATTTTCAGTCTTTTATTGCTTTTTGAAAGTTTGTCATAAGTTAATGAGCTTAAGCCTAAACCAATGGATTTAATAAACTCATCACATCTTCCCTCTGATTAGGGGTAATGAGAATACCTTAAGTGTGAAGTCAGATTCTCACACTTAATCACCTTTGATGTAGGATTAAGATCATTAACCTACTTGTGATTATTTAGATGTTTTTGGTGTTTTTGTTTAGTGTTGAGTAATGAGATTAAGCCATAATCAGGGATTAAACAGACTCATTACACCATCCTAATAGAAGGATAATAGATGAGAATGTTTAAGCTGAGGAAAGCTCTTCAACTTAATCCATGATTAGGGATTAAACTCATGACAAAACAAGCCTTTATTAGATGGATTTTAATTAGTGGTATGATGATGAAAGGAATTTTATGATTTGTAAGACAACTTGAGGGGGACTTGTCCATTAACACTAGGGTTAGTCCTTCTTAACCACTTAAGGAAGAATTAGAACCCTAATGCAAGGCCCAAGTTACAAGTGTGATGTCTTGATAATTATTAAGTGAATTGATTAAGAGATTTAAACACATTAAGGGTTTAACACTTAGGATTAAAGTTATACACTCCATCCTAAGAGAAGGATGCAGGCATAAGCTTAATCACAAAGTCTTAAAGCCTTTAGGGTTTAGTCCCTGATTATGAGGTGAGAAGAGAGGACTCAAAGAGAGACACAAAGGTAAAACTAGGAGGGGAGACTAATCAAAACCCTAATTCATTGTCATGCTTGGTTGATCCTAAGGTTTGTGAGGTTTCCAAGAACAATCTTCAGATGAACCACCAGGAAGCAGATGAACAAGATCAAGAGAAGCAAAGTGACTTGCTTCATTCAAGAAGTCAAGTCACTTGAAGAAAGAAAGTGGGAAGAACAAGAATGAGCAGGCTCAAACTCAAGCACATATAGAAATGCAGCAATGCATGCAAGAGAGATGAAAAGAAAAGTTATGAGAAGTGAAGGCAAATTCACTTCTCAAGTTTACCTACCACCTGAAATGTTAGAAAGAAATGCAATGCAATGCTAAATGAAATGAAATGACATGATGCTAGACCAAACCAGAAGCATGTTGATGATGATGATGATGCTATGGAGTGCTATAAACATGAGGCAAGACATGGATATGTTCATACAAGATCATGGATGTAAATGATGCAAGTTAAGGAGCATGAACAATCATGGAAAGTTATGAAGCATACAAGACAAATGACATGGCAAATATGTAATACAATGATCAAACATGCTTTCTATGTGTCTTAAGATGTCAAATGAATCATAGGCATGCACAAAATGCAAAGACAAGTCATGCTATGCAAGGAAATGCAAGAAGGATGCAAGAGAAAGCACAAATTAGGGTTCATGGAACAAACATCAAACAAAAACCCAAAACAGAAACAAAACCCCAAGATAAAAAATGGAAAATGCTGCCCAAAGAAACCCTAAACCTATAATGAACCACTGCCCAAAGGGGAACTCTCAACTCTTAACCAAACTCAAGATATGAATTTTCTAAGTTATTAGGGTTTTTTAGGGTTCTTAACAAAAGAAATGCCAAACAAATGGAAAATGCAAGATCAAATCATGGCCATTTTACCCTAGAAACTACATGCTAAACATAAAACAATGCAAGAAGAATCAATGTCCAACTCTTCTCCAATAGGCAGAAATGATTTTTGGAACTTAGGATCAAATTAATGCACAAAATATGATTTAATTCAATGAAAAATTCTTAAAATGCATCAAGATCAAAAAAGAAATTTGGTTTGAAGGTTGGACAATGTTTCTAAATGTCTTAGAACATTTCATGAATTTTTTTGTAATTTTTAAATACCTAAAAGTATTTTTAATTAATTAATTTCCATTAATCAATTAAAAATAATCTTTTAAATATTTAAAAATACTTTTTTAATGATAAAAAAATAAAATAAAAATGTTTTTGTGTCATAAAAATTAATAAAACTTTTAGGAAAAAGTTTCATAATTTTTATGTATTTTTTGCTATTTTAAAATAATTGTGCAAGTTAAATGAAATAAAAATGAATTAAAATCAAATAAAAACAAAAGTCAAAGGAAAGGATGGCTGAGATGCAATCTGGGAGAGAGACAGTTGACTTGGCGCGTGATCCTGTGGCCCACGTTTAAACTGACTTAAACTTAATTAATTAAATAAATTAAAGTGATTAGGGTTAATGACCACATCTGGACCCTTCATGCGCGCGGCAAGTCAACGGGTCAGAGCAATCCTACGGGTGAAATTCAAACTAACATTAATGACCTGAGATTAGGGCTTAATGACTCAGGCTGCCGGAGAAGACTTCCGGTCGTCTTCTCCGGCCAGCACCTCACCTGAAAACTCCCCAACTCCCTCAAAACGTATCAAAAATGAAAACTAAGAATTGGGAAATGATCTCCATCCTCTCACGAATCAAACCCCTCTCTCAAAACACATTTCTTCTTCCTAAACAAGCTGAATCGAAAGAAATAAAAACTAGGGCACGCAAGCTTCAGAGACAAATTAAATACTCAAACCAAAGCCATTTCAAAAACTAAGAACATCAGGATGATCAGTGAATCACATAGAACAAGTTTGTAACAAGAAAAATGATTTCTGGAAAAAATAATTTCGAGCTACCTGAGATTTGGAGCTTTCAACTTGAGGACTTTCAGGCCACTTCTCCTTGTGCAATCTGCTCCACTTGGTCCCCAGATGATGTTTGAATGCTCAATGAGAGTTTAAGTTGGCTGGATGATGAGATTCGACAGCTTCTGCTCAAGCTTGATCAGAAATGGCAATGGTGTTTCAGGCACTTTCAGGTCATGGTGAGGGGTTATTTGTGATCCTGAGGGTGAATGGAGAAGGTCTGTGGTGTTTGTTTGGATGTTTGCAAGCTGTGATGAGAGTTTCGAAGAGAAATGCAGGCTGAGGGTGAGCAATGGCTATGGAGTATTCTGGTTGTTTCAGGCTTGGGTTCTTGGTGGTTTCTACTCAGTGATACATGGTGAGTTGAATGGAGAAAATGGTTTGAGTGTTTTGTGGCTGTGGAGGCAGATTCGAAGACAAATGCAATGTGGTGTGTTTTTGTGAATGTCATGAATGAGAGAGCTTCAGCCTTGCTTAGTACATGGAATGGCTTGCAAAATGATATGTTATTTTAATCCAAGTGGCCAGAGGATGTGACATGGCCTGTGGTGATAGGTAAGTTTACTTTTGCAAAAAGGTCAACTTTTGTGTAAGGCAAGTATGGTGAGGTGCTAGGCAAGTACAATGGGCATGGGCTGCGCAGCATGATGAGTGTGTGAGGCTAGCTTGATTCAAGGACCAATGCAGCAAGTTGGTGAGGAGAAATGAGTGTTTTGCAACTTGGTTACTTTTTGCCTTTTCATGAAAATCTCTCATTACACAAACCATAAACATGTGAACCTTGGTCCAATTCTGATTTTTGTGACTTAGAGAATGCTTGTGTAATGGTTTGAAATGAACTAGAGGTCACAATTGGCTTTGGTTCAAGACTTTGCAAAATTTCCATTTGAAGCATGCCTTGAAAATTAATGATTTTAGCCAACTTTGCCTTGCCATAACTTTTGATCCAAGAAGAGTTTGATCATGTTCTTGTACTTTTTGAAAAGGGAAAGATGAGATCTACAACTTTCATGACCAAAGTTTTTCCATTTGGAGCCTTTTTGGATCAAGAATCAAGGCTTGAAAAATGACCTAAAATGATGCATTCTTGAAAAGTCAACTATGCCCAAAAAGTCAACATTTGCAAAAACCCTAAATTCTTGATTTTTATGAACTTCAACCTTCTTCCATGATCAAATAAAGATCATATACACTCAAAATGATGAAGATCAACCATTGGTTGGGTCATTGGGGGCCTCAGATGCCCTGATTTTACACTGACTTGTCTGAAAAGTCAACCCTTGATCAGATGACTTCCCCATGGAATTTCTTCATGAAAATTGATATGCATACTCCCTATACCATATAAAGAGCAATGGAAACAAGAATGACCAAAAAATTTGGAGTTATGGCCTCTGAAACCAAAACCTTAATTTTCAGTCAACTGTGCAGTTTGACCTGGCTCTGCATCCACTCAAACCCTAGTCCTTGTGATTCCTCTGCATTTTTGACTTTGAAGAGATGGAATATGACATATGAACACACATGGACCCCTTTGAGTTGATTGGTGGCCTTTGGAATGGCTCAAGATGCCTTGGGATTGCTCAGATCACAAACCCTAGGTGCAGATGCCTTAGAAACTATGCAGTGAATCAAAAATGAGATGTGAGATGATATGATTGTGTTTATGCATATGAGGATGATCACAAGCCATGGTGTGAATGGGTGAGGGAAAATTTGGGGTGTTTACAGCTGCCCCTATTCAAACATGAGTTAGCTGTGCAGGATGTAAGCGACGGCTTAACAGGCCAAACAAGATAACTTGTGGTTGAATACCAAAGACAGTCCAAAATTTGCACTCACGGAATGAAGAAGAAAAGGGATATAGATTGTAAAAGGAAAACAAAGTATATTGTAAAGGTGCGGAAAACAAAGCGATGACGGGGACGACCGACATGCTGGGGATAGAAGGTAAAGCCAAGACGGGGACGGCCGACTAGCTGGGGAAATAAAATCATGATGGGGACGGCCATCAAGATAGAGCTGTAAAATTCTCTGAGGATTTAATGAAACATGACGGGGACGGCCATCAAGTTCATAAAGGTAAAGTAACCAACGATGGGGACGGCCATCGGGCTAAAAGGAAAAGGGACCACGACGGGGACGGCCATCGGGTTAAAGAATAAATGAAATAAACAGGCGATGGGGTACGACCATCAAAGGTGAAGGACGATCACCTAGCAGGGGACGGCTGCTCTGTTGGGGATAAAAGAAAATATGATGGGGACGGCCATCAAAGGTGGAGGACGACCACCTGGCAGGGTACGGCTGCCGAAAATATCAACGATGGGGACGGCCATCGGATAGAAAAGGTCAACGATGGGGACGACCATCGGACGAGCATGATGGAGGACGACCATCAAGAAGTGGAGGACGACCACTCAGCAGGGTACGGCTGCTCTCGGGGTTTATCACAACACAGGACGAGTGTCGGATAACCAAAATCAACAATGGGGACGGCCATTGGATAAAATGATGAAGGACGATCATCAAGAGGTGGAGGACGACCACCTAGCAGGGGACGGCTGCTAAAATATCAACGATGGGGACGGCCATCGGATGAGCATGATGGAGGACGACCCTCAAGAAGTGGAGGACGACCACTTAGCAGGGTACGGCTGCTCTCAAAGTTATCATAACACAGGATGAGTGTTGGATAACCAAAATCAACAATGGGGACGGCCATTGGATAAAATGATGAAGGACGATCATCAAGAGGTGGAGGACGACCACCTAGCAGGGGACGGCTGCTAAAATATCAACGATGGGGACGGCCATCGGATGAGCATGATGGAGGACGACCATCAAGAAGTGGAGGACGACCACTTAGCAGGGTACGGCTGCTCTCAAAGTTATCATAACACAGGATGAGTGTTAGATGAAAAGGAAATTTGCTTTGTTGGCGATCTACTGGGGAATAGTAAACACGGACGAGTGTTAACAACCAAGAAAAGAAAGTATAAGTGTTTAGATGTTGTGTATAGATTAAGGTGCGGACGAGCATCCTTAAGACTATGATACGGACGAGTATCATGTAGAAACAAGTACTGTCACATGTTCAGAGATGATGATACGGACGAGTATCAACGGGTTAACAACGAACACGGACGAGTGTTGAATCTGAAAGAATTCTTCGGGGAATAGTAGACACAGGCGAGTATCTATATTCAAGAAGACATAAGTGTTTGACACGGTGTATGGATTAAAGATGCGGGTGAGCATCCTTAAGACTATGATACGGACGAGTATCATGTAGAAACAAACATCAGACGCAATGTTCTGAGATGATGATACGGACGAGTACCAACTGGTTAACAAAGAACAAGGGCTACTGTCGAATCTGTGGGGGTATGAGTGATGGTGTATACAAGATACGGGCGAGTATCTGTATAAGTGTACCAATGAGTAGTGAGTATATATATATAAGTGTTTATCTGCTGGGGAGAGTGACACAGACGAGTGTCAAAAGAGAAAAGTAGCATTATCAAGTATATGGGTGGTAAAGGTGTAAGCGACTGCGCTGGGGATATGACACGGACGGGCGTCGAGAAAGTGTGTATATAAGTATATGTGAGTGCCAAGAGGATGTCTTTGGCTTTCTGCTGGTGATTTGACACGGACGGGCGTCAGGAAGTATCTGCAATATAGGTGATCTTGTTGTAAAGAGTGTTCAGGCAGCCTGTTTGGGGAAGTGATGACACGGACGGGTGTCAGAAATATATACTGGTGTTTGGTGATTGGAGAGGCAACTGCTTTTGCTGGGACTCTGGTGGGGATTTTTGCGTATTGTATTCTGTATAATGACAGATTGTCAATATTTACAAGTGTTCAATTCACAACATGACTTATGATTATGCTAAGTGTTTGATTTTTGCCGTAATGCTCCGTATTAGACGGAATGCTACGCTCTGAGGGGATAATATGATGCGAATGCTATGATTATACAAGGAGGCACAGATCCGGGATTCGGATCCCGTCGCTGTGAAGATCTCTGGTCGATCTGCCGAAGTGGACCTCCCAGCTGGGATGAGATCAGTGATAGATCTGATGACGTATCTGCTTGGGGATATAGGTCACCGATTGACATCTCCTTATGATATGGGATCCAGCTGGGGTTTGTAGAAGTTTTCTGTATTCTGTTGTGATTTCTTCGTGCATTGCTCTTCTGAATAGAGGCTTGAACTCTGTGGGGAGATGGTTCCCTGACTCCTGTACTCAGCTGGGGATGAAATGGCAGCTTGGCTGGGGAATTATGAGAGGCAACTCAGCTGGGGAGAGCAACAAGAGGCAACTCAGCTGGGGATAGAGCATTTCAGATGCTAAGATTGAGTGCATGTTGATTTGGCAACTTCGCTGGGGAAATGGGCCCCTTCCAGTGCCACGTGGAAGATAGACCGAGTTGATAATGATTTGCCAGCTTGTTGAGACGTAACTTGCATCCCCCAGGTTGCGTTCTGGATACCTGCAATCCTGCAAAGATAAGGAGACGCACAAAAGGTCCCGAGGTATCCTTTACTGGATTCCGTCATAGGAGTTAAGCACTTTTGAGAGTAAGTATATTCCCTGTAAGCATGTGTTTTTTATTATTTTTAGAGAAAAACATCTGTACTTATGCAATTGATTTTTTTTGAGACATCAGACATCCTTTGCAGATAAAAATATACAAAACGAAACATGACTGAAAAATATGATTTTATTAATTCATGTGCCCTGAATTGGCAAGATACAGTCAAAGAAACAAGTCTCCTAAAATAAGGAGATTGTTATAGATTGAGAAACAAAATGCTGGCGATGTTGACGACGCTTTGAGGAGCTTCCTCTCCCGCTATGACTCGTATGACAATGACGTTCTTCTCGTCTTGCTTTTTGAAGAAAGTTGATTCTGATTGAAGCTTGATCCTTTTGAAGCTTTCCAAGTTGTAAGTGATACAGACGAACTCAGAGTGCAGTTGTTCGCTTATTCCCTTATTTTGCATGGATCGCCCTTTCGGGTTTTCAATCCATCGGGATACCCATTTTTTGCCTGAGTTGTCCAATGCGGCTTTTCAACTCAGCGGGCGTACATTTTTTCATTTATTTCCCTTATTTTTGCCTGAGTCTTTTATTCTGTTTTTGACTCGCCGGGATGCCCTATTTTTGCCTGGACTTACATTCTGTTTTTATGTCCAGCGGGTCATTTTATGCGAAGTATTTTTTAACTGCATCTGAATTCACAGGGGATGGGAAATCTTCACCATCCATGGTGCTGAGCATCAGTGCTCCACCGGAGAAAACTTTCTTTACAACAAATGGTCCTTCATAATTTGGAGTCCATTTGCCCCTGTGGTCTGTATGAGGAGGGAGGATTCTTTTCAGTACAAGATCTCCCACTTGGTACTCTCGGTGCCTGACTTTCTGATCGAAGGCTCTCTTCATTCTCTTCTGATATAACTGCCCATGACAAATTGCAGCCAATCTTTTCTCTTTAATCAGACTCAGTTGTTCGAATCGGGACCGAACCCATTCTGCTTCACTCAGTTTAACATCCATTAATACCCGTAACGAGGGTAGTTCAACTTCGACAGGTAGGACTGCTTCCATACCATATACAAGCTGATACGGTGTTGCCCCAGTGGATGTCCTGATTGACGTGCGGTACCCATGCAAGGCAAACGGTAGCATTTCATGCCAGTCTTTGTATGTGATTACCATCTTCTGCACAATCTTCTTAATATTTTTGTTTGCTGCCTCAACAGCGCCATTCATCTTTGGCCTGTAAGGAGAAGAATTGTGATGTTGGATCTTGAAGTCCCGGCACAGCTCTGCCATCATTTTGTTGTTTAAGTTAGAACCATTATCAGTAATGATTCGCTCGGGCACTCCATACCGACAGATGATATCTCTCTTCAGAAATCGGGCTACCACTTGTCTTGTAACATTTGCATATGAGGCTGCTTCAACCCACTTGGTGAAATAATCAATGGCGACCAGGATGAATCTGTGACCATTCGAAGCAGTTGGCTCAATCTTGCCAATCATATCAATGCCCCACATGGCAAAGGGCCACGGTGAAGACATTATGTTCAAAGGATTGGGAGGCACATGCACTTTGTCTGCATAGATCTGACACTTGTGACATTTTCTGGCGTAAGCACAACAGTCTGCATCCATTGTGATCCAGTAATAGCCTGATCTCAACAACTTTTTAGCCATGGCATGCCCTCCAGCATGAGTACCAAAGGAGCCCTCGTGCACTTCACGCATCAACAAGTCTGCTTCTGTCTTATCAACACATCTGAGGAGTACCATATCAAAGTTCCTTTTATACAAAGACCCATCAGTGTTCAAGAAGAAACTACCAGCAAGCCTTCTCAAAGTCTTCTTATCATTGGAAGATGCCCCAGGTGGGTATGTTTGATCCTCCAAGAAGCACTTAATGTCGTGGAACCAAGGCTTATCATCTTTGACAACATCTGCTGCAAATACATATGCTGGCCTGTCGAGTCTGGACACTGAAATCTGAGGTACAAAGTTAGCAGCTTGAACTTTGATCATGGACGAAATGGTAGCCAGAGTATCTGCAAACTGATTCTCATCCCGAGGGATATACTCAAGTTTGACTGTTGTAAAGAAAGTCATTAACCTTCTCGTATAATCCCTGTAAGGTATCAGATGATCCTGATGTGTATACCATTTCCCATTGGTCTGATTGATTACCAAAGCTGAATCTCCGAATACGGTCAATGTCTTGATCCTGAGGTCAATAGCTTCCTCAAGACCCATAATGCAAGCTTCGTATTCAGCTTCGTTGTTAGTGCAGTTGAAAGTGAGTTTTGCCGAGAAAGGCACGTGAACTCCTTTAGGTGTAATGAGTACTGCACCAACACCACGGCCATTCATGTTAACAGCCCCATCAAACATCATAGTCCATTCTTCCTCCGGGTCAGGCCCTTCAGTGTGAATAGGCTCTTCGTGATCTTTTGCTTTAATGAACATGATGTCTTCATCAGGGAAGTCAAACCTCATAGGCTGGTAGTCATCAATGGGTTGCTCAGCAAGATATTCAGATAGTACACTGCCCTTGATGGCTTTCTGAGATGTGTACTGTATGTCGTATTCTGTGAGAATCATCTGCCATCTTGCAACCCGTCCGGTGAGAGCCGGCTTCTCGAAAATGTACTTAACTGGGTCCATCTTCGAGATTAACAAGGTAGTGTGGGTCAACATATACTGTCTCAGTCGGCGAGCAGCCCACGCTAAAGCACAACAAGTTTTCTCGAGCAGTGAATAACGTTGTTCACAGTCGGTAAACTTTTTGCTTAGGTAGTATATTGCATACTCTTTTCGACCAGACTCGTCATGCTGGCCCAGCACACACCCCATTGACTCTTCTAATACTGTCAAGTACATAATCAGAGGTCTTCCTTCGACTGGAGGCATGAGGATTGGAGGTTCTTGCAAATACTCCTTGATCTTGTCAAAAGCTTTCTGGCAATCTTCGTTCCACCTGACCGTTTGTTCTTTTCTTAACAGCTTGAACAAGGGTTCACAGGTTGCTGTAAGGTGGGATATGAACCGTGAGATATAGTTCAATCGACCTAAGAACCCTCGAACTTCTTTCTCAGTTTTTCGGTGCAGGCATCTCTTGGATGGCTTTGACTTTATCAGGGTCCACTTCAATCCCTTTCTCGCTTACAATAAAACCCAGCAGCTTACCAGATCTCACCCCGAATGTGCATTTGTTGGGGTTCAGCTTTATTTGGTACTTCCTCAATCGCTTGAACAACTTCAGCAGATTCACCAGGTGATCTTCCTCTGTAAGGGACTTGGCAATCATGTCATCCACATAACACTCTATTTCTTTATGGATCATATCGTGGAATAATGTCACCATAGCCCGTTGATATGTGGCACCAGCATTCTTCAGTCCGAATGGCATCACCTTGTAGCAGAACGTGCCCCAGGGTGTGATGAATGTTGTCTTCTCCATGTCTTCAGGTGACATCTTGATCTGATTATATCCTGAAAATCCATCCATGAAGGAGAATACCGAGAACTGAGCCGTGTTATCCACCAATACATCAATGTGAGGTAATGGGAAGTCATCTTTCGGGCTGGCTCTATTCAGATCCCGGTAGTCAACACACATTCTTACTTTGCCGTCTTTCTTAGGCACATGTACTATGTTAGCGACCCACGGTGGATAGCTAGTCACAGCAAGGAACCCGGCGTCCCATTGCTTTTGTACCTCTTCCTTAATTTTCATAGCCATGTCTGGGCGAGTTCGGCGCAGCTTCTGTTTGACCGGTGGGCACTCTTCTCTTAAAGGCAGCTTGTGTACAACTATATCGGTATCCAACCCTGGCATGTCTTGATACGACCAAGCAAACACATCAACATACTCTTGAAGCAGATCTATCAGCTGTCTCTTCACTGAGTCTTGCAGGCAGGCCCCGATTTTAACTTCTTTCACGTCTTCATCGGTACCAAGATTAATCACTTCAATCTCCTCCTGGTGAGGAGTAATAACCTTTTCCTCCTGTCTCAACAACCTGGCTAGCTCTTCAGGAAGCTCATATTCTTCATCAACCCCTTCATCAGCTTGATTGATTGGATTGTCAAAGTCATACGATGTCATAGCCGTGCTGTTGTCGGTGCTATCTGGAAGGCACTCTCTGCAAGGGTTAAGTTTGTTCATTTTAGTGATTGATTTTAATCTTGCTTTAGAAAAAGGTGAAATGAAATTATCATTTTGAAAACATCGCCATTTATTTTTGTACAAAAAGAAAAATGGAAAAACAGTGAGCAGAAAAGAAAAAGACTCGTTTGCAAAAAGATGTCTGACATTTCATTAATTTAATCTTGTTTGCACAAAAGTACAGATGGCCCTGATTACAAAATGAGTCTTGTCATCTTGGGCAAGATGCAAGACTTTGATGCATGCTATAAAAAATACAGGAAATAATAATTACTCTGCTTGAGTAACTCTTATAATTTCCTGGGAAGACCAGTTCGAGACACTGCTCCCCGGGACCTTTGGACGAATCCAATTCTCCAGATTGCGCTCCTCTTCCAGCTCGTCTTCCAGACAGTTGATAGCATCGGGGGTAAGCATCCCCCCACTGACAAAACCTGGCTCTGCAGCAGCCTTTGCTTGATGTTGAGTTGGTTTGTAACCCAACCCAAATTTGTCTTCTTTTTTCTCCACTGACAGCAGTTTGCCCCAGCCTTGGGCAGTTCCTTCCTCAACAACCTTCCGGGCTTGTTGGTATGACGACATTGGAGTACCAGATACAGCAGATGCCTCATGCACATTCAAAGCTTCAAACCCCTGGCTCATTGTTTCATGGATCTCCCCATCCATTTCAATGTACTTATAGGTTGCCAGGTGGCTGACAAAAATGTCCTCCTCTCCACAGATTGTGACAACTTGGCCTTCCCACTCAAATTTTAACTTTTGGTGAAGGGTAGACGTTATTGCGCCGGCGGCGTGAATCCAGGGTCTACCCAACAAACAGCTGTAGGCGGGCTGAATGTCCATCACATAAAAGATAGTTTTAAAGGTCTGTGGGCCAATTGTCACGGGCAGCTCAATCTCTCCCAGAACCGATCTCTTAGAACCATCAAAGGCTCTTACTACCAGGTTGCTGGGTCTCAATGCCAAACCATCATATTCTAACTTCACCAGAGCCTTCTTTGGTAAGACATTCAGGGACGAACCTGTGTCCACCAGCACATGAGAAAGGACAGCTCCTTTGCATTCCAGGGTTATGTGCAAGGCTTTGTTGTGGTTGCGGCCATCCGCTGTCAAGTCAGAATTGGTAAACCCTAGCCCATTGCTAGCAGTAACATTTCCAACCACGGTTTCCAACTGGTTGACAGTAATCTCTTCAGGCACGTAAGCTGCGTGCAAGACTTTGAGTAATGCATTCCGATGAGCTTCGGAACACATCAGCAGTGAGAGGATAGAGATTTTGGATGGCGTTTGGTGAAGTTGATCCACAATTTTGTAATCACTCTTTTTGATGATTCTCATAAACTCATCAACTTCTTGATCGAATGGTGTCTTCAAGGCTTCCTTAACAGCTTGATCTTCCTGTGCCGGGCTCTTTCCTTTTGCCTTGGCAGCAGCTTCTGCTTCGGCTGTAGGTCTTTGAATTGGTGGAGCGAAGAGACGTCCGCTTCGGGTGAAGCCTCCGCCTCCCCCCACATTATCTACTTGTGGTGCAGGTGTTGATGTTTCAAGAGTGATTCTTTTTCCTTCGCAGTACACGTCAGAGCCATAGTGCCAAGGGATGGCCCTATTGCTTTCATATGGTACCGGTCCAGGCACCGTGACAGTGACTGGACTGATTGCTGCTGCTGAAGGGACTGTAATTGTTTGTGGATCATAAAAGATTGTAACTGGTGCTCTGGCGGGAGCAGCACCTTCTGAATGGTAGGCGGAATTATTTTCAGGATCGTAGAAAATGGTAACAGTAGAGACATCTTCATGATTGTTTGCTGGTGTTGTAGGAGGTATTGTTGGAAGGACTATTGTTGTTGTTGATGGAGATTCGAAATGGAATGAAGCTGAAGTTGTAGCAGGAGAAACTGTTGAAAACTGATCATTTGGAAGGACAGGTGAAGTACTTGTTGATGTTGCTGACGAATTGTCGGGAACGATAGTTGCTGCGGTTGTAGGAGGTTCTGAAACCGTTGTTGATGAAGTTGCCGGATTTGTCGGGAACGATGTAGTGATCTGTAGCAGGCCACTCTGAATAAGGCTGTCAATGCCATTCCTCAGGTCCTCACACCCATTCCATGAAATATTGCAGTAGGGGCACCCTAGCTCACACCCCGGAAATATTTGGCTTTCACGGAGTTGAGCCTTGATTTCCACCAATGGTGTCCTGATCTGATCCACACTAGTTATTAAATAAGACGGTTGGTCTTCTTCAATAGCGTTAATTCGAGGACCACCATGGTTTGGCATAGGGTTTTTATTGACATTGGGCGGAGGTGCAAAATTCAGAGCCTTGGAGTCTACCAAGTCTTGTACCTTCATATGCAGAGCTCTGCATTTTTCTGTACTGTGACCAGGTGCGTTTGAATGAAAAGCACACCTAGCATTGGAGTCATAGTTCCTTGGTAGACTGTTGGGATCCGGAGGTGCCAACGTTCTTAGCTCAACTAGGTTGAGTTTCAGAAGTTGTGGCAGCAAGGCAGCATACGGCATTGGGATCGGGTCGATCACTCGGTTAGCTTGGGACGGCCTCTGTTGGAATGGCCTTTGCTGATTGTTGTTGGTGTTATTGTTGTTGTAGTTCCTTGGAGGATACTGATTTTGCTGATGGTACTGAGGTTGTTGTTGATAGCTTTGCTGAGGAGGTTGATAGACAGGTTGAGGATGAGCTGGAGCAGGGATGGTGACTGCTGCTATGGACCTCTGAGCATATTGGGGCCTACCCCTGTTGGTGTGGATGGCATTAGTCTCGCCAGTTCTTCTCGGGCCTGCAAAAGGCTTCCTTGTACTACTGGACGAGCTTGCACCGTTGTCTGAGATCTTTCCCATTTTTAACAAGCTTTCAATTCTCTCCCCGGCTATGACAACATCTGCAAAGCTAGTGGAAGAGAAAGCTGCCAACCTGTCAATATATGTTCCCTGAAGGGTATTCATGAACATATCTGCCATTTCCCGCTCAGACATAGGTGGTTGAACAGCAGCAGCCAGCTGCCTCCACCTTTGGGCGTATTCTCGGAAACTCTCCCTCGAAGACTGTGACATTCCCATCAGGAGAGTCCTGTTGGGTGCCATGTCTAGATTATACTGATACTGTCTGATGAAGGCCTCTGCCAGGTCCTTCCAGCATCTAATTGTTGCTCTTGTCAGATGGGAATACCACTCCCTCGAAGCTCCAGTCAAGCTATCCTCAAAATAGAACATCCACAATTTCTCATCCATTGTATAGGCCTTCAGCCTTCCCAGAAATGATTGTAGATGAGTCCGGGGGCATGAAGTCCCATTATACTTTTCGAAACAAGGAGGCTTGAACTTATGGGGGATCCTGACCCCGTCTACCAAACCCATGTCCATAACGTCGAAGCCCAAAGAGTTTTGAGATTCTAAGGACCTCAACTTCTCAGCTATTTCATCCAATCTTCTATCATAAGCCTCTTCTCCAGCACCCATTACTGTGAACTGGTCTTCTTGAGGGTCTTCCTGTAGTACCCTCCCTGCTGTGGCAGTCCCTTGTATATTGACAGGGATGTTGGCCTCTGGATGGAGATGGGGTCCAAAAACTGGGGGATTGACATGAGGTTGGACCCTCTCGTTGTTACTTGTGCCAGCAGTTCCCACATGGGGTTCCTCTTGATTCCTCCCTTCTACCAAAGCTCTGAGCCTCTCCTGGCTTTGAGCTAAATTGTTCATCACTTCCATGAATTGTGTTATCTGCGTTCTCATCTCCAACCTCTCGTTGGCCATCTGGTTTCTGACCTCCGTAAGGTCCTGCTGCATCTGATCCATCTGAATTCCTGGAAGGTTGTTTCTAGTTGGGTACCTGTGTGGCCTGTTGAGGGGAAATACCCGGCGGCGAGCAATAATTCCTGAATATCACAACAGAGGTTAGTAACAATAAAACAAAACCTACAAAACAAACAGAAGGGTTAGTATGCAATGCAGTTATGCTTATTTGCTCTCAAGGTATCCGGTTTGGTCTTCAGTTTTGACCCTTCCAGACCCTTGAATATGTTGCTGTTGAAGTTGCTTTCGAAATAAACCTAGATGGAAACTAACACAAATATATTACAGAAGGTGAAATAATACATCTTGTTCATTTTACAACACCAGCCCTCTAAGGGGTCAAAATACATCACAAAAACAAAAGTACAGGGAATAAGAATAACAACAAGCAAATGATCAAACTCCAAGGCCAAACTCGTCCTCACGAACTTCCTTAAGAAGTGCTTCGGTCACAGGATCAGCCGGCCGTTCCGTGAGACTTCTGATGAGAAGGTTTCTTGTTGCAACAGCTGTAGTCAACTTCTTGTTCTGACTTTGGTCCTTAGACCTCTTCACTCCAGCTCTGATTTCTAGCTCTGATATTTCCTTCTGGGCTGCTGCCAGGGCTTTTTCCATCTGTTCCATCTTGTCTTGAACTCTCTTGTCCTCTAGAGTACGGGCCTCAGTGATCCGGACCCACCTGGCCTGACTCTCTTTCAAATACAAGTCTGTTCTTGCTCTCTGGAACTGGGCTTCTTTACAAGCATTCTTCAGAATCTGCTCACCAGCCTTAGACTTGTTGATATAATCCCCAGACTTTTCAATCTTAGTCAAGTGTTCCACTCTCAACTTCTCCAATCTTTCAATCTCCCTCACACCTTCACTTCTCTCCCGGAGGGTCTTCTGCAAGGCCTGAGTTAACTTCTCATTTCTTTCCTTCAAGCTTTCAAACTCCTCCAAACTGATAGTGGCAGGGGGTGATGCTGAAGATGACTCAGGCATGTCTTCTATGGTGAAGGGCAATCCAGAGAATTGGGCCCTGGCATGGGACCACTCATAATATTGGACTGATGCCACATTATTGCACTTCCCCAGAATGGTGATTCCCTTGGTTTGAACATGATCCCAGGCCCAGGCAGCCTGCCTAACAGTTGCCAGACTAATCTTGTTCTCACAGTAGAGGGTCTCAACCAGGTCCTGTTCCTTGGGAGTATGGACCAGTGCATAGCCTAATTGCCTTCTGAACAGCAGAGGATTGTAATTAATACTTCCCTTGACCCCTATTAATGGCACATTGGGAAAGTGCCCACAGCTTGTAATGATATCTCTGCCCTTGGTGCTTTGAGTGCACCATCTGATATCTGCTGAAGTTAGAACAGTGAGTCTCTTGGCCCAGTTGCTCTGCTGATGAGGGTTTAGGAATGCATCTGTCCTGGGTAAATGCTTAAGAAGCCAAGCATGGAATAATGGAGCACAACACCTCACTAGCCTTCCCCTCTGCTTCTCATTCTTCTGGTGCACTGAGTAATAGAGATCTCCTAGCAAAGTTGGCACTGGGTTCTTCAGGATGAGAAAATGGATTGCATTCTTGCTAATGAATCGAGGCTCATCTGCAAACAACACAATTCCATATACACTTAAGGCCAACAGAGCACAAACAGCTCTCCATTCCCCCTGGGAAGCCTTCAGACTAGCTTGAGAAATCAGGAAGTCAAGATGAAAACCAGGGATCCCAGCTTTAGAGGTCATATGCTGCTCAATCAAAGCAGGTTCCAGGTGCAAAGCTTTTGCTATCTCTCCATTGCTGGGAAAGACCATTTCAGGGTTGAAAGGGATTTCCCTCTTGATAGGCAAACCAATCAAAGATGAGTATTCTTCTAAAAGAGGCCCCAACTGAAAGTCTTGAAAGGTGAAACATCTCAATGGGGGGTCATAAAACTGAATGCAGGTGTGGATCAAACTCCTCTAGGATGGGTCCAGGTCCATGACCAAGTCAAGTATATCTCCATAACTCTCCCTGAACAAGGGTATGTGATCTGGAGTGATCAGGGTTTGGATCCTCTTGATGTCTGATAAGTCTGGTTGGAAGAAATGATAGGTGATGTTGCTTTTCTTTGGAGCCATGATGCTGAAGACTGAGTAGAGTGCTGATGAAGATGCTGAGGAGTGGGCCACTGGCTGGCTAGTGCAAGTATTTGAAGTATATGGCTGACAAGCTGAAGCTAGTGCTGGTGGAGATAGGTCAGTACTGCAGATGGGGTCAAAACCAAAACCAGATGAAAATGGATACCCTGAAACACAAATAAGCAAATGTTAATATGATGCAATGGTTATGTATGCAAATGATATGCAAAGGGTTTGTGACTGAGCTGGATCTGATCAAAATGCCCTGATATAGGTCCAAGTGTGTAAGAAATCCAGATGAGGTTTATAAATCCAGTAACCAGGGTGGGGGGCTCAAATAAAGAACCACAAGTCCTGGGTTTAGAATCACAAGAACTATCCAACATGGAGTACTCTTAACAAAGTCAAAGTAACAGGGTATTCTGAGGTCAAGGTACCTGCAAACCTGTAAACAGCCCAACCCCCTCACAGGTGATGATCTAGAACAAGGATCCTCAGACTTGAATCAGTTATGAGAAGTGTAAACACTTCTAACCCGGAGGTACAGTGTTTACAATAACCATAACAATTCCTCCTTTAATTCACCTCAGTTTCTGAAGGTCAATACTAAAAGGTCATCCAGACTTAGCAGGCTTCCCAGATAGCCCTAGCATTGCAGGAAATCTGCAACACAGAGTTCTCAAGAAGAAACCCATATCTGAACCGTGTTTCATATTCCCGCACCAGACCGAAATGGAATGGGAAAGAATATGATTCACTCTAGCCTAGGTGTCACTCAGGTCCCAGGTATAGGACCTTAACTCTCAATGAATCACCCACCCACCAAGGCAAACAACCAGATCCAGCCAGCAGCAATGACAGTATGATATATAAATGCAATAAAGGAAGCAGTAAAGTAACTGTACATAAAGCAATAAACAAAAATAAATACAAGCACAAACAAGCACATAACACCCCAGTAAACACAAATCAATCAAGCGCTAGGAGGAACCCACAAAAAGAACCAGAAGCCCTGGTTGCAGTATAAGGGTCCCCAGCAGAGTCGCCAAGCTGTCGCTCCCGACAAATGAAAATGGATCAGATGAAGGTACAGACGCGAACGGTCGGCGAGAGGGACAGTGAGAACACACAGCCGTGAACTCACTGGAGATGAATAGAGTCGCCAGCTAGGCATTTTTATCCCGGAGGAAAGGCAATGCTGCATAGACCTAGAAAGAGATGGATAAGACGGTTTGCGAACCAGAGAGACTGAGAAAGGGGGTTGGTTACAACCTGGGAAGGTATTAGCACCCAGACTGTCCGTCGTACTCGACGGGATCCACGCTTAAAAGATTTGTGTTTTAAAGGGGTAGTGTCAGTGCAATCTGTGTATAAAATAGCTGGAAAAGAATGTACAGGTGTCAGTGTAGGAGAAGTGAAGTGTATAAATGTATAGTGTCAGTGTAAGGACAGGAGTAAGATGCTCATGATAATGAGGCTAAAGAATAAAGCTGGAAGGAGGGGGGATGTACAGAGACTTTTGTTCGATAACTGTTAAGTCATGCCTACGTATCCTCTCGTGCAATGAGGAAGTCAGAACACCGTAGTTCGACCCAAAGAGACTAAAAGATGAATTGACTGATGAACTGCTTGCTTGTCAATGCTCAAGTGTATGACCTGTCTGGCTCAGGTGCAAACTGTCTTGCATTAGACGGAAGAAGCGAGCTCTCGTTTATGAGTGAGGATGATGAGAAAAGAATCCCGGAGGAGACGATTATTGTTTGTTTTTGTATTTTCAGTCTTTTATTGCTTTTTGAAAGTTTGTCATAAGTTAATGAGCTTAAGCCTAAACCAATGGATTTAATAAACTCATCACATCTTCCCTCTGATTAGGGGTAATGAGAATACCTTAAGTGTGAAGTCAGATTCTCACACTTAATCACCTTTGATGTAGGATTAAGATCATTAACCTACTTGTGATTATTTAGATGTTTTTGGTGTTTTTGTTTAGTGTTGAGTAATGAGATTAAGCCATAATCAGGGATTAAACAGACTCATTACACCATCCTAATAGAAGGATAATAGATGAGAATGTTTAAGCTGAGGAAAGCTCTTCAACTTAATCCATGATTAGGGATTAAACTCATGACAAAACAAGCCTTTATTAGATGGATTTTAATTAGTGGTATGATGATGAAAGGAATTTTATGATTTGTAAGACAACTTGAGGGGGACTTGTCCATTAACACTAGGGTTAGTCCTTCTTAACCACTTAAGGAAGAATTAGAACCCTAATGCAAGGCCCAAGTTACAAGTGTGATGTCTTGATAATTATTAAGTGAATTGATTAAGAGATTTAAACACATTAAGGGTTTAACACTTAGGATTAAAGTTATACACTCCATCCTAAGAGAAGGATGCAGGCATAAGCTTAATCACAAAGTCTTAAAGCCTTTAGGGTTTAGTCCCTGATTATGAGGTGAGAAGAGAGGACTCAAAGAGAGACACAAAGGTAAAACTAGGAGGGGAGACTAATCAAAACCCTAATTCATTGTCATGCTTGGTTGATCCTAAGGTTTGTGAGGTTTCCAAGAACAAT
Source organism: Lathyrus aphaca (assembly GCA_963966055.1). Classification (NCBI taxonomy): domain Eukaryota; kingdom Viridiplantae; phylum Streptophyta; class Magnoliopsida; order Fabales; family Fabaceae; genus Lathyrus; species Lathyrus aphaca. The sequence goes on along the minus strand of OZ014524.1, from coordinate 31,196,167 downwards.
CTTCAGATGAACCACCAGGAAGCAGATGAACAAGATCAAGAGAAGCAAAGTGACTTGCTTCATTCAAGAAGTCAAGTCACTTGAAGAAAGAAAGTGGGAAGAACAAGAATGAGCAGGCTCAAACTCAAGCACATATAGAAATGCAGCAATGCATGCAAGAGAGATGAAAAGAAAAGTTATGAGAAGTGAAGGCAAATTCACTTCTCAAGTTTACCTACCACCTGAAATGTTAGAAAGAAATGCAATGCAATGCTAAATGAAATGAAATGACATGATGCTAGACCAAACCAGAAGCATGTTGATGATGATGATGATGCTATGGAGTGCTATAAACATGAGGCAAGACATGGATATGTTCATACAAGATCATGGATGTAAATGATGCAAGTTAAGGAGCATGAACAATCATGGAAAGTTATGAAGCATACAAGACAAATGACATGGCAAATATGTAATACAATGATCAAACATGCTTTCTATGTGTCTTAAGATGTCAAATGAATCATAGGCATGCACAAAATGCAAAGACAAGTCATGCTATGCAAGGAAATGCAAGAAGGATGCAAGAGAAAGCACAAATTAGGGTTCATGGAACAAACATCAAACAAAAACCCAAAACAGAAACAAAACCCCAAGATAAAAAATGGAAAATGCTGCCCAAAGAAACCCTAAACCTATAATGAACCACTGCCCAAAGGGGAACTCTCAACTCTTAACCAAACTCAAGATATGAATTTTCTAAGTTATTAGGGTTTTTTAGGGTTCTTAACAAAAGAAATGCCAAACAAATGGAAAATGCAAGATCAAATCATGGCCATTTTACCCTAGAAACTACATGCTAAACATAAAACAATGCAAGAAGAATCAATGTCCAACTCTTCTCCAATAGGCAGAAATGATTTTTGGAACTTAGGATCAAATTAATGCACAAAATATGATTTAATTCAATGAAAAATTCTTAAAATGCATCAAGATCAAAAAAGAAATTTGGTTTGAAGGTTGGACAATGTTTCTAAATGTCTTAGAACATTTCATGAATTTTTTTGTAATTTTTAAATACCTAAAAGTATTTTTAATTAATTAATTTCCATTAATCAATTAAAAATAATCTTTTAAATATTTAAAAATACTTTTTTAATGATAAAAAAATAAAATAAAAATGTTTTTGTGTCATAAAAATTAATAAAACTTTTAGGAAAAAGTTTCATAATTTTTATGTATTTTTTGCTATTTTAAAATAATTGTGCAAGTTAAATGAAATAAAAATGAATTAAAATCAAATAAAAACAAAAGTCAAAGGAAAGGATGGCTGAGATGCAATCTGGGAGAGAGACAGTTGACTTGGCGCGTGATCCTGTGGCCCACGTTTAAACTGACTTAAACTTAATTAATTAAATAAATTAAAGTGATTAGGGTTAATGACCACATCTGGACCCTTCATGCGCGCGGCAAGTCAACGGGTCAGAGCAATCCTACGGGTGAAATTCAAACTAACATTAATGACCTGAGATTAGGGCTTAATGACTCAGGCTGCCGGAGAAGACTTCCGGTCGTCTTCTCCGGCCAGCACCTCACCTGAAAACTCCCCAACTCCCTCAAAACGTATCAAAAATGAAAACTAAGAATTGGGAAATGATCTCCATCCTCTCACGAATCAAACCCCTCTCTCAAAACACATTTCTTCTTCCTAAACAAGCTGAATCGAAAGAAATAAAAACTAGGGCACGCAAGCTTCAGAGACAAATTAAATACTCAAACCAAAGCCATTTCAAAAACTAAGAACATCAGGATGATCAGTGAATCACATAGAACAAGTTTGTAACAAGAAAAATGATTTCTGGAAAAAATAATTTCGAGCTACCTGAGATTTGGAGCTTTCAACTTGAGGACTTTCAGGCCACTTCTCCTTGTGCAATCTGCTCCACTTGGTCCCCAGATGATGTTTGAATGCTCAATGAGAGTTTAAGTTGGCTGGATGATGAGATTCGACAGCTTCTGCTCAAGCTTGATCAAAAATGGCAATGGTGTTTCAGGCACTTTCAGGTCATGGTGAGGGGTTATTTGTGATCATGAGGGTGAATGGAGAAGGTCTGTGGTGTTTGTTTGGATGTTTGCAAGCTGTGATGAGAGTTTCGAAGAGAAATGCAGGCTGAGGGTGAGCAATGGCTATGGAGTATTCTGGTTGTTTCAGGCTTGGGTTCTTGGTGGTTTCTACTCAGTGATACATGGTGAGTTGAATGGAGAAAATGGTTTGAGTGTTTTGTGGCTGTGGAGGCAGATTCGAAGACAAATGCAATGTGGTGTGTTTTTGTGAATGTCATGAATGAGAGAGCTTCAGCCTTGCTTAGTACATGGAATGGCTTGCAAAATGATATGTTATTTTAATCCAAGTGGCCAGAGGATGTGACATGGCCTGTGGTGATAGGTAAGTTTACTTTTGCAAAAAGGTCAACTTTTGTGTAAGGCAAGTATGGTGAGGTGCTAGGCAAGTACAATGGGCATGGGCTGCGCAGCATGATGAGTGTGTGAGGCTAGCTTGATTCAAGGACCAATGCAGCAAGTTGGTGAGGAGAAATGAGTGTTTTGCAACTTGGTTACTTTTTGCCTTTTCATGAAAATCTCTCATTACACAAACCATAAACATGTGAACCTTGGTCCAATTCTGATTTTTGTGACTTAGAGAATGCTTGTGTAATGGTTTGAAATGAACTAGAGGTCACAATTGGCTTTGGTTCAAGACTTTGCAAAATTTCCATTTGAAGCATGCCTTGAAAATTAATGATTTTAGCCAACTTTGCCTTGCCATAACTTTTGATCCAAGAAGAGTTTGATCATGTTCTTGTACTTTTTGAAAAGGGAAAGATGAGATCTACAACTTTCATGACCAAAGTTTTTCCATTTGGAGCCTTTTTGGATCAAGAATCAAGGCTTGAAAAATGACCTAAAATGATGCATTCTTGAAAAGTCAACTATGCCCAAAAAGTCAACATTTGCAAAAACCCTAAATTCTTGATTTTTATGAACTTCAACCTTCTTCCATGATCAAATAAAGATCATATACACTCAAAATGATGAAGATCAACCATTGGTTGGGTCATTGGGGGCCTCAGATGCCCTGATTTTACACTGACTTGTCTGAAAAGTCAACCCTTGATCAGATGACTTCCCCATGGAATTTCTTCATGAAAATTGATATGCATACTCCCTATACCATATAAAGAGCAATGGAAACAATAATGACCAAAAAATTTGGAGTTATGGCCTCTGAAACCAAAACCCTAATTTTCAGTCAACTGTGCAGTTTGACCTGGCTCTGCATCCACTCAAACCCTAGTCCTTGTGATTCCTCTGCATTTTTGACTTTGAAGAGATGGAATATGACATATGAACACACATGGACCCCTTTGAGTTGATTGGTGGCCTTTGGAATGGCTCAAGATGCCTTGGGATTGCTCAGATCACAAACCCTAGGTGCAGATGCCTTAGAAACTATGCAGTGAATCAAAAATGAGATGTGAGATGATATGATTGTGTTTATGCATATGAGGATGATCACAAGCCATGGTGTGAATGGGTGAGGGCAAATTTGGGGTGTTTACACATCCCGGCGAACCAAAAGGGTTCGGGCAAAAATTAGGGATATATATAAAAAATGTACACCCGGCAAGTCGAAAACCTGAAAAGGTGGCTTGGGCAAAAAAGGGTATCCCGGTGGATTGAAAACCTGAAAAGGAAATCTAGGCAAAAGTTAGGGATTAAAGCGTATGACTATATCTCGTTTGGATCACCCATGTAACTCCAACCAGTTGTGCTACTTACTCAAGCTCGAACAGATAAAGCTCAATCCAATCATTTCCGTCTCGACAGCAGAAGATGAGATACTTGAAGATAATGGCAATAGTAGAATTGAAACTCAATAGGATTATTTCCCACATAGCTGATTTTCTTTGTTTTATAAAAACTTTTATGACGAATTCCTCTTACTAGGATTTCTGTCTCCTTGTAAAAACTCGCCTATGTATAGGTCACTTTGTGATATAAATAAAATTCCATTTTTGAATCCAGATTTACTTTTACCCTATTTACATAAGCGAAACGTCCATTGGTTGTGTTTGAATGTATGTATGTTTTTGAATATGATTGATGTTTACCAGAAATGCATAAAATACTTAATATGATTAATGTTTACCAGAAATGCATGAAAATGCAGTAATAGTATTTACTAAGGACGAACGAGGGAAAGAATTCAACGAAGCTTCGCCGGTTCATCCCCACCAGACAACTACAAGTCCCCCAGTAGGGCAAATCCATCTTCATAAATACTTCAAGTCACATCTCCCCTAGAATTTATGTCCATCTCTTTTATCCTCAGTCGGGATACTCAGGAACTTATTCCTTCAATAAAGGAACGACGAACGAAGATGGGAGGTTATGAATACTATGTTATCAAACGAGACGGGAACGAATTCCTCATATTCTTCAAGCAGGATGAGTTCCTCATATTCTTCAGCAACAAATCGGGATTTATTTTCCCTAGCCAGCAGTTGTTATGCAAAGATATCCAGACGTTTCAGGCTGCATGACTCATACATACATCATTTACATCATACCATAACATACATATCCATAAGTACATAATACATTACTTCAGTGCATCATACTAGGTATGCATACATAGTGCATAAACTAATGTTTTCCTTGCAGGATAGTTATATGCAGGAAAATAACATCAATAAATTATACCTCGGGACGTTGTTTATCCTCCTGAAAGCTATCATTGCCTTGGGCCGTTGTTTATCTTCCCAAGTGCTCTATCATGACTTTGGGCCGTTGTTTATCTTCCCAAAAGTTATAATCTTACCTCGGGACGTTGTTTATCCTCCTGAAAGCTATCATTGCCTTGGGCCGTTGTTTATCTTCCCAAGTGCTCTATCATGACTTTGGGCCGTTGTTTATCTTCCCAAAAGTTATACTCTTACCTCGGGACGTTGTTTATCCTCCTGAAAGCTATCATTGCCTTGGGCCATTGTTTATCTTCCCAAGTGCTCTATCATGAATTTGGGCCGTTGTTTATCTTCCCAAAAGTTATACTCTTACCTCGGGACGTTGTTTATCCTCCTGAAAGCTATCATTTCCTTGGGCCGTTGTTTATCTTCCCAAAGGTAATGTCGGGACGTTGTTTATCTTCCCAAAAGCTATATCTTCATACTTTGGACTACCTTATTTTCCAAGAAGTATATTTGAAGAACTTTTCTCCAGATGGCATCTTTAAGCCCATCTCCAGCTCATCCTGATGGCATCTCTAAGCCCATCTCCAGTTCCTCCAAGTGGAATCTTTAAGCCCACTCAAGCATATACAACATATCACCAGCATTACTCTACGCTCCGGTGAGTGCAAATTTTTGGGCTTTTGTGTTCAATCCCATTCAACCTTCCAGGTCACGAATGGCACATATACCAATCTAACCCCCCAGGTTACAGAAAATTGAACAGGGGCAGCTGTTGCACCCCAAAATTTGCCCTCACAAGACAAGACTTTGTGTATTAAGAGGTTCACAATGTTCACAAGGTGCACAAGGCATCTCATGAGGTTCACAAGATTCACAAGACCTCTCATGAGGTTCACAATGTTCACAACTAGTCAGAAGATTTGACATTTCCCTCAGACAATGCATCCTCCTAAGCAATGCATCCTAAACTAGGGTTTTGACTTTAATCAGGCTAAATGGACTTCCAAGACTTCAAGTGAGCTTCATAACATCTTATATGTGTTTAAGAATCCCCATGACAAGTTTCAAGACTTTTCCCAAAGGATTGCTCAGTCAGATGATCAGATAGGTCAAAATCAGTCAAAGCAGTTAAAAAGTCAAACTGAGGTCAACTGTGGTCAAACCAAAGTCAAACTTCATGATTTTTTGCCAACATCAATTATATGAAGTAAAATTCATCATTTGATCAAGTGTTGATCATGATTCATCAAGGAGATTTCAGATCATCAAGAATCAGAAGTTTCTAAATTAGGGTTTCCTCAGGAAAAGTCAACTAAACTTTGACCAGCCATAACTTTCACATGCTTCATCAAATTTTTCCCATCCAAAGCTCATTTTGAAGGAAATTGAATTCTCTACAACTTTGTGTATCACAAGCCAAGCCCAAAAATGCTTCATTTGGAAGGTATGAGCTAAGACATTATAGGTCCTTTTAAAAGTCAACAAAAAGTCAACAACTTCAAAAGAACATAACTTGAGAATGGTAAAAGATATGGACATGAAACCAGTGGAGTTGGTTAGAGGACTCTTTAAGCTTTCCAAAATGTCCAAGAACACCCTCATAGCATTAAAATTGAAGGATTTGTGCCCTTGCAAAGTTGGGAAATCTTTGGGAGGTTTATGAAGCAAATAGGGCTTTAAAACCAAATACTTTCAAATGGGCTTGCAATTTTGTGATCCAAACTTCAACATAACATCATGCACGACCCAATCCTCATTTATTCAGATTTTTATTATTTTTGATTTTATTTATTTTGATTTTATTCATTTAAAACCATTTTAAATCAAAATAAAATATGAAAATTGAATATTTAAAAGTGATTCTTCTTCTAGAAACTCTTAATGACCATTTAAGTTGATTTGATGCTATACAAATTCGTGCTAAGGCATTATAGCATGAAAATATTTGATTTTTTGACTAATTTGGCAAGGAGATTTCTTCACACTCAAGGTATCCATTAAGCCCACAAATCCACCACTTTTCTGACCTAATTCCATTCTTCTATAAGTATACAAACTACACAAATGCATAGGGACGAATTGGCTGCCTCAAGAGTAAGTTTCAAATTTTCAAATTTCATCAAAAATTCACAATTCAGATTCTTCCTTAGAGACTCTCTCAAGGCATTCTAAAGGTTGCAAAACACTCCTTGGACATCACTGAACCTATTCCAATCCTTAGAAGCATCATAACCATGCCATATTGCATAAACCGAATCACTTTTTCTCAAGTTTATTGACTTTTTCGATTCCATACTTTTATGCATTATCAATTGATTCTAATGATTGTTTTGTGTTTGTAATGATCTTAGCAAGCTTTCTGGATAGTTGGATTGAAGAATAATGACCTGAATCGTAAATAACTATTATTAGGGTTTCGGCCAAGCTTTAGGGTTTCTTGATTCATCAAAGATAAATGAATTCTGGAAACATGGTTGTGTTGTATGGATCTTGAGGATCATGTTTCACTAATTAATTTGTAAAAATTGTACTGTTTTGTTGATATTCGAAATTCATAGGTTTTATATATTATGAGATTTGCAGGAAAATTCGTGACAAACTTTGCAACAAAATTCGCAGGAACCAAGGTTGAAGATGACCTCTTGGCGCCATCAGAAAAATTCAAAAATTGGTTTAAATATTTTTTGTAATTGTTTCTATTTTATTTCAGCTAAGGCTGCTTGGCCCAGTGGTAATGGCTGCGCGTGTTATGGTTCAATACCTTGGTTCGATTCTTGGAGGCAGCATTCTTTTTATTTGATTTTCACATTCATTCACATAACTTAATATATTATGAATTTTTGTGGTTATCTAACAGATGCGCCCTTCTGGCTGGATGGTTGAAGTGTTTGTTTGTTGGTTGAGGGTCCTGGGTTCGAATCCCCCCCAGGTCATTTTGTTTTGTTTTGCTTTTTTTTGTTATGGTTTTTGCAGGTTATGAAACAAAACATAATGGTACTCATTCCATATCATATGCGCGCGCATAGCCCAGTGGCTGGCTTGTTGGTCTTGAGGGTGTGAAAGCCTAGGGACTGGGTTCGAATCCCAGCCCCAGGTATGTTTTTGTTCATGTTTTCTTCTATTTTATTTTTGTTTAATATATATATATTATAATTAATTTAGTTAATGATACTTAAAATAAAATGTTTATGTTATTTTCTATAATTCAAAATTCATCTTTTCAAAAATTAAACTTTATTAGTAAAATTATTTAATATTTATTTTGTTGTATATTATTAATATTATATAATTTTGTATAATTAATGTATATTAGATAATTAACCCTAATTTTATTTTCTAAACTCATAAACCCTAAATTATTTATATTAACCCTAATATTTTCATATAAAACCTAATTTTGTTTTTAAACCCTAGTTATTTTGTAAACAATTAATTAATTTATTTTAATTTTATAATTTGTTCATATTATATGTAGTTTTCTAATTTAAATAATTTAATTAAATAGTAAACCCTAATTTATTTTTCTAAATAGTTAAAAAACCTAATTTTATTTTGTAAATTTAATTTATTATTTTGTATGCTTATAATCAAATATTTTTATAATATGTGTATAAAATTAAATAATTAGACTATTAATCATATTTTATTAGTATATAATTGTTATTAATTATTTCCTTTATTTAAAATTCTTAAAAAATATTTATTTGATTAATTGTGAATTTTTAATTTATTTCTATATTATTATACTAACCACATTATATTTATTTATTTTATTTATTATTATTAACTTTCTTATATTTATTTATTTTTGTTTATTGTTACTAACCCACTTAATTATTCATTTATTTGCTTATTTAATTTATTTTAATTATTATGTAATTGTATCCAATATGTAATAGTTGTAGTAATTTTTATTATTTATTTTTAAATGCCATGGTTAGTAAAATAGGGAGTGTAAAACATGTTTGTATGTAAAATTGAATTTAGATCACTAATCTCAAGATAAATATTTGAACTTGTACACTCACACACGTAAGTCGATCTTGGATCGCCATCTCACTTCTTAAGGGTCACCTCTCATGTCGCCTAAACAAAAGGTCAAGTAAAGTGTAAAGCAAAAGTCTCTCATCTCATATCATCTAGTCCCTTAACAGATAAAAAGATCAAGTCCCTTCGTGGTTGCCTTCGTAATGATCTTGTCCCTTTCGAATAAAGATGATAAGTCCCTTCGAATTGCTTATACACCTTACAGTTGCCTAAATAACAATTGTCCCTTCACTTATCCCTCATACATCCAAGGTAATGACTACCTATTCCTTAATAATAGGGATAGTCTTACCATTTAAAGGACATTTAAGAACAGAAAAGATTTAACTTAGGGTAGGTTCCTCTTATGTACTTGCTCACTTTTCAAAAACATTTCAAACACTTCACATTACATTTCAAACAATTTTCAAAACAAAGTCTTTATATATATCCGTACATGGATCATTATAAAGTACTTAAGAAAATTTCTAATCACACACTACACCTTTAAAAAAAAAACATTTTAAAGTGAGCTAAGTAACTAAGAGCCCATGGATAACCATGGATGTAAAGGGTGCTAACACCTTCCCTTTACATAACCTACCCCCCGAACCCAAAAATCTTTTAAGGTCTTTCCTGTTCTTTTATGCCCTTTCCTTTGGATAAAATAAAAGTCGGTGGCGACTCTTGCTATCCGCAACATAACTAAAGTCAGTTCTCCCACCGTGTTACACTGGCGCACGAGAAAGCTTGACCTTCATTAGGTGTTTTGTTTTTGTTGTGAGATGAGAAAGAGGGACTCAAGTTGAGAAAGGACAAAAACTAGGGGAACTAAGACTCACCCTAAGTTGTTTATTCAAGGGATTTCCTATGGTTAGTGAGGTTTTATAATCCTAATGAAGGAGAAAATAAGAGGAAACTAGAAAGCAACTTACTTCTCTAAAGAAGTTACGTTGTTTCTAAAGAAGGGTTGACATGAAGTTGTACAAGACAAAGCCTAAAGGGCTAAGACAATCACAATGTGAAAGCATAAAGACACTACTAAAAAAAAGACTTTTGGTAAAATGATTTTACATCAGACATTTGTTAAAACCGATGTAAAAAGTAATGCGGTGGCAATTTTGTAAATAATAACATATTCATCTAAAGCCTTTTACATCGGTTTTTCAAAATCCGATGTAAAAAGTCATTTAAAAAACAATTAAAAACAATTTAAAAAATTTAAAAAAAAATTAAAAAACTTTTTACATCGGTTAATGATAAACATGATGTAATAAGTATTTAAGAAAAACTTAAAAAATATAAAAGAAAGACACTATTACATCGGTTGGAGTATAAACCGATGTGAAAAGTTACATTGAAAAAATTCCAAAAAATATTAAAAAAAAATAAATAAAAGAAAGAACCTATTACATCGGTTAATGGTAAACCCGATGTAATAAGTATTTAAGAAAAAATTAAAAAATATAAAAAGTTTTAAAAATGGTAGACCCTATTACATCGGTTGCAGGATAAACCGATTTAAAAAGTTTTATTAAAATAATCTATTAAATCGGTTAGAGAAATACCCGATGTAATAAGTCCTTAATAAAAAATTTCAAAAATTTCAAAAGACCTCTACATCGGTTGGCTGATAAACCGATTTAATAAGTATAAAAAAAAAATATTTAAACCTATCACATCGGTTATAATTTAAACCGATTTAAATAATTCTTTAAAAATTTTTAACCTAAAACATATTAGGAACAGTAAGAATTGCAAACAGCCGCATTTCCACAGTAACATTTCCGCAGCCGCATTGCAAACAGACGCAGCCGCAGCCGCAACCTTCATCTTCTTCCTTCTGTTCACGCCTTCGCCGCCTACGACCGACGACCGACGCCTTCATCTTCTTCCTTCTGTTCACGCCTTCGCCGTCTCTTCACGTTTTCCGCTGTTCACGACTTCGCCGTCACCGACCCGCGCCGCATACGTCTCCTGCCGTCGCACAACGTCTCCTCACGCCGTTCGCACAGCCGTCTTCGCCGCCGTTCGCCCAGCCGTCTTCGCCGCCGTTCGCACAACCTTCTTCTAGGGTTCGCCGCCGCCGCCGGTAAATCCTTTCATCTTCTTCCTCAATATATTTATTTTTGAATATATATATATATATATATATATATATATATATATATATATATATATATATATATATATATATATATATATATATATAGTTTTTGAATATATATATATATATATATATATATATATAGTTTTTGAATATATATAGTTATATATATATATATATATATATATATATATATATAGTTTTGTATATATATATATATATATATATATATATATATATATATATATATATATATATATATATATATATAGTTTTATAAACTATATATAGTTTTGTATATATATATATATATATAGTTTTGTATATATATATATATATATATATATATATATATATATATATATATATAGTTTTGTATATATATATATATATATATATATATATATATATATATATATATATATAGTTTTGTATATATATATATATAGTTTTATACATATTGTGATGATATTGTTTCTTGTAGAAATTGTGTGTCGAGGAGAATTTCGGCATCGTCACTCGTGAGTCATCCGACCGGCCGCATCATATTACAGGTTCTTTTTTAATTATTTATAACCTCTCACTTCTTCTTTATGCATGTCATGTGTTTGCACGTAGAGACTTTTGCATTTTTTCTAATGTTCAAGAGAGCGACTATTGTAGGTGTCTAAATGATTTATCTGATCTGTATGCATTAATTCTGGAACATAGGTATGAATCGTAGTTGGATAAAAGCTAATCGATTAAGTGTTGAGTACGAACATGGAGTGAAGGAATTTCTACAGTTTGCTGAAAGCAATGCTAAAAACAATCTTCCTCCTCCTAAAGGTAATGGTGAAAAAAGTGTTGATGTGCTTTTTCTCTGTCCATGTGTTCGTTGCGCAAATCGCGAACCAACACTTAATAAGAAGGAAATCATGGATCATCTAATTTGTCATGGGATTTGTCAAAGTTATACACAATGGATATGGCACGGTGAGGTAGTAGAAAAGTCAAATGTGTCCCAAAAAGATAATATTGGTGTAGAAATGGATGATGATCGTCTGGAAGATATGATGCGTGATATTGGACAAGATTCGTTTAAAAAGGTACATGCGTGTGATACTTTATGCAGTGACAAGGATCAACCTTTGTACCCGGGATGCACTAATTTTACACGTTTGTCAGCCGTGTTAAAATTGTTTAATTTGAAGGCAAATAATGGGTGGAGTGACAAAAGTTTTACCGAATTGCTTGAATTGTTGACACAGATGCTTCCAGAAGGTAACGTATTGCCAAATCGTTATTACGAGGCAAAAAAGATATTGTGTCCAATGGGTTTGGAGTATGAAAAGATACATGCATGTCCTAATGATTGCATATTATACAGAAAAGAGTATGTAAACTATAATCATTGTCCGAAGTGCAAGGCGTCACGCTACAAAAAGAAAGATGGTGATTCTAGTGATGATGAGGTTGTCAAAAAGGGTCCTCCCGCGAAAGTGGTATGGTACCTACCAATAATTCCAAGGTTCAAGAGACTATTCGCAAATTCAAATGACGCAAGGAATCTTAGATGGCATGCCGAAGAAAGAAAATGTGATGGACAAATTCGTCATGTAGCTGATTCTTTGCAGTGGAAGAAAATAGATTCTTTGTTTCCAAATTTTGGCAAAGAGTCGAGAAACCTTAGACTTGGACTTTCTACTGATGGAATGAATCCGTTTGGTAATCTAAGTACTAATCATTCTTCTTGGCCTGTTCTCCTGATGATTTACAACCTGTCTCCTAGGTTATGCATGAAGCGTAAATATATTATGTTATCCATGATGATTTCTGGCCCAAAACAACCGGGAAATGACATAGATGATTATCTAAGTCCCTTGATTGATGATTTAAGAGTATTATGGGATGAAGGGGTGGATGTTTTTGATGCGTATTCTGGTGAACATTTCAATATGCATGCCATGTTGTTTTGCACCATCAACGATTTTCCGGCGTATGGTAATTTGTCAGGTTATAAAGTTAAAGGGCATAATGCATGTCCTATATGTGAAGAAGACACAAGTTACCTCCAACTTGAGAAAGGAAAGAAAACTGTTTATCTTGGACATAGAAAATTTCTAGCTCGTTATCATCCATATCGTAGATTGCGAAAAGCTTTCAATGGGGAACAAGAGCATGGTGAAGCTCCAAAGCCCTTAATTGGAGAGGAAGTTTATCAACGACAACAGGGCATTAATGTTGAGTTTGGTAAATACAAAAAGAAATCAAATACGAAAAATTTATGGAAAAAGAGGTCAGTTTTCTTCGATCTTCCATATTGGTCTAGTCTTGATGTAAGACATTGTATTGATGTGATGCACGTGGAGAAAAATGTATGTGATAGTTTACTCGGAACACTTCTCAACATTCATGGCAAAACAAAAGATGGTTATAATGCTCGTGTGGATTTGGGTTTGATGGGTATACGAGAAGAGTTAACTCCACAACATATAGGCAACAAGATATATTTGCCTCCTGCCTGCTACACTTTGTCTAAAAAAGAGAAAACAAGTTTTTGTGAGTGTTTACAAAGTATTAAAGTTCCGCATGGTTACTCATCAAATGTCAAGAGGCTTGTATCTATTAAAGATCTCAAACTAATTGGCTTAAAATCTCATGACTGTCATGTCTTAATGCAACAACTACTACCAGTGGCTATTCGTGGGATATTGCCTAACAATGTTAGGAAGACTATAACCAGGTTGTGCTTATTTTTCAATGCAATTTGTTGTAAATCCATTGATCCATCAAAGTTAGATGTTTTGGAAAATGAGGCTTCAGTTATCTTGTGCCAATTAGAGATGTATTTTCCTCCATCATTTTACGACATTATGGTTCACTTGATTGTTCACCTAGTAAGGGAGATTAGAATTTGTGGCCCAATTTTTTTACGATGGATGTATCCAACAGAACGATACATGAAGATCCTAAAAGGTTATACAAAAAATCCACACCGGCCGGAAGCATCGATTGTTGAGAGGTACATTGCAGAAGAGGCAATTGAGTTTTGTTCAAACTATTTGTCAGAAGTGGATGCTGTAGGGGTTCCTAAGTCTCGTCATGATGGAAGATGTGAGGGTATGGGTACACAAGGTTTAAATGTCAAGAGTTTAAGTATTGATGTGGTTGTTCAAGCTCATCTGTATATTTTGAATAACACGGATGAAGTTCAACCTTACTTATCTGCTCACAAAAGCATCATAAAGAAAAGGCACCCCAAGATGAATGAAAGATGGTTGTTAAAAGAGCATAATAAGAGTTTCTCTGAGTGGTTTAAAGAGAAAATTGCTAATGATGATAGTGCATCTAATACAATTAAGTGGTTGTCTTATGAGCCGAAATGTAACATAATAACTTGGAGTGGATATGATATTAATAAAACTTGCTTTTATACAAAGTCAAAGGATGACCGTAGTACCACACAAAATTGTGGGGTGATGATTGTGGCCGAGTCCATGCACTTCTCTAGTGCTAAAGATAAAAATCCGGTTATGGCATCTACACCCTACTTTGGGGTGATTAAAGAGATTTGGGAAGTTGATTATGTTGTGTTTAAAGTTCCCGTTTTTAAATGCAAATGGTTTGATATCAATAGTGGTGTAAGAATCGATGAATTTGGAGTTACATTGGTTGATCTTAATAAGTTAGCTTATGCGGACGAACCTTTCATTATGGCGTCTCAAGCAAAACAAGTGTTTTATGTCACAGATCCTTCTGATAAAAGGTGGTCGGTGGTTATACAAGGAAAGATGCAAGATAGTGATGAAAATCAAGATGTCAACCTTGATATTTCTGAAACTCCTCCTTTCTCAATAAATGTGCCTACCTTCATTGAAGAAAATGAAGAGGATGATGTGCATGCTATTCGCACAGATCATGGAGAAGGGATATGGGAGGACTAGTAAGTTATTTATTTATTTATTTTGTGCTTGCTTTGATGTCTAATTGTTTATATTTTTGCTTAATTTAATGTCTAATTTTTTATATTTTTGCTATATTTTTTTGTCTAATTTGATGTCTAATTGTTTTTATTTTATGTGAACAGATACATGGCTGATTCAACAGACAACCCTTCTTCATCTAGTGACCCTACAAAAAAAAGAGTTAGAGGTCCCACTTTAATGACACAAATTGACAAAGTTCACCAAACAGGTGAGAAGATAAAGGTGAAGTTTGATCCAAGAACCCATGAATGTACGGGTTTTGGTAAAAATGCTTCGAATTTTAAGAGTTACATAGCATCTCTTGCTCGGCAGAGATGTAGTATTTTGAAAGATGAATGGAAAAACGTAGATAATGACATAAAAGAGGCCATTTGGACTGATGTTCAGGTATTTTTGCTTATTTTGATGTCTAATTATGTTTTATATTCATATGCTAATAACATATGCTATATATTATATGTGTAGGCTCATTTCACTATTCCAGAACCTCTTGATGCAAAAAAGGATCCATTGAAGAAAGAGTGGATTAAATATGATGGAGAGCGATGGAGAGGTTTTAAGACACAGCTCACAAGTGAATATATTAGAAAGCCCAAAGATGGTCTCGCTCCTGCATATATCAGATATCCTTATATTAAAGAAGAAGTATGGAAAGAATTTCTGAAGTCTCGGGATTCATCTGAATTTAAGGTTAGTATGAGTTATAAATTTTTATTATGTTTATTGTGCTTAATAACATTTTTATTATGTTTAGTATGATTAGTAACTTTTTCAATTTTTAATAGGAAAAAAGTGAAAAGGGTGCAAAAAATGTGGCTAAGAATGCATACCCACATGTATTATCTCGTGGAGGGTATCGTTTGCTTGAAGAGAAAATGATAAATGAAAGGAGATTATCAAGAGCTGATTCTAATGTAGATGATACGGGTAGCCCATCTCCACCTTCACGCCATGAGTTATGGAAGAGAGCACGACAAAAGAAAGGGGGAGAATACACATCACAGGCTACACAAGTGGTTGCAGAGAAAATTGTAAGTAAAATTCTTCAAGTATCATTTTAATTTTGTTGGATAATTAGGTATATTGACAAAGTTGTGGTGCATTTGTAGGACTCTCTAGTTGAAGAAGTTGAAAAGGGTGCATTTGTTCCGGATGGACGTCACGATATCTTAACAGCAGCCATTGGAACATCTGAGCATGGAGGCCGTGTTCGTGGTGTTGGAAAACACCATAAACAGAGCACTTTCTTTGGAAGATCACGTCAAAGACAAGATATCGATGTATCAGAACAATTTGCACAATTGTCATCTCAATTGGAAACAAAAATTAGAGCGGATTTAGCGCAACAGTGGGTTGAAGAGCGTAAGGCAATGCAACAATCTTTCATGGAGACACTTAAGTCTATGGGTATCTCCCAAAGCACAGCAAATAATAATTGCATTGAACAAAGGGAAACTGTGGATGGAAGCGGAAAAGGAAGTTGTTCAATTGTAAAAGTAAGCAAAATGGAAGAGGAAGACAATGTTGAGAGATTAGTAAAAATGGTTCTGAAAAGGAGTGACACACAAATGGATTACTTTGAATTAGAATTAAGTCATTGTGTGAGTGTCTCAAATTTTTTTATGTCAACGAAATGTATCAGAGAGTTGTTGATGGGACAACATTGGCTTGACGTTTCTACTTTGCAAGTATGGTCCACGTAAGTATATTTTTATTACTCTCAAATATTTTAATATGTTATAACTCCTGTCACTTTGATTCTAATGTTTATGTTATAATTAGGTATATTCATCGTATGTGTATTGATACATCACAATCAGAAGTATATGGGATATTGGACCCTGCTGTGTGTTCGTATGTTGATAATGTGGCAAAAACTGAAGCAAAAGTTAGAAAATACATACAAGACATGTTACGTGATCACGAAGAGAAAGTGTGTAACTTGCTACCATTTATTCATGGGTATGTGAATGAAATTCTATTTTATAACTTTGTTAATATGAAATTCTGATTTTTGTACTTCAACACGCACATACAGATCTCATTGGCAATTAATAGTCATTTGTCCAAAAGACAATACGGTGGTCGTCTTCTGTTCACTTCATCGGGAACTTAATCAAACCATGACGAAACTTGTTACAAAGTAAGTTTATCTTTTATGTTCACAATATCTTATATACATAATTTATATACGTAATTTATATGGTTTTTTTGCCTTCTTTATTAGTGCTTTAGGGGTTCATCAAGCGGCACATGGCATTAGAAGAAAGCCTACATGGCTTCGACCCAAAGTAAGTGGTGTAAATTATAAGTATAAATTTATTTTTATCATATAAGTATTCACTAATAATGATGTCATATATTCATTTGTAGACAAGGAAACAAAATAACTCTGATGATTGTGGGTACTATGTGATGAAAAATATGTTGGATATTGTCTCTGCAAAGATAACCGATAATTGGATGACGGTAATAAATATAACTTTACTTTGTTATTTACTTTGCATTTTGCAACTTAATGTGAATTTTCCAAAATAACTCTATATTGTTATTTATGTGTTGTAGGTATTTAATGACCCAACAGAATTAAAAGAAGATGATTTGTATGATTTGCGACTCCGTTGGGCAACATGTTTCTTTGAGTTGTATAAAAGTTAAGCTTTATCTGGTAAGATATATAGAATTCTCTATTTGAAGATATTGACTTTGGTGTTGTCTTTTGGTTAATTGGTGTTATTATTTATTTTCAGGAAATTTGATTCAAGTGGGGGAAATATTGGTTGAATGTGTATTTTTTGTTGTTGTTGTTGTAGTAGTAAATTTTAGTATAAACCTCATATATATTGAGATGATTATATGTGTATACTAGTACATTTGGAAGAACATTATGTGTACTTGTACATTTGGAAGAATATATGTGTACTAGATATTTGGTTTATTGAATATTGGTGAGAAATATATGAAAATAGCGACCTAAAAATATATGGTCTATGTGAAGGAAATATTAGGTACCAAAATTTTTTTACAGGAATTGCTAAATAATTAGGTACCAAAGAAATTTACAGGAACTGCTAAAAAATAATAAAATTATATAAATTTTCTACAGTACTTTTTACATCGGGCGAAAGGAAAACCGATGTAAAAAGTACTATATGGCACACTTTTTACATCGGGCGAAATGATAACCGATGTAAAAAGTACTATATGGCACACTTTTTACATCGGGCGAAATGATAACTGATGTAAAAAGTACCCTGTATGGCATACTTTTTACATCGGGCGAAACGGGAACCGATGTAAAAAGTACCCTGTATGGCACACTTTTTACATCGGTTATTTGAAGGCACCGATGTAATAGGTTGGCTATTACATCAGTTTTATCTACCAACCGATGTAAAAAGTCCCTTTTACATTAGAAAAAAAAATTATATTTTTTTTTACATCAGACTTAAAAATTAACCGATGTGGTTGATATATTTTTTACATCGGTCCTAAAACCGATGTAAAATGTCTATGACTTATTACATCGGCTGCCTTTACATCGGACTCGGAACCGATGCATTATCAATTGATTCTAATGATTGTTTTGTGTTTGTAATGATCTTAGCAAGCTTTCTGGATAGTTGGATTGAAGAATAATGACCTGAATCGTAAATAACTATTATTAGGGTTTCGGCCAAGCTTTAGGGTTTCTTGATTCATCAAAGATAAATGAATTCTGGAAACATGGTTGTGTTGTATGGATCTTGAGGATCATGTTTCACTAATTAATTTGTAAAAATTGTACTGTTTTGTTGATATTCGAAATTCGTAGGTTTTATATATTATGAGATTTGCAGGAAAATTCGTGACAAACTTTGCAACAAAATTCGCAGGAACCAAGGTTGAAGATGACCTCTTGGCGCCATCAGAAAAATTCAAAAATTGGTTTAAATATTTTTTGTAATTGTTTCTATTTTATTTCAGCTAAGGCTGCTTGGCCCAGTGGTAATGGCTGCGCGTGTTATGGTTCAATACCTTGGTTCGATTCTTGGAGGCAGCATTCTTTTTATTTGATTTTCACATTCATTCACATAACTTAATATATTATGAATTTTTGTGGTTATCTAACAGATGCGCCCTTCTGGCTGGATGGTTGAAGTGTTTGTTTGTTGGTTGAGGGTCCTGGGTTCGAATCCCCCCCAGGTCATTTTGTTTTGTTTTGCTTTTTTTTGTTATGGTTTTTGCAGGTTATGAAACAAAACATAATGGTACTCATTCCATATCATATGCGCGCGCATAGCCCAGTGGCTGGCTTGTTGGTCTTGAGGGTGTGAAAGCCTAGGGACTGGGTTCGAATCCCAGCCCCAGGTATGTTTTTGTTCATGTTTTCTTCTATTTTATTTTTGTTTAATATATATATATTATAATTAATTTAGTTAATGATACTTAAAATAAAATGTTTATGTTATTTTCTATAATTCAAAATTCATCTTTTCAAAAATTAAACTTTATTAGTAAAATTATTTAATATTTATTTTGTTGTATATTATTAATATTATATAATTTTGTATAATTAATGTATATTAGATAATTAACCCTAATTTTATTTTCTAAACTCATAAACCCTAAATTATTTATATTAACCCTAATATTTTCATATAAAACCTAATTTTGTTTTTAAACCCTAGTTATTTTGTAAACAATTAATTAATTTATTTTAATTTTATAATTTGTTCATATTATATGTAGTTTTCTAATTTAAATAATTTAATTAAATAGTAAACCCTAATTTATTTTTCTAAATAGTTAAAAAACCTAATTTTATTTTGTAAATTTAATTTATTATTTTGTATGCTTATAATCAAATATTTTTATAATATGTGTATAAAATTAAATAATTAGACTATTAATCATATTTTATTAGTATATAATTGTTATTAATTATTTCCTTTATTTAAAATTCTTAAAAAATATTTATTTGATTAATTGTGAATTTTTAATTTATTTCTATATTATTATACTAACCACATTATATTTATTTATTTTATTTATTATTATTAACTTTCTTATATTTATTTATTTTTGTTTATTGTTACTAACCCACTTAATTATTCATTTATTTGCTTATTTAATTTATTTTAATTATTATGTAATTGTATCCAATATGTAATAGTTGTAGTAATTTTTATTATTTATTTTTAAATGCCATGGTTAGTAAAATAGGGAGTGTAAAACATGTTTGTATGTAAAATTGAATTTAGATCACTAATCTCAAGATAAATATTTGAACTTGTACACTCACACACGTAAGTCGATCTTGGATCGCCATCTCACTTCTTAAGGGTCACCTCTCATGTCGCCTAAACAAAAGGTCAAGTAAAGTGTAAAGCAAAAGTCCCTCATCTCATATCATCTAGTCCCTTAACAGATAAAAAGATCAAGTCCGTTCGTGGTTGCCTTCGTAATGATCTTGTCCCTTTCGAATAAAGATGATAAGTCCCTTCGAATTGCTTATACACCTTACAGTTGCCTAAATAACAATTGTCCCTTCACTTATCCCTCATACATCCAAGGTAATGACTACCTATTCCTTAATAATAGGGATAGTCTTACCATTTAAAGGACATTTAAGAACAGAAAAGATTTAACTTAGGGTAGGTTCCTCTTATGTACTTGCTCACTTTTCAAAAACATTTCAAACACTTCACATTACATTTCAAACAATTTTCAAAACAAAGTCTTTATATATATTCGTACATGGATCATTATAAAGTACTTAAGAAAATTTCTAATCACACACTACACCTTTAAAAAAAAAACATTTTAAAGTGAGCTAAGTAACTAAGAGCCCATGGATAACCATGGATGTAAAGGGTGCTAACACCTTCCCTTTACATAACCTACCCCCCGAACCCAAAAATCTTTTAAGGTCTTTCCTGTTCTTTTATGCCCTTTCCTTTGGATAAAATAAAAGTCGGTGGCGACTCTTGCTATCCGCAACATAACTAAAGTCAGTTCTCCCACCGTGTTACACTGGCGCACGAGAAAGCTTGACCTTCATTAGGTGTTTTGTGTTTGTTGTGAGATGAGAAAGAGGGACTCAAGTTGAGAAAGGACAAAAACTAGGGGAACTAAGACTCACCCTAAGTTGTTTATTCAAGGGATTTCCTATGGTTAGTGAGGTTTTATAATCCTAATGAAGGAGAAAATAAGAGGAAACTAGAAAGCAACTTACTTCTCTAAAGAAGTTACGTTGTTTCTAAAGAAGGGTTGACATGAAGTTGTACAAGACAAAGCCTAAAGGGCTAAGACAATCACAATGTGAAAGCATAAAGAAGATGAGGAAGAATTTTTATAACCAAAGCTTACCTCAACCTCCCTACAAAACAAAGGTTAGCTTTTCAATGTATATTGAAAGCATAAACAAGCAAAAGCACAAGTAAGGCTCAAACTAGCTATGGAATGGTACTAGGGTTTCCCTAAGGTTAAGACCTAAAATTAAAGGATCTTAAATGATAAAAAGCTTCTAAATTCAGTAGCTAAACCCTATTAAAGTGTTCTAAGATTGCAAAATCAAACACTAACAAACTATGCCCTAACTAAGCACTAAACCCTAAAGAAGTTCAAGGTGAAGTTAGATGAAGAAGTTAAATGAAAGTGCAAGGTAAACTTGTATCAAACCATGTGTGAATGGTAAAATCAGAACCTAACACTAATTATAAGTGTCTTAAAAAGTAAATGAAAGTGTGACCAAAGAGATTCAAGTATAAGAGATTGAATGGAGAAGGAATGAGAAGGAATGAACACATGGTTTCAAAAGAAGGCAAATGACTTAGGATAAAAGTCAAACATGAACAAACAAATTTGAATCTACCATACAAAAACCAAAGGCTAGATTGTAAGATAAAATGAATATTTGAATAAAAAATAAATCACAAAATAATAAGCATAAAGTGTTTTAGGGTTATGAGACAAAAAAGTTAGAATTAGAAGTTCTTATGTACAAAAGATTAGATTACCAAATGAAGTAAATGGACTCATGGCTTGGTAAAATGATGTGAAAATGGACGGGGACATACTATGAGATGTATAAGAAGTGTAATAAGTGGAGATAAGACTCACAAAATCAATTTAGAAGTATCAAAATGAAAGAAGAATGGGAATTAGGTAAAAGAAAGTACACATGAACAAATATGAGACTTAAGAACCAAGTAACCCCAAAAACTTAAAGGAGGGACCTATAATTGGACATAAATGACTTTTAAACATGTAAGGGACCCCTAAGGACTCAAGTAAAGGACCTCTAACGAATGACATAAATGCCTTACACAAGATGAGATTAGAAGGATGGAGAAAGAAGTCATAAAATGTGACTTATGAAACAAGGTACCAAATAAATGGTTATGGGCATGAAAAAAATATGAAAATTGGTATCCAAGGTCACAAACCAGGTAAAAAAAAACCTCTAAAAGGTCTCACAAAAAATCACATTTAAACTTAATCAAATGAAGGTGCAAAGTGGATTAGCGTTTTGGTGGATAAGGTTCAAAGGGAAGACTCAAAAGTGGACCAAAGATGACCTAAAAATCACAAGAAACATATTTTTGGGAACCTTAATGTGTCCTATGGATAGGGAAAAAAGAATTAGATCAAGACTATTTTTGGTTTGGAATAAATAAAATTGAGAAGCCAATGTAGTCAAGATGGAGAAAATCCAAAGGAAATAAAACGAAGATTAATTTCTGGACCAAAAATAAAAGAAAAATGAAATTAAAAATTATTGAAAATTTTGGAAAATGATGAAAAATGTCCATGGATTATTTGGGGATTTTTGGAGGTCATCTAGTATTTTTAGAAATTAGAAATTGAAATGAAAATAAAATGAAATTAAAAGGAAAAGAAAATTGTGCGATGGGTATATTCATAAACAAATTTATGTTGAAAATGGTTGGGCCTTGAAATTGAGGGGTGCGTATAACATTATAAGCCCAATCCAAATATAACCTGAACACATAGGCTTATGGTGAACCTAGGTCAAAGAAATGACTCACTCTGGGCCTTTTGATTCATCACACGCCTAATAACTGATCAAGGAAATTAAATCCAGTGGCCTACAATTGATGACACATGGGAATAGGGTGGAAAACACACATAGGAAGACTCAGGCCAATTAGTGAGGCATGTGATACACAAGTGTGTCATTTATTTGCTGGCAAAATTATGAACGCTAGATGAACATGATCAGACGGCTGAGACTTAATCTGAGGGAAAATATTTAGGGCACTATTCTGTCACCGGAGAAGACCTCTGGTCATCTTCTCTGGTGAGATTATGTTAGGGAAAATTATAAACCTCCACTAAAATGCAAACTAAAGCGATAAAAATGTTCCTTAGGTTGTGCACATCAAGAATCTAGGTTCAAAATTCCCTAATCATACACAAATAAGGCAAATCGAAGGGAAGAAGATTCAACCTAACAACTGCATCTAAGCACATAGTGTGCATATCATCTAGCCAGAAGATCACAAGCTTCTATTAAGCCACAAATGACATATAACAAGCAAAATTAAGTGAAATCGTACAAGTGAAATTCAAGATCAAACCTGTGAATGCAGATCTTCAATTTTTGAGGAAAACCAGATGTGAGGATCCAAAGTTTGATGCAATGTGATCTTGATCTTCAAATGAGTGAAATAAACACTCTAAGATGCCTGAATTCTTGATGGATTGTTGAAAAATTAGAAGTACAGTCACACATGTTCTTGAAGATTCAGATGAATTGAGCCATGGAGAGTGAGCAAAACTTGGAGATGATGATTAATGGATGAATATTGAAGTGTGATTGATGAAGAATAGTGCAATCTGAAGCCAAAATGCAGTGAGATCTTATTCTAAAACCAGAGAGAAATCAGAGCAAAACTTGGTGCAATCTTTTAGATTTTCGAGTAAATGAAGTTGGTTCCTACAATTAAGTTAGAGTGATCCTTATATATATGAGGTTAGAAGTTAACCAACTCTAGTTAATAGTTAGAACTAGAGTTAGAATTAACTTTAGGTGCAATGAGCAAATGGGGGTGTGGAGTGAAATGGAAATGCAGCTGAACTACTTGGCTCGAATTTTACTGAATGATCGGCTAGTTGAACTGACATCTTGGTTGGTCTCAGTTGTCCCATATCCAGTTTCTTGCAAATTGATAACGATATAACACTTATACTTGCTCCTAAATCACACATGGCTTTGTCTATAACTAAATTTCCTATTACACAAGGAATAGAGAAACTTCCTGGATCCTTCAGTTTAGGAGGCATGTTATTTTGAATAATTGCGCTACACTCAACAGTAAGTGTAACTGTTTCATTCTCCTCGATTTTCTTTTTGTTAGATAAGATCTCTTTTAGAAATTTAGCGTATGAGGGCATCTGAGTAATAACTTATGTGAAGAGTATGGTGATGTTTAATTGTTTCAGAAGCTCTACGAATTTCTTGAATTGTCCCATAGTCTTAGAATTTGTTAACCGTTGGGGGTACAAAATCAATGGTTTATACGGTGGCGGAGGTACATAAGGTTTTTCCTTTTCCTCGAACTCTTGTTCATTGGCTCCCTTTTTTCTGTGGTTTATCGTTTTTCGCAGTTGATTTCTTAGGCTGTTAATACATGGCTGGGTTTTCGATTCTAGGATCGGCAAGTTCGTCCAATTCTTTTTCGCTTCTTAGTATAACTGCATTTGCATGACCTTTAGGATTTGGTTGTGGATGTCCAGGAAATGTTCCATCTGGGGAATCAGTAGATGCTTGTTGTTGGGCTACTTGGAAGATTTGGGTTTCTAACATCTTATTATGAGTAACTAATGCATCTACTTTGGTCACCAATGATTTGATCTGCTCACTAGTATGGATGTTCTGGTTCAGGAAATCTTTGTTTGTTTGAGTTTGTGTAGCAATGAAATTTTCCATCATCAGTTCAAGGTTTGATTTCCTAGGAGCATTTGGATTGGGTGCGGAAACTTTTTGGTATCCTGGTGGTACAATTGGTGCTTGGTTAGGCGCATACAAGGCATTGTTATTCTTGTAAGATAAATTTGGATGATTCTTCCATCTTGGGTTGTAGGTATTATAGAATAAGGATTTCCTTGATCATAGTTCATCTGATATGTGGTTAATCCGGAAAGATGTTGACATTCAGGTGATGTGTGTCCTAGGATTCCACAAATTTCACAATTCGGAGTCACAACAGCCACGATGGCTGGTGGTGATATGGTCAAGGTATCAATTTTCTGAGCTATGGCATCCATCTTGGCATTTACGTGATCGGAACTGTTCACTTCGTACATTCCTCCTTTAGTTTGGTTATTCTCTTCAGGTATTCTTTCTCCTCCCCATTGGCTATGATTTTGATCCATGTTCTCAATTAGGTTGTAGGCTTATTCATATGGTCTATCCATAAGAGCGCCGCCCGCAGCAGCGTCTATCATCATCCTAGTGTTGTATAGAAGTCCATTATAGAAGGTTATGATGGTTATCCAATTTTCAAACCCATGGTGTGGACATAATCTTAATAGATCCTTGTATCTTTCCCACGCTTCATAGAGTGATTTAACATATTTTTTGTCAAAATCCGTTAATTTGATCTCTCAGCATAGCTGTCTTGCTTGGCGGGAAATATCGAGATAAGAAGACTTTCTTCCGTTCTGCCCGTGTTGTGACATAGTTGGCTGGTAGCGATTGTAACCATGCATATCTCTATCTCTTAAAGAGAACAAAAAGAGTCTCAGTCTTATTGCGTCTTGGGTTACACCATTTGCTTTCACTGTATCTGCATATTGCACGAACTTTCTTAGATACTCATTAGGATCATCCGTAGGATTCTCGGAAAACTGATTCTATTGTACAACTTGTAGCAGTGAAGGTTTCAGTTCAAAATCGTTTCGGGTTATGGCTAGTGCAACAATACTGTTGTGCGGTTCTTGTTGATTTGGAGTCGCATAGGACTTGAGTGAACGTGGTGCTCCTATGTTTTCAGCCATGTTTGATTCTTCAGCTGGTTCTGGTATAATATCTTCAGGAATAAGGGTTTTGTTGGGTTTGGTTTGGTGTCTCGAACTTATGAAACGTTCTACTTCGTCGATATAGGGTTCTAAGTCTTCGCCTCGGGAGTGAGTATTGGGCATACAATCGACAAAGGAAAGGTAAATTTGTTGCCTTAGTCTAGACGACGCAACAACAAATTGCACTATTGACTAAATCTAAGCCCCGACAACGACGCTAAAAACTTGATCGCGACTTTCTGAGTCTAACGGTTACTAACTGCAAGTTCATAGTCTATCGCGTAGTAATAAAAGATGTCGATCCCATAGAGACTCGATAATCAACCTAGCGATATCGGGTGTTACTATGTTTAGCTAAGGAGAGTGATATTTTTAGTTTTAGAAGGTGAGAAATTAATTAAGTTAAATTAATAATAAGGATATCGGTTCGTAATTGATTCGCCTTCACGAATTCAATAGAGGGTCAACTTATTAAGGTTTGTTAAGTTATCTCTTTGTAGAAACTGCCGGTTTAAAAGTTGTTAACTCACACTCTCGTGGTCTTGCCTATTACTATACTCCTAAGTTCAATTAAGCGCTCTCGTTGTGTTAATTCAAGTTAGAAATACTTTTTGGAAACCTAAAGGTTCTAATTGGTTTTAAAATGCTTCCGTTGTATTTAAAACAATGCCCGATTTCAGCTATCTGATTATGATCTCACACTCTCGTGGTCTTAATCCTAATCTTTTAGACTCTCTTACTCTCGTAATGAAAGTTGTTTACATTAAGAAATTGAAACCGGAAAGTAACTTAATTTAAGATATTAGCCTAATTCTACCGAATTCGTTCCGGTTAGACAATTACATACCGATTAACGGTTTAGCCAGACACATTAAATAAAAACAAAGAACGATGGAAGAAGAAGAATTGCATAATAATAATAAATGTAATAATAAGCAAACAATAAAGCATTAAAAATAGAAACCTGGTTGCAATGTTCTTGATCAATCAAACTTGAAGAAACTTAAAGACTAAAACCAATATTCAGTGGCTAGAAACAATTAAAATAGTGATAACTTCCTAATGATGGAAACTATCACTTAGGTTTGGTAATGGAAAAATAAAAGCGATATTGGAAAATAAATTTGAACTTCGAACGACAATGCGGAAGAAATTTGGGGTATGAACGAAGCTCCCTTTGAGCTTTGTTGTGGCTCCTATTTATAGCCTCCAAGGTTGGGTTTGTTGAGAACTTAACGAAATGGATTTAGCTTGTGCTTTGATTGATTAGCTTGGACTGAGGTTGATTAAGGTAGAGATAATCTCTCTGTTGAATGAGAAAAAAACGCATTACGTCTTTCTGTTTTGAATTCTGATACGTAAATAGGTTTCTGGAACTTTAATTGTGACGATCAACTTAAAGTTGTGACGACCAACTTAGGCTTGTGACACTCAACTTGAAGTTGAGACGGTCATCCTGGATTGGTGACGGTCGTCACTAATGTGTGATGGTCATCCCACAGTTGAATTTGCAAAATCTTATTTTTCTTCTTTTGTTTTGTTCTGTTTTGCTCCATTTCTTGTCCAATAAGTCTCATTTTCATATTTTGCCTCCAAAAGTCAAGTTAAATTGAATACCTGCAAAACAAACATAAAACTCGCGTAATATCGTTCGAAATGTATAAATTAACAAGTTAAAGAATCATAAATTGTATTAAATAATCGATACAAATTCGAGTTATCATAATTAACAACAAGATTCACAACAGGTTTTTTTTATAGTCCGAGCTAAGGATTAGACGCAATGCAATGCATACCAAACGGTACAATCCCAACTTGGAAGGAATCAAAATAAAATTTTATGGATATGTATTTCTTTAATGCTCAGTTTGTGGAAAGAAAAGGTAAAATTTCAAACTTCGATCAATAAGAATATGAGTAATTATATGATACATATGAGAGATTCAAGATGTTACACTGACACACTTTATTAGTGGTCTTAAAATCCCAACATGAATGCTTCTAGATGCCTTAATAGGAGATACCCTAAGAACTAAGAATGAAGATAAGGTGAAAACACTGATTGAAAATATGTGTCAAAATGAGTATCACTCAAATGATCGAATAATGAAACCAAATGATATTCTGTAGTAGATTTAAACACAATAATATTAGCTAAACTTAAGTTGATCTCGAAACATTTAGTTGCATCCTCGTTGGGTCCAACTAATGTGAGTCAAGTTCAGGCACTAAGTGTAATTTTTGTAGGGGAATGACATGCCAAAGGAAATCGTGTACCAGATGAGGTTAACGCTGAAGCTCAATATGCAAACTTTCAGAAAAATAATCCTAATCCTAAAACCTATAATCCTGGTTTGAAATATCATCCAAATTTTAAGTGGAACAATAATAAGACTTTGAATTCAAATCAAAGAGTTCCACAGGTTCCCCAACCACCACAAAGGAAACCACGTCACTTGAGGAAGCGTTAACCAACTTCATGAAAGACACTCAAACAAGTTTCGATCAGGTTAGAAGGAATCATGAAGAAATTTTTAAGACTCATTAAGAGATGACAAAAAGTAAAGACACCATGAGCAAAAATACCGAAGCATCAATAATTTTTTTGAAAATGCAAGTCAATAAATTATCTTATCAAGTGGCAGCACAAGCTAGTTCAAGTGGAGGATTTACTGGTAACACTATATATAACCTAAAAATGAGAATTGCAAAGCCATTGAGTTGAAAATTTTCACACAAGAAGGTACAATAACCAGAAGTAGATCTTATATCAATCAATGAACACACATAATCAATATCAATATAAGTCTTCTTAGTTAAAATTTCACCTTTTTTAAACACGATTTTTCTTCTTGGAGTGACTTTGAGATATTATAAAACATGGTCAACTGCTTGCAAATCTCACACCATTGGGCCATGCTTGAATTGGATCATCATATTGATTACATACGACAAACCTAACCTAGTGTGTGCGAATTAATCAACTTTCCAACAAAAACATATGATATAGACCCTTGTCAACTTTAGTACTTTCCTCATCATATATCATCCTATTGTTCAATAGGAACACTATTAGGTTTGTATTCAAGTTTTTCTATTTCATGCACATGAAAAACATATTTTCTCTAAGAGATAAAAATGACTTTATTTAAATGGACTACCTCAATTCCCAATAAATATTTGAGTTCTTCAATTTCCTTCAATTCAAGTTCTGATGATAATTTCATTTTATATAATTTCTCACTCAAATTCTCTCCTATAATAATACTATCATCAACATAAACACAAAGTATAGTTGATGATAATATAAGGTCTTCTTCAATTGACACACCTGATTGAAAATATATCTATACCAAATAACTTCGACCTGTCTTAAAAACTCATAAACATATTGACCACTTTATTGTTTCAAATTACTAAAATCCTTAAACAATTAATATCGATGAGATAAATCAGAGCTAATAGAATATTATTTTAAATGATCCCATACCTCTTTAATTTTCTGAAATCACCCAAAATTGCATTTGAATTCCTGGAGTGGAGATATTAAGAAACACCAAGTAATGATGTGATGATTGTCACTTTCCCTATGATCTCTCATAACACCAAAACAACCTTTCAAGAATCCAATTGTTGCTTTAGTCCAATGATTTTAATGATAACCATTAAGAATAATTGTAATAGAAATTTTCAAAAGAAGAATCAACACTATGAGAGAAGACTTGAGAAAAACGAAAAAATAATATAATTTACAAATTAATTTTTAATTAGAATAAGTGTCACATATATTCCACCCTTTGCTGTCTTTTCATGAGAAAACACAAGATCTAAAGAATATATTATGTAGATATTATTACATTTCTCTTTATATAATTCTCTAACTCAAATTGGTTATTTATTTTTAGCCCATGAAACAAAAAAAAGAATAGAATATGCAGCAATTATTAAATAAATAAGCTGTTCCATATTCATTCCAATTGTACTTATACAGAAACATACCTGTTCTAATATTAGCTTCTTCTCACAGCCAAGCATGCTTTATAATTTTATACCTTATGTCTTTTTCTTTCACAAAATCAAAATACTATTCTTCTTATTCTTTATTATTATGGACTCTCCACCATGCTATACACCTAAAGAATTTCTTTGTTGTATTTGTGAATCTTATTCTTCTAGACTTGACCCTACTATCCACACTATAGTTTTATATCATTGTATACACACACGTGTGAATTAATTTGTGAGTGGAAATTCATAACACACTACCAACGGTTATATATGGTTGATGCCTTCCTCTCTTTCCCCCAAGCTATGTCTCATCTCATTCTAGCAAAACAATCAATCTATACAAAAAATAAGGAGCAAGCAATAAGAGAGAAAAGCATAATCTTAAATGCTCCTTCTTTCTTCTCTTTCACTAGCTAATTAAAATGGAGACAAGATGCTCTCATCAAATATCAATCATTCCATTCATCTTTTTATTTCTCCACTTCATATATCTTTTAGTAAAGGGTCCCTCCACATACAAATAATGCCACAATATTGTATTTAGAATCTAGAACCCATTTTCTTTTTTAATATATAATTAAATAAAGTTGTTCCATGAGAATCAATCCTTTTGGTCCTCACTAATATATGCTTCTTTTGTTGGCTCAAAATCAAGGTGATGGATGATATTTAGGAAAAAACCAAATTCCAAAAGCATCTATATTAATTATTTCAAGAGTGCGCTTCTGACGCGTCATAAAAATAAAAATATTGATATTATATTTATATTATTATAAACCGTTTATCAAATATCAATTCGGAAAGAAATATAAATATTATATATTATTGTAAACTGTTGTCAATCAGATATAATTCAGTAGTAAGAATCGGATCTTATAATTGCAAATGCTGAAATTTAAATAAATTTAAAGAGTGTTGTAAATTTGTTGTTACCACTTAAATATGAATAAAAAGAAGTAACTAGCATAGAAGTAAAAAAAAGAAAGTCAAAGATATATAGAATCTACAAAGTAGTTGTCTAGAAGAAAAACAAAAACATTATAGTAATTTGTTATCAACTATACAATGAGTCTCTCATTTATATTACATCACAACAAAAGAGAGACTATTATATTTATATATTTTTATGCTCCATCTTACCCCTTAATTAAGCTACTTAACTTAACAACAAAACTATAACTCAAATGGTTTCTTTACTAAGTTAACATTTGATGATACTTCTTTTGTTGACAACTTGCAAGAATCAGAAGTTTTTGGTTCTGCCTCAATCAGAAGCTGAACAACCTCTTTCATGGTTGGTCTACTCGCCGGTGCTTTGTAACTGCATCGGATCGCAATTCTCAAAACCTTAACCATGTCATCTTTGAATGAACATGAGAGTTTTGGATCAAAAACTTCACTTGGTCTAGCTCCTTCTTTGCCTTCTACTTTGTTTGAAACCCAAAAGACAATGTTTCTGTTTTCTCCAAATTCTGACTCAATTGGCTTCCTCCCAGTTAACAGTTCCATCAAAATCACACCAAAACTGTACACATCACACTTTGTTGTGGCCCTTGGTGAATATGCATATTCTGTCACACCATCAAAACAAGTATTCAACAAATTTACAATATCATAAGAAGATTACTTGACACTCAAGTTAACCATATTTTTTGTTTTGAAAACTCTATCCAACCCTAGGAATGACTAGGTCTATCCCACCGTCCACCTGCGGAGGCAGGACTTGCCTGACACAAAAAATTGTTAGCACCTAACAGGATTCGGACACCTGATGTCTCAAACCTTCATCAACACATAACTAAGACATACTCTTAATTATATTACATGTTTTTCTGCGATCTGTACTAAAATAGTATGATAGAAACAAACAAATATGTAAATATTAAAAAAATATGCAAGCACATGAGAGTGAGAGATTATTTACCTGGGGCTAGGTAACCATAAGTTCCTGCAATGACAGTGGTAGTGGAATCCTTTCCACCTCTTGCTTGCAAAACCTTAGCAATCCCAAAATCAGCAACCTTAGGATGATAATCTTCATCCAAGAGAATATTAGTTGACTTAATATCTCTATGGATGATAGGAAAAACCAAATCATGATGAAGGTATGCAAGACCTTGAGCAATTCCAAGTGCAATCCTATGCCTTGTAGGCCAATCCAAATGAATCCAACCCTTGTGAAGTGAATCATACAAAGTACCATTTGGCATGTACTCATAAACCAACAAACTACAATCCAAACTTGAGAAGCAACAATATAACTTTACTATGTTCTTGTGTCTTATGCTTCCTAATGTTTCCACCTCAGCTTTCAATGCTTTGTCCACGAATAACGCGTCTTCGGGCGACGAGTCCTTCGAGCTTCGGCTCCAAAGGCGTTTAACCGCGACAACATCGCCACTTTTCAGCTCGATTTTGTATACGGTCCCGGACCCTCCATGTCCCATAATGTTCTTATCAACCAAAGACTCAACAATCTCTCTTTGATCAAAGCTTATCATGTGAAAGCTCTTGACATCATAAGAGAAAAAGGATGAAGAGAGCGTGTCTTCGTGCTCGACCGCAGCCGCGTCTTTGCCACATCTTTTTTTCAAGAACAAAGCAGCACATACAAAAATCAAAATCACAGACACAGCAGCCACCCAGATAGTGTTCATCTTCTTACTCTTGTAACCATGTGAACATAGTGGGAAGTTTTTTTGATCAGACGAATTCACATACACCGGAATCACCACGCATAAACCAGGATTTCCTGCAAAGCTTTCAACTAAACCTCCTTTAATGAGTTTGGGAGGAATTGGACCAGAAAGAAGATTGTGTGAGAAGTTAATGGAATTCGGCAACAACACGGAGAGGCTTTCGGGGATGTTTCCGGTTAAAAGATTATTGGAAAGGTCAAGAAGGTTAAGTGACTCCAAAGAAGAAAGTGAACTAGGAATAGAAGAATTCAGCTTGTTGCCTTGTAGCATAAGCAAGTTAAGCTTTCTAAGGTTACCGATTTCGGAAGGGATTGGACCGAAAAGAAAGTTATAACTGAAATCAATTTTGACAAGGCTAAAAGCTCTAGAGATTGTTGGTGTTATTTCTCCTGAAATCTTGTTCCTCTGAAGGAAAAGTTCAGACAAGTTTCTAGAGTTTCCGTTAATCTCAGGAATGGAACCGGTAAAGTTGTTACTACTCAAATCAATGATTGAAACATGAGGCAAACTCAAGAGTCCTTTTGGAACTGAACCTTGTAACCGGTTATTACTGACTCGAAACCGTAACAGAAACATGCAGTTGGCATAACTTTCTGGTATAAAACCAGATAAAAAGTTATCCAAAACAAGAAAATATAACAGTTTACCTCCTTCACAGACATGTTCTGGTAAAGGACCAGACAATTTGTTTTCTGACAAATCAACAAGAGCCAATCCTGATAACTGTCCTAGTTTCTTAGGAATATGTCCGCTTAAGAAATTGTCGTAAAGCGACAACATTCGGAGTGTTGTGGAGGTTTCGATTTCGTCTGGAATTTGGCCTGTGAGACTGTTATTGTAAAGCTGAAGAACTTGAAGCTTTGGAAGTTTACAAACAGAAGAAGGGATTGTTCCGGTTAGCTTGTTTACCGACATATCCAAGTCGATGAGTTCGGTTAAGTTTCCGAGCTCTTCTGGAATGTTACCAACAAGGTGGTAGTTATAGTAAAGTTCAAGCTGTTGCAAGTTTTTCAACAAACCAAGCTCTTTTGGAATTTGACCTGTGAGGAAATTTCCACTCAATTCAAGATCAATGAGAGTTGTTATGTTTGATATGGATGGTGGAATCTGACCATGCAACATGCATGTTGATAGAACCATAGACTTGAGATTTTTCAATCTTTCAAAGCTTTTTGGTAACTCCCATAGGTTGAAACCATTGTTTTCGTTGAAGTTGAGAATTTCGAGGTTTGTGAGATTGAAAACTGACATGGGGAAGTCCCCGGTGAAGGAGTTGTACGATAAGTCGAGGATTCTCAGAGATTTCAAAGATGAGAAATCCGGAAGTGTTCCTGACTGGTGCATCTGGTTCATGATCAACTGTTCTATACGAGAACAGTTGATTATGCTGTTTATTGGAAACTTGACTTTTGTCAAACCGAGGTTTAGGACGCGTAAATTTGGAAGGTAAGAACAAATATCTGTAGGGAAATTTCCCGAAAGAGACGACCAACCTGAAAAATCGAGTTTTATAATATCGTGTTTATCGTCGCATGTGATTCCGGTGAAATCGCATATTGGTTTTTCGACTTTGCTTGCGCCCCAATCAAAAGGATAGTTTCCTGAGAGAGAGTCTTTCATGACAGAAAAAAACTGAGTTTGGTTTGTATTGATAGCATATGATATGTTGGTGATGCAAACAAAAAGTATAACAAGTATGAGTCTAAAGAAGTGAGTCATTTTGATTTTTGAGGAGAGAGAAAGAGAGAGAATTTGAAGTGTGAGAGATTTTGCAAAGAAAGAGAAGAGTGAGAGATGTATATAAGATGGAAATATTTGAGTGGATGAGTTATGGAAAAGTAGGTTCTTGTTGTAGTATTAGTATTGGAAGAGAGGGGTGAACATCTTTTGGTAAAGGCTCTTTATGTTTATACTCTATTCCACTATGTGTAAAGGGGAATAAAGGGTGATTTTATTAGGGTGTAGGGATATAAAAGGAAGTGAAATAATTGTGTTTATGAGAGAAAAGAAAGAAAATTTATGATGGGGGATATTATGGAACTAGAAATATCAAAAAAGGTGATTGAAAAGATAATAATTGGAGAAGGTATTTTTGTGAGACTATACTTTATGCTAATATATCATCAAGAATAATACTTCATGTGATTCTAACAACTTTTTGTTTCATACAGGTTAGTTAAATTAAAAGAGGTTAGTTAAGTTAAATGTTTCTCAATGGATCGATAAAAATCGATGAATCACAATGTTCTTTGGAATCACATGAACAAACGGTAACTGAAAGAACCAAAGAATAAGTGATCGCAAGTTTAAACCTAAGTATACACAGATATAGACTAGAGCTATTGTAGTCAAATGGGTATATAAAGTACAACAACTTCTAGAAGGTTCCATTACCAAACATAAGGAAATAATTGTTGAAAAGAGACTCTTACAAAAGTCAACCCTAAACTTCATAGTACAGTACCTGAAATTCCTTAAAGTATGGTCATAGCCTACAAGAATAGGTTGATATACATGCATTATAAAGTTAAGAACATTTTCCATCTTGTGAACAAGTGAAAAATACAAATACTACTACTCATTAAATAAAAATGAAGAAAAAAAGTAAAATCAATTTTGATAAAAGATAGAAAAAGTTATCCATCTTTATCAACCTTACAGTGAAAAACAAATATGCCTAATGGAAAATAAAAATATATATAGAAATGATATGTTGGTTTTCACAGTAAATTCCACTTATTTCTTATATTCAACATCTAAATTCTACACTAAATTCCACTTAATATATATATATATATATATATATATATATATATATATATATATATATATATATATATATTAAATATTCTCAATATTGATGTTTGAATTTTATCTTTTGATGAAATATTCCCTTTCTTTTCTTGTTTTCGAATTTCACTAAGAGAGAAATATAAACATATATTGGTTGAATTGTTAGCATCAAAAGGTAGGGGACTATTATATATTCTATGTTTAATCAAATATATAAAAAAGATAATGGACCATTCTTGAAGTGAACATGTCATAACTAGTGCATCATTGTTTGTTTGTATCCCCCTCTCTATCTCTTGGTAAAGCAAATCCACTATATCCTATATTAATGTGTTTTATAAAAGAGAATAAGAACATACAAAGATTGCTAGTTGCAATATCTTGTTGTAAGGATAAAGATGAACTTGGCCACCAAATCATTCTTTGGGGACCATTGTGGTTTACTTAATATAGAGGTTTTCTATTTTGTTCCATCACATAATAAATCTAAGTTACTAAATTATTAATTTGCATTAAATGTGTATGAATTCAACCTCATTAAAATAATTATTGCCATTTGTCTAGCTTGCATGGATTGGACTAATCTTCAATTGGAAATTCCATCTCTTATTTCAAAGCTTCCATCATCTAGATAATGTAAATGAGTCATGTAATGGTACGGAGCAAAACAATCAAACTCAAAATATATTATAGATTATCCATATTAAATCTATAATTTAAAATACAAAACAAGCAAAATAGCTAGGTTCTGAGTCTTAATCTGATATTTTTACTGTGACATTACATAACAATACAATACAATAACTAGCATCAGAGATTACTCTTGTAAACTCACATTGATTATCAAATCTCACAATGATTAGAGATAAAAATTGAAAAGACTTTATATGAAATCACATCTCTCATCTTACAAGTCAATTTGATACATTTGAGTTAACCTTAAACTCTAACTCTTAAATGATATCAAATGTATGCTATTAGGTCAACATTCATTCATATTCACGCTTTAGATGCCAAATCATAGGCTTAATGTGTGTGTGTGTGTGCGTGGGGGGGGGGGGGGGGGTTTAATGTGTGTGGGTTTAAAAGTCACACATAAGACAATATTTGATATGAATATGTGTTTATATGTGGGGAGAATCCTCACCTTACAAATCGATTTTGTGGGGATGAGTTATGTCCAACCGATTTTGTGGGGATGAGTTATGTCCAACTCATACATTAGAGTCTGATTTAATATGTGTTGGGTGACTTACTATCTGATTTTTGCTATTGGAAGGGATGAGTTAAATCCAAATCATTCATTTTATGATGATAGTAGATAATATCATAAATCTAATGTTGGGATTTTCGAACAGTCCACACTTCAGACTCATTGAGACCCAAGGGTGAGGAGGTGCGTTGAAAATTCTAACTTTGCCACGGTCCTACTACTACAAATAATACATTTCATGACGAAATTTTCACTTTAGTCAAAGAAAATTCGAGGCCAAATGACCTTAAACATGTCATTTTTTGTAAAGTTTCATCATTTCCCCCAGTTTTGTAGAAAATCAACATGTTATATATATCAGGGTTTGAGTTTCGTTCCTAACTTCTACAAATTTATGCTTTATTTAGAACCAAAATTTCACCTTTATTTTGTGAATAATCTTATACATCGGTTCTTTAGAAAATTGACATCATAAATTGATTAATATTATATTTAAATAAATTAAATGCAATTTTTATCTCGGTTGGTTCCCTCATTTTTCAGAAAATCGAGATGTTAACTCAAATTATTATTTTACTCTTTCCTCAAAATGTTAAGTCTCATTCATTCACTTTTGATGCCCTGGAACATTTCTCTAACTGAAACACCATTCTCTCCACCTAACTAACCGAAACAACATTCTCTCCACCTAACAAACTGAAACAACATCTTCTCCAAGGAGGGGAGGAAGTAATATCTAATCTCAAATAAACGCTTTTCTTCACATTTCTGGTATTTAGAACTCTCTCATGTGAATGTTGTTGTTGTTATCGTCGTTGTTGTGAGTGCTTTTGGATTTTGAGTGATGTCAAAACTAGGATAGTGTAGCGTTATGTATATTGGACGATATCTTCCCATTCTAGATGTGAATCTTAACATTAGGATGCATTAAAATAATTTAGAAAGGATTTACAAAAGATTTCATGCATTAAAAATGATTTAGTTAAGGTTTCATGTGAAAAACAGGTATATAGATTGGCCTATGTAAAATTTGTTTTCTTTATGTGCTGACTGATGTGTTGCCTCATCAGGTCGACCTATAAGATTCCAGGCTGGCCTATAAAAGTTGTTGCTTTAGTATAGGTCGACCTATAAATTTTTTAGGTCGGCTCCTACAGAACAATATTGAAGCCTATAGGTTATGTCAATAGACTACATCACAGGTCGGCATATGAAGGTTATGGATCGGCCTATACGTGTTCTGACCTTAAAAATTTCATTTTTGCTCCAACTTCTTGCATTCTGTTTGCTTATTTTTCCCCCATACCTATATATACACATACATGTGTTATATCCATGGTTTTAGGATTGACAACAATTTTACTAAAACATGGTTCACAGCAGGATGTTGTATGTGATGTTGTAAAATGTTGTTCAGTTCACCTTGTGTGAAGATGTCCTGACAAATGTTGTAACATGTTATACCAGAGCATATGTTCTATCTGTTTTAATTCTTGATAAGCTTTGTTTTGATTTCGTAAGAGTCCTTTTGGAATTATCTCACTTATTTTCGTAGGTCAAAAAGATTTTATATGGAACAATTTATATCTCTAGCTGTACACAAGTTGCCAACATTGGTCGAAAAGAAAATTTAGGAAACTTTGTATTTTGTTCCAAGTTTTAAGGAGATTTTTCTGCATATCTGATGGAGCTCTTAGCGTATAGATCAAGAAGTATTTGGGTGAAGATTGCGAAGCCCATGGATTGCTAAGGAGTATTTAAAGAGTACTTGATCTAATGTAATCACAGACTTTTACTATTGTAAAAACTAGGGGAAGATTTAGAAACTTAGGTTTTGAGAGTCTCTTGTGTGTGACTTTGTAAGTCACCCTTTGTATCTTTTGACGCATCATGGTAGACATATTGTTTGGTGTTTATTGCTCACTCAAAATCTTTTAAGCATAAAGTGTATTGTTCTTGGTGGAAGCTTTTAACCACGACCAAATATTGTTCTTGGTCAAGAGTTTTGACCTAGTATTGTTCTTGATAAGAAAAAGGGTACATCTTTCCTTTTGGTTTCTTGAGGAAACAATCATTGGGATTATGATTGCTTGTTAGGAAGTAAGAGAGGGATTTCATATTTAGATGGACTTCTAGGTAGAATTTGCCCAAGGTAGGGATTAGGAGAGAAGTTGTAAATGAGGGAGTTTAGCTTTGAACTAATACTATCATAGTGATTTTCCTTCCTGGTTTAGATGCCCCCGGATATAGGTGATGTCACACCAAACCGGGTTAACAATTAATCGTGTCAATTTATCTTTCTGCACTTTACTTTCTATATGATTTAAAAGATTGTTAAATTGTTCTGTAAGTATGAAGATGTCAAAACATATGTTATGAATTTGTGTTCTGATTTTTTGTGGATACAATATTGAGGCAAGAGCCACGTTGGTAACTATTTCAAATCTTTTACGCCACTCCCTTGTCAGAATTTATTCAATGCTGATAATCATGATGTTTTGCATTAATTGTTTTCCACTAATTGCGTTTTTTTACCGTTTTAAAACTCACTATTTATATGTGTTTTTACCTCACTTATACTTTTCACACTTTCACTTTCACCTTCACTTTCACCTTCACTCTCTTGTTTCTATTTTCATTGCATTCACTGCATTCTTGCTCCAAACCTTAATCTTGGTAATCAATGACTTCCTCCTCTCAAGACGTTCAACAAGCTTCTTCTCAACAAGCTTCAGTTACTCAAACCTCAGAAGAACACCACACCTCACCAGTCAAAACACTTCTCACTTTGTAGAGAAACTTGAAGTTCTTTGTGAGTTATTTGTTGATTTTGAAACTTTGAAGGATAATGGGTTTGATTTAACGCCAGAAGTCACAACTCAAGACTGGAAAAAGTACTTTGACCGTCTGATGGGTCCAATTTTTCCTAAGTTGGTAAAGGAATTTTGGATCTTTGCTACTGCTATCCACACTCAAGTAACTTCTTACATTCTAGGTAAGAAGATTTTCATCACGAAAGATCATATTCCAGACCGATACAATCCGATGGAACTGGAATCAAGTGCAGTGAAATTGATAAAATTTCTGATACTTCCATCATCTCCCAAGAAATTTTCATAAATAGACAACCCTCTAACAAAATCAAAGATCTGATGGGTCATCTGAGAATTTGGGCCAAGATCATTCTAGGTTGCATCAGCCACAAGAAAGCTATTAACTCCCTAGATTACATTAACGT
Organism: Lathyrus aphaca; assembly: GCA_963966055.1. Lineage (NCBI taxonomy): Eukaryota > Viridiplantae > Streptophyta > Magnoliopsida > Fabales > Fabaceae > Lathyrus > Lathyrus aphaca. Next base: position 31,156,357 of record OZ014524.1, on the reverse strand, counting down.
GGATCAGCAATTTCTGATGTACTTCATCTCCACCAAAAAGAAGGTCAAACTTGCACACTGACTGTTCAACCATCTGAAGAATAGTGTGAAGGAAACTAGAGAATGAGAGAAGACTAAGAGAGATTGGATTCCACTAGGTAGGCTTATTTCAGACATTCTGACTGAAAATAAGCTTGTAGATCACCTGGCTGAAGCTTAGCAAATTGAAATTCTAGAAACAAATGCTGGAAAGCGCCTGAATGCAAAGAATCTGAAGAAGATGAAGTTCATAAAGACCATCAAGAACGACCCCGTTTTGTATTCTATAGACGTTATCACAACCAGGAAGATTTGTCTGAAGGATTTTCCTCTGTTCTCTGCTGATACTCCACTAGAAGTTGTTGTCAAATACTTGGAATCTTGCAAGCTTGATGGAGTTGATCCTCTTTTCAATACTGAAGAACTTATAAGACCGGCTCCAGAAGTTGCTACCAAGAAGAACAAGAAAAGGAAAGATTTTGAAGGAACCTCTCAGAAGACACCAAAGATGGCAAGAAAGAAAGGTACGTCCTCTTCCCCATATGATTTTATTTCTGTTGTAGAATCCGTAACATAACAACAATTGAAAACCCTTCTGATACCACTCCTTCTTTCATTCCTGTAACTTCTAAAATCCATGTCTCTAATATTCCTCAACAAGAACTTCCTCAATCCTCTGAGAATATCCCTCTACCACAATACACTCAACCAGAAACTACCACACAATCTGAAATAATTCCATTCCAAACTTCTCAACCTGAAAACCCTTCTTCATCTCCAAAACCCCTCTGAACCACACTCACCAAAAACTCTAGCTGACTTTGATATGCCTATTGATCCAGCACCTCCCTTTGATCTAAACACTTCAACATTTGTTGAAACCCACCCAGAACTTCAACAAGTTCTCTCTGATATTGATGTTTTTCCCTCTTTTATTGTTGCCTCTCAAGCTCAAACCTCTAATCCACCTCCACCACCTTCTACTCAACAGATTCCTGGAATCAACTACCCCCTAAACTCTAACTATTCAAGACTTGTTTTTGACTTGTCCCCTATACGTGAAGAATCCTTATCTTCTTAGGCATTAACACCTCCTAAAACTCCCACTTACATTACCATTCCAGACAGTCCCTCTCCAACCAATGAACCTGAAGACCCACTTAGAACATTCATTGATGTAGAAGCCCTACAAAAACTCTCATATGTCTCAAACAAAACTGTTATACCCAAAACAAAACCTGAACCAACCAAATCAGATGTTGGTACATTGTTCCTAGCTTTCAAAGCATAAATAAAATGCAGGCTGGAAGATCTGAAGACTGCCTGTGCAAAAAATCTTGACCCTGCTGCTTCTGACTTTCTCTTGACAATATTCAGAAAGTGGTTTAATTCTGAAACCAAGAAGCTGAAAGATATCTTCCATGATATTGCTCAGCAGAATTTATGTGACAGTCTGAAATAAATTGTCACAAACTTGGAGAAGAAGAAAACCCATCTTCTAGATGATAAACCTTGGAAAGAACCAGAACCAAATGAGTTAACTTCTGCATTTCAGCTGGTTATCGTTCCTTCTACTAAATATAAAGGAAAAGAAGTTGTTGAAGAACCTTCTGCTGAAGAACCCTCTGTAGAAACTTCTACTCAAGCTGCTGCAATTGTTGAAGAATTTCCCCCAACATCTTTGTTTCTGAAGACTCTGGATGAACTGAAGAAAGAGAATGAGTTTGTTAAGTAGAGTTTGGATAAGCAAGATGAGACAAATGTTGAACTCAAGACAATGATTGGGCAACAAGTTGAATCAACTTCTCAGATCAAGTCTCTTCTGGAAGCATTGGTCACCAAGATTAACCCCCAACCTTGATCATCTTAATTGTTGTTTCTGTTGCTTATTTTCTTGTTGTTTTGTTTGCATCTCATATTCTCAATTTTCTTTGATTAATGAAAATCTTCTATTTTGGTTGTGTTTATTTCAATTTTTTTTCTTCTGATTATCCGCTTTTTGAATTATGACAAAAAGGGGGAGAACGTAAACTATTTTGTTCCATAACAGTCTACCAAGGCTAAACCTCAAACATCCTAATATTCTGATAAAATTGTCTAAACTTCTTAAGAGCAAAATAAGTAATTAACTCAAGGGGAGCATAAGCTACAAGAACTTCTCATAAGAAATTTATGAAGAAACATCTCATCATCATAAAGGGAGTTTCTCTAACTTCTATTTCTTTTTGTTCTTAATCAAAATAGTGTTTTGTCATCATCAAAAAGGGGAAGATTGTTAGAACAAGATTTGATTCTACTTCTCTTTTATAGTTTTGATGATAACAATATTTATAAGAAAAAAATATAGCACTTAAAATTATCTTGTATGTGCAGGACAAAAGTTCTTATGATAAGACAAAAGCTAAAGTGACTCACATCTTCTACAGTAAAGTAAGTGAAGTGTATTACTCTAAGAAGATCTGATATCAAATCAAATAAGAAGTTCTCATCAAGTAAAGAACCAAGCTGCGAATTTTCATATATACTCTGATGCGAATTCAACATCTTCTGATTCTCTAAATCATGCTCATTTATGAGAGAATCAAGAAATAACGGCTGAGAATGAGATCTCTTATTTTTGGAAAGGTCTTTATGATATTTATCATGCATCCAAAAATGACACCATATGTTTCCAACAGATCTCTTCATAAACAATCTATAAAAATGGATCATTTGAAGAAATTGAAGCTCTTCTCTCGCGTGAATTCATACAATCAATTTCTTTTTTTCTATTCTTAATTTTGTAAAAACTATCAATGTGTGATAACTGCTTTTTGAAGCATTTTTGTTACAAACCTTGTAAAGAAAATTTGATTTTCCTTGAGTGACTAGTGTAGTCAGTACACTCAAGAAGACTTTGACTATAGGTCTTAGTGATTGTATTCAAAGTTTTGAATAATGGATTAAGACCTCGTTGAGAGAGGCGAAATCACCTCGGCGGGTGGACTGAATGTAGTTTGAGTTCAAACGAACCAGGATAAATCAAAGTTTCATTTGTTTTCATTGTTTTTGAAAACCCAATTCCAACCCCCATTCCTTGTGTTTTTGCACTTTCACACGAAACAATTTATGATGATAGCAGTACTGGCTGATGAGCTCACACACTTGGTAGACCCTGATGGTAGTATTGTTGCCGGATTAACTAGGATTGCACACTTAGTCCGTGGGGCGCGGGGGGGGGGGGGGGCTATCTAGTATTATTTTTATTTCTAGATGATTTGTATATTGTTGTATTATATGTATATTATGGGAGAACAATATATTATTATTATTATGTCTTCGTTTATTCCCTTACACTGCACTGATCTTGATTAAAAAACTTAAACAAATAAAAAAACCATTACAACATAATTAATCGATATTAAAAACTTAAAACCCTACCATATGCTTCAGGGCGTTCAACATTGTCATTATTTCATCAACTGATCTTGCCAGCTACTCATCGAATGCTAGCGGACCCCTTGTTAGTCTATGGCGAAATAATCTCCATATTTTGCTGACGTCTTCATCGTTCTTCAGCTCAATCAAATTATATTTCACACTACCATCACCCTAATCCTCCCTAAACTCGATCTTCAACATCTTTCTATTCTCACCATCAGGCAACAATTCCTTCAACTTCGAAGTCAGGCTGACAAAGGAGGTCGTGTCATTCGGGAGCATGAATTCGACCATTTGAGAACCTCTCTTGAAGTAATCTTCAGCCTTAATAAAAAAAAACTGGAATAGCCATTTTTCATATATGTTTACCCACAAGACCTAACCCCTATTTATACCAACGTGCAACAATTCTGAACCATACAAACTGTCGGTGCAATCACAACCATACAAAATTGTCTGCAAAATCTTAGTCGTTTAAAAAAACCCTAAGAAACCCTAAAATTATGTCTACCGGGAATTTCAAAGAATTTGAAATTTCTAATATACCAGATTTCTTAAAATATCTGGTATCAGGTAATATACCGATACTTTGAAATTATCGATATACCGGTATTTTCAAATAAATTACCGGGAATTTGATTATATACCAAAAATTTTGTTATACCTATCGGGAATTTGTTTTGGAAATTATTTATTAAAAATTTAGGGATATTTTTGTCATTATGTAAATTTGGGGTGCCACGGATGACGGGGGTTGGCAAATAGATTTCTCGTCGTCATAATATGTTCATCAGTTTTACAAGTCGCGTTGAGAACACTCATATCACTCTAATTCACCTCGTATGGGAACGACATATCCGCCATTCCGGAATTCTCCACTGGCGGCGGAAGAGGCTCAAACTACACAAACTATGCATCTACATATTCGTCTCAATCTCTCCTTTTCAATTTCAACCTCCATTTTTCTTAACTCCTCATCAATTGCACAAACCGAGCCACCTTGCTCAAGAGTCCTAGCTAGGAAAAAATGAAATTAAACGATGAGAAGAGCTTGATTCGCACAAGAAGCTTAGAGCTTATATTCTATGGAGTGCAAATGAAGGGATGATAAAGAGAAAGCGTGTCAGAGCATCAAGATATGGAGACCGAGATGCTTACTGGCCGGTGTAGCTCTGAAGGCTCTTCAAGGTTGGAGGCAACCACGAAGCTGCAGAAATCTTCTTCTTCAGGTAATTTCAACTCTGAACTCTTGATCGTGAATCCTCTTCTTCTTCCCCTTCGAATCTTCTTCTCCCGTTCTGTTGGTTGCAATTTTATTGATGTTATGCCTGTGATTGTTGTTGTTGCTGCTTCTATACGCTCGTGAGTGAGATGCAGAGAGATTAAATAATGAGCTCTGAGAATGAGTGATTTTGGAGTGATTTCTTGATAGGATCATGGAGTTATTCTTATATAATTTAAATATTAAGTAGAATATATTAAATATTAAGAAACCCTCTAAAACAAAAATCAGTTATGGTCTTATATACCATGCTTCCTTGATTGGTCAAGAAACTTCAAAGTTCAAGGGAAAAATTTCTCGTTCACTTGCTGCAAAGACAACATTGGCTATCAGGTATGATGCACTTGGTGATGGCAAAGACAACACCATGGGATTGGAGAATATGACCAAGCTTGAAGCACGATTGAGGCACCTCGAAGGCAAAGAATTAGGTCGATTTGGAGGTTCTGCCAAAGGGAAGCCCAAGATAGAAGCCTATGATAAGGAGAAAAAGAAAGGCACCGGAGAACTGATAACTTCCGCTAAGACATATAATACTGCAGCCGATTCCGTTATCGATCAAAAGTCTAATTTTGCAATGGATGAAGACACACCAGAACATGAAGTTGTGAAGAAAGAAAAGAAGAAGAAAAGGAGGGAATTTATCGAGAACAACGAGGAAATCGATGGAGAACAACCTGATTCTAATTCCACTAAACCTCATTCTAATTCCATCCCCACCATGGCCATAATTACATAACACCAGAGCCTTTTCAAGATCAAGTTGTAGTTTTGATAGGTGGTGCAGCTAGTGCAGTCAACATCTCTCAGGATGTGGCAACCGTTGCTAAAGAAGTTCACGTTGCAGCTAGATTGATTGAAGAAGATAAGCTTGGAAAGTTACCTGGCCATGATAATATATGGCTTCATTCTATGATTGACAGTGTTCATGAAGATGGCACAGTTGTTTTCCTAGATGGAAATGCAGTTATTGCCGATTTTATAGTACATTGCACAGGGTACAAGTATGAATTTCTTTTCCTTGAAACCAACGGTGTAGTAACAGTAGATGACAATCGTGTAGGACCACTCTATAAGCATGTTTTTCCACCGGCATTAGCTCCATGGCTTTCATTTGTTGGGTTGCCTTGGAAGGTTGCTCCCTTCCCCTTGTTTGAACTGCAGAGCAAGTGGATAGCTGGAGTTTTATCGAATCACATTGCCATTCCTTTAGAAGAGGAGATGGTTGAAGACATTGAAGCTTTCTGCTTGTCACTTGAAGCATCTGGTACTCCCAAGAGTCACACTCATAATATGAGCAAGAACCTTGCTCAGTGGGACTACAATAACTGGATTGCAGATCAGTGTGGTGTTCCTGCAATGGAAGAATGGAGAAGGTACTGGCCTGTTTCGCATCCATAATACGTATCGTCATGATCTTCAAATTTACAACTATGATGAGGGTCGTGTGCAGATGTCTGCGGCTGCAATTTCCTTAAGTCTTCTTGCCCTGGCGGATGAGCTTGACTTTCTTCATGGCTTTATTTTTTTAAAGTTTATTACAACCTTGAGGACATGGTTGTTCTAAAAGGGGTGAGTAATGAAAGGATGATGGAGTCATTCTTATATAATTTAAATATTAAGTAGAATATATTTTAATGGGTTTTAGTGTTTAGTTGGGTTTTTAGCCATCAAGCCTTTTTTTCTCTATCATCTATTATTAGCTCTATATATGTACTCATTGGGAGATTGGGGATGATTATCAAATGAATGAAAAGTTTTTCTCTATTTTTCTTAGATAGCTTTATTGTTTCTCTTAACTTTATTTAATCTTGTTAGGTTTAGCATTTGCTTCCTAACATTTCTGATATTGAAAGTGTTTTCTGAAACTGAATTGTGATTGAGATCCTCCCTCCCCCATTGTGATTGTGATGAATGAATATATAGTGTTGAGTGAGAGTAACTGTTTCTGTTAGCTGTTAAATCAGGTTTAACAGAGTTAAATCTCACTGTGCAAGTTGGTTAGGGGTTGGTGATCTGTTAACTGTCTCTGTTAAGTTCAGTTTGAGTTATTTATGAAATTAGTTGAGTGTATAAAATTCAGTTAGGTCTCTTATTGTTAACTTGTTGTGGCATTCTGTTAGTGTATTAATCCATCGCCTTCAATTAGTGGCTTCTACTGTTAAATCTGTTGAGTTGCATTGCACTTCAGTTGGTTATTTGTTGCGATTGAAATTAGCATGGGTTGAATTGGATAAGTGTTAAACCGTTAACAGTAATTCAACTAAGCTAAATGTGCAGTTAGAGTTAAAATGTTAATGGAATTGGTTTGTGAATCCTAATATGGTTGTTAGAGATTAATTTGAATTTTGAGGTTAGTTTGTTTGTTTTTACGTCAGTTGCATTTGTTGGACTTTATTGGATGTGAACTTGAGTTATGCTTGGAATGGAATTATGTTATGCTTGGAATGAATGCATGTGAAAGAACAATTGGTTTGAATTTGTGTAATTGAGAAGGTTAGAAAAATGTTGAAATGTTTCTAGGTTAGAATTTTAGAATTGATTTATTGGATTGAAACTGATACTTAGTTGGGATTTAGTGTAGGATTTGTTAGCATGAAACTGATAATCAATTAGAAATGCTTAGTGTTGAAAAAATGGAATTAGATGTTAGATGTCGTATTCTGCCTTATGTTAGTGCTAAGTTTAAAAATGGTGTGTTAATCATGTGTGTTGTTTTGCAAGGTCGGTGTACAAATGAAGAAAGGAGGCAAAGCCTGATCAAGGTGTGACACCAAAGCATGGAATGCCAAAAGTCATGGAAAAACTTGAAGACCAAGATAAGATGGCTTGTAGTTGAAAGAAGGAGACGGGAATAGGGTTTTGGAATAAATAGTTGACTTTGGTAAACTATGTGATCAAAAAGTCAACAGTTGGCCGAAATTCAACCCTAGGTGAATGACATCTAAAAATCTTGTAATTGTAATTTGGATTTTTGTAATGGATGTTTGAAGATTTTGTATTGAAGACTTTGACTTTTATAATGTAACTTGCTTTCCCTCCAAAGTTTTGAATATTTGAATATGTGTTGATCTTACTTTGAATGCATGAATCAAACAATAATCAATAGTAATTGCTAAGTAAGATTTTATATGAACATGATCCCCAAAATTCAAACTTATAAATGACTTTCAAAACCAACCATTCCATGATGCAAATTCACCATAACCAAATAATGTACCAAGTATTAGGGTTTCATGAAGGTTGATCTCAGAGAATGATACATCGAACTTGCAAACCATGATCTTTGAATCAAGTGATGTTATTTGAAGCATGCACTGGTGAAGTAATGACCTGAGTGATTATGGTTTGAATATGCATAAGAATGAATGATTGTACCTAAATGAATGATTAATAAGAAAACTATGTATGCAGAATGATTGTACCTAAATGAATGATTAATAAGAAAACTATGTATGCAGAGAGACAAAATTTGAAAAGTAGGATAAATTTTTGGACATGACAAACACTAAGAAACTCATCACATTTATTTCACATAACGCTCAAATAAGATTTATCAACAATAATATCTCAAAATTTTCCAAACATAAAAAAAGGGGGGACTGAAAGTGTAGTCACATTATCATATGGTATCATTTACTTATATTGATGTTTTTGTTAATTTGAATGTAGTTGTTAGAGTTTGTTTGCGTATTTGTAATTTGCTTATCATTTAATATTTGTTTGTTTGTACCTTATTCACATTCGAATTCTATTGTAATCACTAAGGCTATTTAGCAATTGTTGACACCTTAATATTCAATACATGTAGAGAGTTTGATTCCTTGCTAATGTCTCTTTTTTAGCCTAGCAAGTTGTCCTTTTGTCGTTTCATCAAACTTTACTTGAATCACAAGTTAGAAATCTTTAAATAAAGATGTTGAGTGTTTGAGTCGAATCATGTACTAAATGTGAGTCAAATCATAAATTTGTGAAAATTTTGGATTTGCTTATGGTCTGCTTGATTCAAATCATAAAACAAACCTGATTCAAATCATCGACTCTTGTGACTCGAATCAAGTTCTATCCATGTGTTGAATCATATATCTGAATAAAGTTATATTTGGGTTCTGATTTCATTGATTCGAATTATGAATCTAACTTGATTTGAATCATGATTTTTTCTTGACCTAAATCATGACTTCACAAAACCCAGTCTTTCCATCTTAGATATATAGTTGTTTCTTTAGTAAAAATAATAAGTGTTTGAAAAAGCAAAAAGGGAAAACCCCATTTTTGAGACAATACATAATTTTTCTTCTCTTCTTAAGTGTGTCTATACGCATTACAATTATTATTTCTCTTCTTCTCTAGAACAACTTCCTGGGTGTTAATCCATGTTAGATTCACATCTTTTTTGTTGCACTTTGTTCTTGTGAAATTTAGTGTTATTGATTGTGAATTAGAGATAGCGAGTTGATTGATCTTGTGTGTTCATCATGATTAATTAAGTTCATTATATCAATCAATAACCAAGACACATTTATCCAAAAATTAGAGAGAACATTGTGTGTGTTTTTCTTTCACCTACATCTAATTATTTGACTGTCACCTCGTGAATTAGAGTGTTTGTGAGATATTATAACACTATTCATCATCTTCATCCTTAGTCTTTTTCCATTTTTGAGGACCTCCATCTCTAAAGATTGAGTGTTGAGGAAGACTAGTGGTACATTAGGGTTTCTAATGTTTTTGTGTGAAGTTTTGTGTTTGTAATAGGTGCATATATCTTTTCCTCTTCCCTTATCTTCTTTTATTTTTCTTGTATATATTAATATTGATATTGCATTAGTGCATAATTGTATCAATTGTATTTCATATAGGTTAGACTTTGCTTATAGAGATTTAATATATAAGCTTAGGTTTATGAAGCATCAATCTTATTGGATTATCATATACACAATTATGTATTGAATGTATATCTATGTAAAGTATTTTTCAATCGCTTTGTTTACAACGAGTTTGGTTGTCTTGTAATTTGTTTTCATAAGAAGTAATAAAGTCTTTAGTTATATCATGTATTATTTCATTTGATTTAATTCATTGATGTGCGTCCAAGCTCTCCAGTTTTCTGTTTTGCTCCCGCGCTTCTTAAAATCTTTGCTTTCGTTAATGGGTCCTAAAACATTTTTGAAATTGTCTTAAAGGAAGAAAGTCTATTTAACCCCTATACTTTTTTGTGTTCATATTCTCAACAAACACTTTGTTGGTCCATAACGGGTGACGACCGTCACCCAGACTATTTAAATGTCGTCTTTGGAGAAAAAAATGGGCTTTTTGTTTTTTTTTTTTAATTTTAAAATTCATAACGTCATTTTTTGTTGTTGTGCTTTGTAAACACCCCAAATTTGCCCTCACCCCATGGCTTGTGATCATCTCATATGCATAAACACAATCATACAATCTCATATCTCATGTTTGATTCACTGCATAGTTTCTAAGTCATCTGCACCTAGGGTTTGTGATTTGAGCGATCCCAAAGCTTCTTGAGCCACTCCAAAGGCCACCAATCATCTCAAAGGGGTCCATGTGTGTTCTTATATCATATTTCATCTCCTCAGAGTCAAAATTGCAGAGGAATCACAAGAACTAGGGTTTGAGTGGATGCAGAGCCAGGTTGAACTGCACAGTTGACCTAAAATTAGGGTTTTGGTTTCAGAGGCCATAACCCCAATTTTTTTGGTCATTCTTGTTTCCATTGGTCTCTATATGGTATAGGGAGTATGCATATCAATTTTCATGAAGAAATTCCATGGGGAAGTCATCTGATCAAGAGTTGACTTTCTGGACAAGTCAGTGCAAAATCAGGGCATCTGAGGCCCCCAATGACCCAACCAATGGGTGATCTTCATCATTTTGAGTGTATATGATCTTTATTTGATCATGGAAGAAGTTTGAAGTTCATAAAATCAAGAATTTAGGGTTTTTGCAAAAGTTGACTTTTTGAGGCATAGTTGACTTTTCAAGAATGCCTCATTTTAGGCCAATTTTCAAGCCTTGATTCATGATCCAAAAAGGTTTCAAATGGAAAAACTTTGGTCATGAAAGTTGTAGATCTCATCTTTCCCTTTTCAAAAAGTACAAGAACATGATCAAACTCTTCATGGATCAAAAGTTATGACATTGCAAAGTTAGCAAAAATCATTGGTTTTCAAGTTATGCACCAAATGAAATTTTTGCAAAGTCTTGAACCAATGCATCATGCAGCCTCTAATTCATGTCAAACCATTATGTAAACATCCTCTAAGTCACAAAAATCAGATTTGGATCAAGTTTGCTCATGGTTTGGTTCATGTAACTTGACTTTTCTCATGAAAATCCATAAAGCTAACCAAGTTGCAAAACACTCATGAGCTTTTCACCAACTTGCTGCATTGAGCCTTGGGTCAAGCCAGCCTCTCACACTCACCATGCTGCACCAGAACCCAACTTGTACTTGCCTAAACTTGAGCCATGCCCTATCTTACACAAAAGTGGACTTTTTTTGCAAAAGTAGTCACACCTATCTCTGCAGGCCAGGTCACATCCATCAGCCACTTGCATTTGTTTATTGAATCAGTTTGCTGGCCATAACACATGAGAACCAAGGCTGAGACAACACCATTCATCACTTACACAAAAAACTCACCTCATTGCAAGTTCCTTCGAATCACTCTCCACAGTCTTCAAACACTCAAACTCTCATCATCACTCAACTCACCACACCTCATAGACAAGAAACACCCCAAGCATAAGCCTGAAACAAGCCTGAAAACTCCATTGCCATCATTCACCTCAAGCTGCAGTTTCATTCGAAACTCTTATCCTAGCTCACAAACACACCAACCAACACCACAAACCTTCTCAACACACTTCATAGATCACAAACAACCCCTTTCCACAGCCTGAAAGTGCCAGAATCTCATCTGCCATTGTTGACTGAACTGAAGCAGTTCCTTTCGAATCTTCTTCTCCAGCCAACACAAACTCATTTTGAGCATTCAAACACACTTGGGGGATCAAGTGGAGCAGCTTGCATCAAAGGAAACAGCCAGAAAGTCCCAAAACTGAAAGCTCCAAATCTCAGGTAGCTCGAAATTAATTTTTTCCAGAAATGACTTTTATTGTTACAAACTTGTTCTTCATGATCTCCTGATCATCCTGATGCTTTTAGTTTTTGAAATGGTTGTGTTTTGAGAATTTAATTTGTGTTTGAAGCTTACGAACCCTAGAACTTTCCCTCTTCGATTCAGCTTATTTAGGTAAGATAAATTTGTTTTAGGTTAGGGTTTTGATTCGTGAGGGTGTTAGAAACGTTTCCCAATTCATAGATTTCATTTATATTACGTTTTGAGGACGTTGGGTGATTTTCAGGTGAGCTTCTGGCCGGAGAAGACGACCGGAAGTCTTCTCCGGCCACCTGAGAGTGTTTATGCCCTAATTATGTAATTAAGTCAAGTTTGAATTCTGAGCGTTGATGAGCGTTGACCTGTTGACTTCCCTCCAGTTTGAATGGCCCAGATGCGCCTGATTAGCCCTAATTCTTCATTTAGTTTTAATTAATTGTAATTAGCTCAGATGCAACCTGGACCCTTAGATCACGCGCCAGTCAACCAGTTCAAATCCTGGGCGCATCCTGGCCCTCCATCCCTCTGACTTTTTATTTTATTTGTTTTAATTCATTTTTATTTCAATTAACTTGCACATTTAATTTAAAATAGCAAAAAATCCTTAAAAATTATGAAACTTTTTCTTTAAAGTTTTATTAATTTTTAAGACCCAAAAATATTTTTATTTTTATTTTTATCATTTAAAAAGTATTTTTAAATATTTAAAAGATTATTTTTAATTGATTAATGGGAATTAATTAATTAAAAATACTTTTAGGTATTTAAAAATTTCAAAAAAATTCATGAAATGTTCTAAGACATTTAGAAACATTGTCCAACCTTCAAACCAAATTTCTTTTTTGATCTTGATGCACTTTAAGAATTTTTCATTAAATTAAATCCTTTTTTATGCATTATTTTGATCATGGATTCAAAAATTCATTTCTGCCTATTGGTGAAGGTTGAGACATTGATTCTTCTTGCATTGTCTTTTGTTTAGCATGTGTTTTCAAGGATAAAAAGGCCATGATTTGTTCTTGCATTTTCAAATTGTTTGGCATTTGTTTTGTTAAGAACCCTAAAAAACCCTAATAACTTGTAAAATTCATATCTTGGGTTTGGTTGAGAGTTGAGAGCTCCCCTTTGGGCAGTGGTTTGTTATAGGTCTAGGGTTTCTTTGAGTGCCATTTTCCATTTTTTATCTTAGGGTTTGCTTCTGTTTTTGGTTTGTGTTTGATGTTTGATCCATAAACCCTAATTTGGGCTTTCTCTTGCATCCTTCTTGCATTTCCTTGCATAACATGACTTGCCATTGCATTTTGTGCATTCTTATGATTCATTTGACATCTTAAGACATGTATGAAACATCATTGATCATTGCATTACATCTTTGCCATGCCATTTGTCTTGTATGCTTCATGACATTTCATGTTTATTCATGTTCCTTAACTTGCATCATTTGCATCCATGACTTTGTATGAGCATCCCTATGCCTTGTCTCATGTTTGCAACACTTCATAACATCATAATCATCATGTGCATGCTTCTGGTTTGGCCTAGCATCATGCCATTTCATTTCATTTGGCATTGCATTGCATTTCTTTCTAACACTGCAGGTGGTAAGTAAACATGAGAAGTGAATTTGCCTTCACTTCTCATAACTTTCCTTCTTATCTCTCTTGCATAGCATGCTGCATTTATACATGTGTTTGAGTTTGAGCTTGCTCATTCTTGCTTCTCCCACTTTCTTCCTTCAAGTGACTTGACTTCTTGAATGAAGCAAGTCACTTTGCTTCTCTTGATCCTGTTCATCTGCTTCCTGGTGGTTCCATTGAAGATTGTTCTTGAAAACCTCACAAACCTTAGGATCAACCAAGCATGATAATGAATTAGGGTTTTGATTAGTCTCCCCTCATAGTTTTTACCTTTATGTCTCTTTGTGTCTCTCTTCTCATCTCATAATCAGGGACTAAACCCTAAAGGCTTTAAGACTTTGTGATTAAGCTTATGCCTGCATCCTTCTCTTAGGATGGAGTGTATAACTTTAATCCTAAGTATTAAACCCTTAAGGTGTTTAAATCTCTTAATCAATTCATTTAATAAGTATCAAGACATCACACTTGTAACTTGGGCCTTGCATTAGGGTTCTAATTCTTCCCTAAGTGGTTAAGAAGGACTAACCCTAGTGTTAATGGACAAGTCCCCCTCAAGTTGTCTTACAAATCATAAAAAAAACATTTCTTCATCATATCATTAAATAAAATCCACTTAATAAAGGCTTGTTTTGTCATGGGCTTAATCCCTAATCATGGGTTAAGTTGAGGAGTTTTTCTCAACTTAAACATTCTCATCTATTATCCTTCTTTTAGGATGGTGTAATGAGTCTGTTTAATCCTTGATTATGGCTTAACCTCATTACTCAACACTAAACAAAAATCACCAAAAACATCTAAATAATCACAAATAGGTTAATAATCTTAATCCTACACCAAAGGTGATTAAGTGTGAGAATCTGACTTCACACTTAAGGTATTCTCATTACCCCTAATCAGAGGGAAGATGTGATGAGTTTACTAACCCATTGGTTTAGACTTAAGCTCATTATCCTATGACAAACTTCAAAAAGAAATAAAAGACTGAAAACTCAAAAACAAACAATAATCGTCTCCTTCGGGATTCTTTTCTCATCTCACTCACTCATAACCGAGAACTTGCTTCTTCCGTCTAATGCAAGACAGTTTGCACCTGAGCCAGACAGGTCATACACTTGAGCATAGGCAAGTAAGCAGTTCACAAGTCAATTCACCTTTCAGTCTCTTTGGGTCGAACTACGGTGTTCTGACTTCCTCATTGCACAAGAGGATACGTAGGCATAACTTAACAGTTATCGAACAAAAGTCTCTGTACATTCCCCCTCTTCCTAGCTTTATTCTTTAAGCCTCATGATCTTGAGCATTCCATTCACTTCTTACACTGACACTTCATTTATACACTTCACTCTCTTTTACACTGACACCTGTACATCTTTTCCAGCCCTTTTGCACACAGATTGCACCGACACTACCCCTTTAAAACACAAATCTTTTAAGCGTGGATCCCGTCGAGTACGACGGACAATCTGGGTGCTAATACCTTCCCAGGTTGTAACCAACCCCCTTTCTCAGTCTCTCTGGTTCGCAACCGTCTTATCCATATCTTTCCAGGTCTATGCAGCATTGCCTTTCCTCCGGGATAAAAATGCCTAGCTGGCGACTCTATTCATTCTCCAGTGAGTTCACGGCTGTGTGTTCTCACTGTCCCTTTCGCCGACCGTTCGCGCTTGTACCTGGATGCTAATCTTTGGGAGCGACAGCTTGGCGACTCTGCTGGGGACCCTTATACTGCAACCAGGGCTTCTGGTTCTTTTTGTGGGTTCCTCCTAGCGCTTGATTGATTTGTGTTTATTGGGGGTGTTATGTGCTTATTTGTGCTTGTATTTATTTTTGTTTATTGCTTTATGTACAGTTACTTTACTGCTTTCTTTATTGCTTTTATTTATATCATACTGTCATTGTTGCTGGCTGGATCTGGTTTCTTGTTTTGGTGGGTGGGTATTTCATTGAGAGTTAAGGTCCTATACCTGGGACCTGAGTGACACCTAGGCTAGAGTGAATCATATTCTTTCCCATTCCATTTCGGTCTGGTGCGGGAATATGAAACACGGTTCAGATATGGGTTTCTTCTTGAGAACTCTGTGTTGCAGATTTCCTGCAATGCTAGGGCTATCTGGGAAGCCTGCTAAGTCTGGATGACCTTTTAGTTTTGACCTTCAGAAACTGAGGTGAATTAGAGGAGGAATTGTTATGGTTATTGTAAACACTGTACCTCCGGGTTAGAAGTGTTTACACTTCTCATAACTGATCCAAGTCTGAGGATCCTTGTTCTAGATCATCACCTGTGAGGGGGTTGGGCTGTTTACAGGTTTGCAGGTACCTTGACCTCAGAATACCCTGTTACTTTGACTTTGTTAAGAATGCTCCATGTTGGATAGTTCTTGTGATTCTGAAACCCTGGACATGTGGCTCTTTATTTGAGTCCCCCACCCTGGTTACTGGATTTATAGACCTCCATCTGGATTTCTTGAACACACATGGATCTACACCAAGGCAGTTAATCAGACCCAGCTCAGTCATAAACCCTTGCATTTCATTTGCATACATACTCATTGCATCATATTAACATTTGCTTATTTGTGTTTCAGGGTATCCACCTTCACCTTTGGTTTCAGTTTTGACCCCATCTGCAGTTTTGACCTGTCTCCACCAGCACTTGCTTCAGTTTGTCAGCCATATACTTCAGTTACTAGCACTAGCCAGCCAGTGGCCCACTCCTCAGCATCTTCATCAGCACTCTACTCAGTCTCAGCACTTATGGCTCCAAAGAAAAGCAACATCACCTATCACTTCTTCCAACCAGACTTATCAGACATCAGGAGGATCCAAACCCTGATCACTCCAGATCACATACCCTTGTTCAGGGAGGGTTATGGGGATATACTGGACATGGTTATGGATCTGGACCCTTCACAGAGGAGCCTCATCCACACCTGTATTCAGTTTTATGACCCCCCATTGAGATGTTTCACCTTTCAAGACTTTCAGTTGGGGCCTCTATTAGAAGAATACTCATCTTTGATTGGTTTGCCTATCAAGAGGGAAATCCCTTTCAACCCTGAAATGTTCTTTCCCAGCAATGGAGAGGTGGCAAAAGCTTTGCACCTGGAGACTGTTTTGATTGAGCAGCATATGACCTCTAAAGCTGGGATCCCTGGTTTTCATCTGGACTTTCTAATTTCTCAAGCTAGTTTGAAGGCCTCCTTGGGGGAGTGGAAAGCTGTTTGTGCTCTGTTGACCTTAAGTGTATATGGGATTGTGTTGTTTGCAGATGAGCCCCGTTTCATTAGCAAGAATGCAATCCACTTGTTCATCCTGAAGAACCCTGTGCCAACTTTACTGGGTGATCTCTATTACTCAGTACATCAGAGAAATGAGAAGCAGAGGGGAAGATTAGTGAGGATTTGTGCTCCATTATTCCATGCTTGGCTTCTCAGGCATCTGCCCAGGACAGATGCATTCCTAAATCCTCATCAGCAAAGCAACTGGGCTAAAAGGCTCACCACTCTCACTTCAGCAGACATCAGATGGTGCACTCAGAGCACCAAGGGCAGAGATATTATCACAAGCTGTGGACACTTTCCCAATGTGCCTTTGGTAGGAGTTAAGGGAAGTATCAATTACAACCCTCTGCTGTTCAAGAGACAGTTGGGCTATGCACTGGTCCATGCTCCTAGGGTGCAGGATTTGGCTGAGACCCTCTACTGTGAGAACAAGATTAGTTTGGCTATTGTTAGGCAGGCTGCCTGGGCCTGGGATCATGTTCAGACTAAGGGAATTACCATTCTGGGTAAGTGCAATAATGTGGCGTCAGTCCAATATTATGAGTGGTCCCATGCTAGGGCCCAATTCTCTGGAATGCCTTTCACCGTAGAAGATATGCCTGAGTCATCTTCAGCACCCCCCCCTGCCACTATTAGTCTGGAGGAGTTTGAAAGCTTGAAGGAAAGAAATGAGAAGTTAACCCAGGCTTTGCAGAAGACCCTCAGGGAGAGGAGTGAAGGTGTAAGGGAGATTGAGAGATTGGAGAAGTTGAGAGTGGGACACTTGACCAAGATTGAGAAGTCAGGGGAGTATATCAACAAGTCTAAAGCTGGTGAGCAGATTCTGAAGAATGCTTGTAAAGAAGCCCAGTTCCAGAGAGCAAGAACAGACTTGTATTTGAAAGAGAGTCAGGCCAGGTGGGTCCGGATCACTGAGGCCCGTACTCTAGAAGACAAGAGAGTTCAGGACAAGATGGAGCAGATGGAAAAAGCCCTGGCAGCAGCCCAGGAGGAAATATCAGAGCTGAAAATCAAAGCAGGATTGAAGAGGTCTAAGGACCAAAGTCAGAGCAAGAAGTTGACTGCAGCAGTTGCAACAAGAAACCTTCTCATCAGAAGTCTTACGGAGCATCCGGCTGATCCTGTGACCGAAGCACTTCTCAAGGAAGTTCGTGAGGATGAGTTTGGCCTTGGAGTTTGATCATTTGCTTGTTGTTGTTCCTTTCCCATGTACTTTTACTTTTTTGTGATGTATTTTGACCCCTTGAGGGCTTGTGTTGTAACTTGAACAAATTGTATTATTTCACCTTTGTAATATATTTGTGTTGGGGTTCACACCAAAAGCAACTTCAACAGCATCATCTTCAAGGGTCTGGAAGGGTCAAAACTGAAGGCCAAACCGGATACCTTGATAGCAAATAAGCACAACTGCATTGCATACTAACCCTTCTGTTTGTTTTGTAGGTTTTGTTTTTATTGTTACTAACCTCTGTTGTGATACTCAGGAATTATTGCTCGCCGCCGGGTATTTCCTCTCAACAGGCCACACAGGTACCCAACCAGAAACAACCTTCCGGGAATCCAGATGGATCAAGTTCAACAAGATCTTGCTGATGTCCGAAATCAGCTAGCCAATGAAAGATTGGAGATGAGAACACAGATGACGCAGTTCATGGAGGTTATGAACAACATGGCTCAGAGCCAGGAGAGACTGAGGGCTATGGTTGAGAGGCAAAATCCAGAGGAGCCTCATGTAGGAACTGCAGGCACCAGTAATAATGAAAGGGTGCAACCACATGTGAATCCCCCTGTGTTTGGTCCACATCCACATCCTGAGATTAATATTCCTGCCAACATCCAAGGAACAGCTACTGCAGCCAGAGTACTTCAAGAAGATCCTCAGGAGGACCAATTTACAGTAATGGGTGCTGGAGAGGATGCTTATGATAGGAGATTGGATGAAATAGCTGAGAAGTTAAGGTCTTTAGAATCTCAAAATTCTTTGGGCTTCGACGTCATGGACATGGGTTTGGTTGATGGGGTCAGGATCCCTCATAAGTTCAAGCCTCCTTGTTTCGAAAAGTATAATGGGACTTCGTGCCCCCGGACTCATCTGCAATCATTTCTGGGAAGGCTGAAGGCCTATACAATGGATGAGAAACTGTGGATGTTCTATTTTGAAGATAGCCTGACTGGAGCTTCAAGGGAGTGGTATTCCCATCTGACAAGAGCAACAATTAGATGCTGGAAGGACCTGGCAGAGGCCTTCATCAGACAGTATCAGTATAATCTAGATATGGCACCCAACAGGACCCTCCTAATGGGAATGTCACAGTCTTCGAGGGAGAGCTTCAGAGAATATGCTCAAAGATGGAGGCAATTGGCTGCTGCCGTTCAACCACCCATGTCTGAGAGAGAAATGGCAGACATGTTTATGAACACTCTTCAGGGAACCTATATTGACAGGTTAGCTGCTTTCTCTTCTACTAGCTTTGCGGATGTTGTTATAGCTGGGGAAAGAATCGAAAGCCTGTTAAAGATGGGAAAGATCTCAGACAACGGTGCAAGCTCGTCCAGTGGTACGAGAAAGCCTTTTGCAGGCCCGAGAAGAACTGGCGAGACCAATGCCATTCACACCAACAGGGGTAGGCCCCAATATGTTCAGAGATCAATAGCAGCAGTTACTATCCCTGCTCCAGCTCATCCTCAGCCAATCTATCAACCTCCTCAACAAAACTTCCAACAACAACCTCAGTATCAGCAGAATCAGTATCCTCCAAGAAACTACAACAACAACAACTCCAACAACAACAATCTACAGAGGCCATTCCAACAAAGGCCATCCCAAGCTAATAGAGTGATCGACCCGATCCCAATGCCATATGCTGCCTTGCTGCCACAACTTCTGAAACTCAACCTAGTTGAGCTAAGAACGTTGGCACCTCCTGATCCCAACAGTCTACCAAGGAACTATGACTCCAATGCTAGGTGTGCTTTTCATTCAAACGCACCTGGTCACAGTACAGAAAAATGCAGGGCTCTGCATATGAAGGTACAAGACTTGGTAGACTCCAAGGCTCTGAATTTTGCACCTCCGCCCAATGTCAATAAAAACCCAATGCCAAACCATGGTGGTCCTCGAATTAACGCAATTGAAGAAGACACACCGTCTTATTTCATAACCAGTGTGGATCAGATCAGGACACCATTGGTGGAAATCAAAGCTCAACTCCGTGAAAACAACATATTTCCAGGGTGTGAACTAGGATGCCCATACTGCAATATTTCATGGAATGGGTGTGAAGACTTGAGAAATGGCATTGACAGCCTTATTCAGAGTGGCTTGCTACAGATCACTACATCATTCCCGGCAAATCCGGCAACTTCATCAACAATGGTTTCAGAACCTCCTACAAATACAGCAACTATTGTCCCCGACAATTCACCAGCACCATCAACAAGTACTTCATCTGTCCTCCCAGATGATCAGTTTTCAACAGTTCCTCCTGCTACAACTTCAGCTTCATTCCATTTCGACTCTCCATCAACAACAACAACAGTCCTTCCAACGGAACCTCTTACAACTCCAGCAAACAATCATGAAGATGTCTCTACTGTTACCATATTCTACGATCCTGAAAATAACTCCGCCTACCATTCAGAAGGTGCTGCTCCCATTAGAGCACCAGTCACAATCTTTTATGATCCACAAACAATAGCAGTCCCTTCAGCAGCAGCAATTAGTCCAGTTACTGTCACGATGCCTGGACCTGTACCATATGAAAACGATAAGGCCATCCCTTGGCACTATGGCTCTGACGTGTACTGCGAAGGAAAAAGAATCACTCTTGAAACATCAACACCTGCACCACAAATTGATAATGTGGGCGGAGGAAGAGGCTTCACCCGAAGCGGACGTCTCTTCGCCCCACAAATTCAAAAGCCTACAGCCGAAGCAGAAGCTGCTGCTAAGGCAAAAGGAAAGAGCCCTGTGCAGGAAGATCAAGCTACCAAAGAAGCCCTGAAGACTCCATTCGATCAGGAAGTTGATGAGTTTATGAGGATCATCAAAAAGAGTGATTACAAAATTGTGGATCAACTTCACCAGACGCCATCCAAAATCTCCATCCTCTCACTGCTTATGTGCTCCGAAGCCCATCGGAATGCACTACTTAAAGTCTTGCACGCGGCTTACGTGCCTGAGGAGATTACTGTCAACCAATTGGAAACCGTGGTTGGAAATGTTACTGCTAGCAATGGGCTAGGGTTTACCAATTCTGACCTGACCGTGGATGGCCGCAACCACAACAAAGCCTTGCACATAACCATGGAATGCAAAGGAGCTGTCCTTTCTCATGTGCTGGTGGACACAGGTTCTTCCCTGAATGTCTTACCAAAGAAGGCTCTGGTGAAGCTTGAATATGATGGATTGGCATTGAGACCCAGCAACCTGGTGGTACGGGCCTTTGATGGTTCGAAGAGATCGGTTCTGGGAGAGATTGAGCTGCCCGTGACAATTGGCCCACAGACCTTTAAAACTATCTTTTATGTGATGGACATTCAGCCCGCCTACAGTTGTTTGTTGGGTAGACCCTGGATTCACGCCGCCGGCGCAATAACGTCTACCCTTCACCAAAAGTTAAAATTTGAGTGGGAAGGCCAAGTTGTCACAATCTGTGGAGAGGAGGACATTTTTGTTAGCCATCTGGCTACTTATAAATACATTGAAATGGATGGAGAGATCCATGAAACAATGAGCCAAGGTTTTGAAGCCTTGAACGTCAATGAAGCATCTGCTGTATCTGGTACTCCAATGTCATCATACCAACAAGCCCGGAAGGTTGTTGAAGAAGGAACTGCCCTAGGCTGGGGCAAGGTCTTAGCTGTGGAGGAGAAGAAGGACAAGTTTGGGTTGGGTTACAAACCAACTCAACATCAAGCAAAGGCTGCTGCAGAGCCTGGTTTTGTCAGTGGGGGGATGCTTACCCCCGATGCTATCAACTGTTTGGAAGACGAGCTGGAAGAGGAGCGCAATCTGGAGAATTGGATTCGTCCGAAGATCCCAGGGAGCAGTGTCTTGAACTGGTCTTCCCAGGGAATTATAAGTGTTACTCAAGCAGAGTAATTATTATTTCCTGTGTTTTTTATAAGCATGCATCAAAGTCTTGCATCTTGCCCAAGATGACAAGACTCATTTTGTAATCAGGGCCATCTGTACTTTTGTGCAAACAAGATTAAATTAATGAAATATCAGACGTCTTTTTGCAAACGAGTCTTTTTCTTTTTCTGCTCACTGTTTTTCCTTTTTTTTCTTTTTGTACAAAAATAAATGGCGGTGTTTTCAAAATGATAACTTCATTTCACTTTTTCTAAAGCAAGATTAAAATCAATCACTAAAATGAACCAACTTAACCCTTGCAGAGAGTGCCTTCCTGACAGCACCGACAACAGCACGGCTATGACATCGTATGACTTTGACAATCCAATCAATCAAGCTGATGAAGGGGTTGATGAAGAATATGAGCTTCCTGAAGAGCTAGCCAGGTTGTTGAGACAGGAGGAAAAGGTTATTACTCCTCATCAGGAGGAGATTGAAGTGATTAATCTTGGTACTGACGAAGACATGAAAGAAGTTAAAATCGGGGCCTGCCTGCAAGACTCGGTGAAGAGACAGCTGATAGATCTGCTTCAAGAGTATGTTGATGTGTTTGCTTGGTCGTATCAAGATATGCCAGGGTTGGATACCGATATAGTTATGCACAAGCTGCCTTTGAGGGAAGAATGTCCGCCAGTTAAACAAAAGTTGCGCCGAACTCGCCCAGACATGGCTATGAAAATCAAAGAAGAGGTACAAAAGCAATGGGACGCCGGGTTCCTTGCTGTGACTAGCTACCCGCCGTGGGTCGCTAACATAGTACCTGTGCCTAAGAAGGATGGCAAAGTAAGAATGTGTGTTGACTACCGGGATCTGAACAGAGCCAGCCCGAAAGACGACTTCCCATTACCTCACATTGATGTATTGGTGGATAATACGGCTCAGTTTTCGGTATTCTCCTTCATGGATGGATTTTCAGGATATAATCAGATCAAGATGTCACCTGAAGACATGGAGAAGACAACATTCATTACACCTTGGGGCACATTCTGTTACAAAGTGATGCCATTTGGGCTCAAGAATGCTGGTGCCACATATCAACGGGCTATGGTGACATTATTCCACGATATGATCCACAAGGAAATAGAATGCTATGTGGATGATATGATCGCCAAGTCCCTCACAGAAGAAGACCATCTGGTGAATCTGCTCAAATTATTCAAGCGTCTGAGGAAATACCAATTGAAGCTGAACCCCAACAAATGCACATTCGGGGTGCGATCTGGTAAGCTGCTGGGCTTTATTGTAAGCGAGAAGGGGATTGAGGTTGACCCTGATAAAGTCAAGGCTATACAAGAAATGCCTGCACCGAAAACTGAGAAAGAAGTTCGAGGGTTCTTAGGTCGATTGAACTACATTTCAAGGTTCATATCTCACCTTACAGCGACCTGTGAACCCTTGTTCAAGCTGTTAAGAAAGGAACAAACGGTCAGGTGGAACGAAGATTGCCAGAAAGCTTTTGACAAGATCAAGGAGTATCTGCAAGAACCTCCAATCCTCATGCCGCCAGTTGAAGGAAGACCTCTGATTATGTACTTGACAGTATTAGAAGAGTCGATGGGGTGTGTGCTGGGCCAGCATGACGAGTCTGGTCGAAAAGAGTATGCAATATACTACCTAAGCAAAAAGTTTACCGACTGTGAACAACGTTATTCACTGCTCGAGAAAACTTGCTGTGCTTTAGCGTGGGCTGCTCGCCGACTGAGACAGTATATGTTGACCCACACTACCTTATTAATCTCAAAAATGGATCCAGTTAAGTACATTTTCGAGAAGCCAGCTCTTACCGGACGGGTTGCAAGATGGCAAATGATTCTCACAGAATACGACATACAGTACACATCTCAGAAAGCCATCAAGGGCAGTGTACTATCTGAATATCTTGCTGAGCAACCCATTGATGACTACCAGCCTGTGAGGTTTGACTTCCCTGATGAAGACATCATGTTCATTAAAGCAAAAGATCACGAAGAGCCTATTCACACTGAAGGGCCTGACCCGGGTGAAGAATGGACTATGATGTTTGATGGGGCTGTTAACATGAACGGCCGTGGTGTTGGTGCAGTGCTCATTACACCCAAAGGAGTTCACATGCCTTTCTCGGCAAAACTCACTTTCAACTGCACTAACAACGAAGCTGAATACGAAGCTTGCATTATGGGTCTTGAGGAAGCCATCGACCTCAGGATCAAAACATTGACCGTATTCGGAGATTCAGCTTTGGTAGTCAATCAAACCAACGGAAAATGGTACACACACCAAGATCATCTGATACCTTACAGGGACTACACAAGGAGGTTATTGACTTTCTTCACAACAGTCAAGCTTGAGTATATCCCTCGGGACGAGAATCAGTTTGCGGATGCTCTTGCTACCATTTCATCCATGATCAAAGTTCAAATGGCCAACTTTGTACCTCGGATTTCAGTGTCTAGACTTGATAGACCAGCATATGTATTTGCAGCAGATGTTGTAAAGAATGATAAGCCTTGGTTCCACGACATTAAGTGCTTCTTGGAGGATCAGACATACCCACCTGGGGCATCTTCCAATGATAAGAAGACTTTGAGAAGGCTTGCTGGTAGTTTCTTTCTGAACGCT
Source organism: Lathyrus aphaca (assembly GCA_963966055.1). NCBI lineage: Eukaryota > Viridiplantae > Streptophyta > Magnoliopsida > Fabales > Fabaceae > Lathyrus > Lathyrus aphaca. The sequence goes on along the minus strand of OZ014524.1, from coordinate 31,131,839 downwards.
GACGGATCTTTATACAAGAGGAACTTTGACATGGTACTCCTCAGATGTGTTGACAAGACGGAAGCAGATTTGTTGATGCATGAAGTGCATGAAGGCTCTTTTGGTACCCATGCAGGAGGGCATGCCATGGCAAAGAAGTTGTTAAGATCAGGCTATTACTGGATCACAATGGATGCAGACTGTTGTGCTTACGCCAGAAAATGTCACAAATGCCAGATCTACGCAGATAAGGTGCACGTGCCTCCTAATCCATTGAACATCATGTCTTCACCCTGGCCCTTTGCTATGTGGGGCATTGATATGATTGGCAAGATTGAGCCAACTGCTTCAAACGGCCACAGATTCATCTTGGTCGCCATTGACTATTTCACCAAGTGGGTTGAAGCAGCCTCATATGCAAATGTTACAAGACAAGTGGTAGCCCGATTTCTGAAGAGAGACATCATCTGTCGGTATGGAGTGCCCGAGCGAATCATTACTGATAATGGTTCCAATCTCAACAACAAAATGATGGCAGAGCTGTGCCGGGACTTCAAAATCCAACATCACAATTCTTCTCCTTACAGGCCAAAGATGAATGGTGCTGTAGAGGCGGCAAATAAGAATATTAAGAAGATTGTGCAAAAGATGGTAGTCACCTACAAAGACTGGCATGAAATGCTACCATTCGCCTTGCATGGGTACCGCACATCAATCAGGACATCCACTGGGGCAACACCGTATCAACTTGTGTATGGTGTGGAGGCAGTCCTACCTGTTGAAGTTGAATTACCCTCTCTACGGGTATTGATGGATGTTAAACTAAACGAAGCAGAATGGGTCAGGGCCCGATACGAACAACTGAGTCTGATCGAAGAGAAAAGATTGGCCGCAATCTGTCACGGGCAGTTATATCAGAAGAGAATGAAGAAGGCCTTCGATCAGAAAGTCAGGCACCGAGAGTACCAAGTGGGAGATCTTGTGCTAAAGAGAATCCTCCCTCCTCATACGGACCACAGGGGCAAATGGACTCCGAATTATGAAGGACCATTCATTGTAAAGAAAGTTTTCTCTGGCGGAGCACTGATGCTCAGCACCATGGATGGTGAAGATTTCCCGTCCCCTGTAAATTCAGATGCAGTTAAAAAATACTTCGCATAAATGACCCGCTGGACATAAAAACAGAATGTAAGTCCAGACAAAAATAGGGCATCCCGGCGAGTCAAAAAACAGAATAAAAGACTCGGGCAAAAATAAGGGAAATAATTAAGAAAATGTACACCCGCTGAGTTGAAAAGCCGCATTGGACAGCTCAGACAAAATGGGTATCCCGATGGATCGAAAACCCGAAAAGGACGATCCATGCAAAATAAGGGAATAAGCGAACGACTGCATTCTGAATTCGTCTGTATCATCTACAACTTGGTAAACTCCAAAGGATCAAGCTTCAATCAGAATCAACTCTCTCCAAAAAGCAAGACGAGAAGAACGTCATTGTCATACGAGTCATAGCAGAAGAGGAAGCTCCTCAGGGCGTCATCAACACCGCCAGCACTTTATTTCTCAATTTGTAACTATTTCCTCATTTCAGGAGATGTGTTTCTTTGACTGTATCCAGCCAATTCAGGGCACGCGAATTAATAAAATCAGATTTTCAGTCACGCTTCGTCTTTTACATTTATGTTTTGCAAAGAGTCGTCTGATATCTCTAAAATACAATTGCATAAGTACAGATGCCTTTTTCTAAAAACAAAAACGCATGCTTACAGGGAATGTGATTACTCTCGAAAGTACTTAACTCCTATGACGGAATCCAGTAAGGGATACCTCGGGACCTTTTGTACGTTTCCTTACCTTTGCAGGATTGCAGGTATCCAGAACGCAACCTGGGGCATGCAAATTACGTCTTAGCAAGTTGCTGAATCATTATCAACTCGGCCTATCTTCCACGTGGCACTGAAGGTGTCCACTTCCCCAGCAAAGTTGCCAAATCAACATACACTCAATCTCAGTATCTGAAATGCTTTATCCCCAGCTGAGTTACCTCTTGTTGCTCTCCCCAGCTGAGTTGCATCTCACAATTCCCCAGCCGAGTTGCCATTCTTCCTCAGCAGAATGCAGAAATCAGGGAATCATCTCCCCACACCTTCCCCAGCCTCTATTCAGAAGAGCAACGCACGAAGAAGTCACAACAGAGTACAGGAAGCTTCTACAAACCCCAGCTGGGTCCCGTATTATAAGGATATGTCAATCAGTGACCTATATCCCCAAGCAAATAGCAGATACATCATTAGATCTACCAGTGATCTCTTTCCCCCAGCTGGGAGGTCCATTTCCAACAGATCGACCAGAAATCTTCGCAGCAATGGGATCCGAATCCCGGATCTGGGCCCCTTCGCATAATCATAGCATTCGCATCATATTCACCCCTCAGAGCGTAGCATCCCGTCTAATACGGAGCATTACGGCAAAAATCAAACGCATAGCATAATCATAAGCCATGTTATGAATTAACACTTGTGAATAATGAACTGTTCATCATCACTGTACGAAAATCCCCACCAGAGTCCCAGCAAAAGCAGCTGCCTCTCAAATCGCAAACACCAGTATATACACCTTTTGGCACCCGTCCGTGTCATCCTTTCCCAAACAGGTCGCCTGAATACACTCTTTACAAACAAATCACCCTTATTTCAGATACGTCATGACACCCGTCCGTGTCACATCACCAGCAGAAAGCCAAAGACATCCTCTCTGCACTCACATATACTTATATATACACTTTCCTGACACCCGTCCGTGTCGTATCCCCAGCGCAGTCGCTTACACCTTCATCAACCCATACACTTGTTAATATTATACTCTCCTCCTTTTGACACTCGTCCGTGTCATTCTCCTCAGCAGATAAACACTCATCTATACATTACTCATACTTACTACTCATGATACAGATACTCGTCCGTATCTTGTATATACCAGTTACATCCCCACAGATTCGACAAGTAGTCCTTGTTCTTTGTTAACCAGTTGGTACTCGTCCGTACCATCATCTCAGAACATTGCGTCTAGTGTTTGTTTCTACATGATACTCGTCCGTATCATAGTCGTAAGGATGCTCGTCCGCATCTTTAATCCGTACACCGTGTCAAACACTTATGTCTTCCTGAATATAGATACTCGTCTGTGTCTACTATTCCCCAGAAGAGTCCCTCCAGATGCAACACTCGTCCGTGTTCTTTGTTAACCAGTTGATACTCGTCCGTATCATCATCTCTGAACATGTGTCAGTTTGTTTCTACGTGATACTCGTCCGTATCATAGTCTTAAGGATGCTCGTCCGCATCTTTAATCTATACACAATACCAAACACTTATACCTTTTGTTTCTTGGATGTAAACGCTCGTCCGTGTTTACTATCTCCCCAGTAGATCGCCAACAAAGCAAATCTTTCCTTTTTATCTAACACTCGTCCTGTGTTATGATAATCCTGAGAGCAGCCGTACCCTGCTGAGTGGTCGTCCTCCACTTCTTGATGGTCGTCCTCCATCATGCTCATCCGATGGCCGTCCCCATCGTTGATTTTAGCAGCCGTCCCCTGCTAGGTGGTCGTCCTCCACCTCTTGATGATCGTCCCTCATCACTTTATCCAGTGGCCGTCCCCATTGTTGATTTTGGTTATTTGGCATTCGTCCTATGTCACGATAAACCTTGAGAGCAGCCGTCCCCTGCTGAGTGGTCGTCCTCCACTTCTTGATGGTCGTCCTCCATCATGCTCGTCCGATGGCCTTCCCCCATCGTTGACCTTTTCTATCCGATGGCCGTCCCCATCGTCGATATCTTCGGCAGCCGTACCCTGCCAGGTGGTCGTCCTCCACCTTTGATGGCCGTCCCCATCATATTTACTTTTCATTCCCAACAGAGCAGCCGTCCCCTGCTAGGTGATCGTCCTTCACCTTTGATGGCCGTACCCCATCATCTGTTTATTTCATTTATTCTTTAACCCGATGGCCGTCCCCGTCGAGGTCCCTTTTCCTTTTAGCCCGATGGCCGTCCCCATCGTTGGTTACTTTACCTTTATGAACTTGATGGCCGTCCCCGTCATGTTTCATTAATTCCCAGAGAACCCTACTTTATCTTGATGGCCGTCCCCATCATATTTTGACTTTCCCCAGCTAGTCGGCCGTCCCCATCATATTTACTTTTCATTCCCAACAGAGCAGCCGTCCCCTGCTAGGTGATCGTCCTTCACCTTTGATGGCCGTACCCCATCATCTGTTTATTTTATTTATTCTTTAACCCGATGGCCGTCCCCGTCGAGGTCCCTTTTCCTTTTAGCCCGATGGCCGTCCCCATCGTTGGTTACTTTACCTTTATGAACTTGATGGCCGTCCCCGTCATGTTTCATTAATTCCCAGAGAACCCTACTTTATCTTGATGGCCGTCCCCATCATATTTTGACTTTCCCCAGCTAGTCGGCCGTCCCCATCTTAGCTTTTCCTTATATCCCCAGCATGTCGGCCGTCCCCGTCATCGCTTTACTTTACACACTTTTCCCAGCATGTCGGCCGTCCCCGTCATTGCTATTTATCCAGCAGTCGTCCTCTGCTCGACGGTCGTCCTCCGTCGCCCACACTTACAATATACCTTACTTAATCTATATCCCTTTTCTCCTCCATTCTGTGAGTGCAAATTTTGGACTGTCCTTGGTATTCAACCACAAGTTATCTTGTTTGCCTGTTAAGCCGTTGCTTACATCCTGCACAGCTAACTCCTGTTTGAATAGGGGCAGCTGTAAACACCCCAAATTTGCCCTCACCCCATGGCTTGTGATCATCTCATATGCATAAACACAATCATACAATCTCATATCTCATGTTTGATTCACTGCATAGTTTCTAAGTCATCTGCACCTAGGGTTTGTGATTTGAGCGATCCCAAAGCTTCTTGAGCCACTCCAAAGGCCACCAATCATCTCAAAGGGGTCCATGTGTGTTCTTATATCATATTTCATCTCCTCAGAGTCAAAATTTCAGAGGAATCACAAGAACTAGGGTTTGAGTGGATGCAGAGCCAGGTTGAACTGCACAGTTGACCTAAAATTAGGGTTTTGGTTTCAGAGGCCATAACCCCAATTTTTTTGGTCATTCTTGTTTCCATTGGTCTCTATATGGTATAGGGAGTATGCATATCAATTTTCATGAAGAAATTCCATGGGGAAGTCATCTGATCAAGAGTTGACTTTCTGGACAAGTCAGTGCAAAATCAGGGCATCTGAGGCCCCCAATGACCCAACCAATGGGTGATCTTCATCATTTTGAGTGTATATGATCTTTATTTGATCATGGAAGAAGTTTGAAGTTCATAAAATCAAGAATTTAGGGTTTTTGCAAAAGTTGACTTTTTGAGGCATAGTTGACTTTTCAAGAATGCCTCATTTTAGGCCAATTTTCAAGCCTTGATTCATGATCCAAAAAGGTTTCAAATGGAAAAACTTTGGTCATGAAAGTTGTAGATCTCATCTTTCCCTTTTCAAAAAGTACAAGAACATGATCAAACTCTTCATGGATCAAAAGTTATGACATTGCAAAGTTAGCAAAAATCATTGGTTTTCAAGTTATGCACCAAATGAAATTTTTGCAAAGTCTTGAACCAATGCATCATGCAGCCTCTAATTCATGTCAAACCATTATGTAAACATCCTCTAAGTCACAAAAATCAGATTTGTATCAAGTTTGCTCATGGTTTGGTTCATGTAACTTGACTTTTCTCATGAAAATCCATAAAGCTAACCAAGTTGCAAAACACTCATGAGCTTTTCACCAACTTGCTGCATTGAGCCTTGGGTCAAGCCAGCCTCTCACACTCACCATGCTGCACCAGAACCCAACTTGTACTTGCCTAAACTTGAGCCATGCCCTATCTTACACAAAAGTGGACTTTTTTTGCAAAAGTAGTCACACCTATCTCTGCAGGCCAGGTCACATCCATCAGCCACTTGCATTTGTTTATTGAATCAGTTTGCTGGCCATAACACATGAGAACCAAGGCTGAGACAACACCATTCATCACTTACACAAAAAACTCACCTCATTGCAAGTTCCTTCGAATCACTCTCCACAGTCTTCAAACACTCAAACTCTCATCATCACTCAACTCACCACACCTCATAGACAAGAAACACCCCAAGCATAAGCCTGAAACAAGCCTGAAAACTCCATTGCCATCATTCACCTCAAGCTGCAGTTTCATTCGAAACTCTTATCCTAGCTCACAAACACACCAACCAACACCACAAACCTTCTCAACACACTTCATAGATCACAAACAACCCCTTTCCACAGCCTGAAAGTGCCAGAATCTCATCTGCCATTGTTGACTGAACTGAAGCAGTTCCTTTCGAATCTTCTTCTCCAGCCAACACAAACTCATTTTGAGCATTCAAACACACTTGGGGGATCAAGTGGAGCAGCTTGCATCAAAGGAAACAGCCAGAAAGTCCCAAAACTGAAAGCTCCAAATCTCAGGTAGCTCGAAATTAATTTTTTCCAGAAATGACTTTTATTGTTACAAACTTGTTCTTCATGATCTCCTGATCATCCTGATGCTTTTAGTTTTTGAAATGGTTGTGTTTTGAGAATTTAATTTGTGTTTGAAGCTTACGAACCCTAGAACTTTCCCTCTTCGATTCAGCTTATTTAGGTAAGATAAATTTGTTTTAGGTTAGGGTTTTGATTCGTGAGGGTGTTAGAAACGTTTCCCAATTCATAGATTTCATTTATATTACGTTTTGAGGACGTTGGGTGATTTTCAGGTGAGCTTCTGGCCGGAGAAGACGACCGGAAGTCTTCTCCGGCCACCTGAGAGTGTTTATGCCCTAATTATGTAATTAAGTCAAGTTTGAATTCTGAGCGTTGATGAGCGTTGACCTGTTGACTTCCCTCCAGTTTGAATGGCCCAGATGCGCCTGATTAGCCCTAATTCTTCATTTAGTTTTAATTAATTGTAATTAGCTCAGATGCAACCTGGACCCTTAGATCACGCGCCAGTCAACCAGTTCAAATCCTGGGCGCATCCTGGCCCTCCATCCCTCTGACTTTTTATTTTATTTGTTTTAATTCATTTTTATTTCAATTAACTTGCACATTTAATTTAAAATAGCAAAAAATCCTTAAAAATTATGAAACTTTTTCTTTAAAGTTTTATTAATTTTTAAGACCCAAAAATATTTTTATTTTTATTTTTATCATTTAAAAAGTATTTTTAAATATTTAAAAGATTATTTTTAATTGATTAATGGGAATTAATTAATTAAAAATACTTTTAGGTATTTAAAAATTTCAAAAAAATTCATGAAATGTTCTAAGACATTTAGAAACATTGTCCAACCTTCAAACCAAATTTCTTTTTTGATCTTGATGCACTTTAAGAATTTTTCATTAAATTAAATCCTTTTTTATGCATTATTTTGATCATGGATTCAAAAATTCATTTCTGCCTATTGGTGAAGGTTGAGACATTGATTCTTCTTGCATTGTCTTTTGTTTAGCATGTGTTTTCAAGGATAAAAAGGCCATGATTTGTTCTTGCATTTTCAAATTGTTTGGCATTTGTTTTGTTAAGAACCCTAAAAAACCCTAATAACTTGTAAAATTCATATCTTGGGTTTGGTTGAGAGTTGAGAGCTCCCCTTTGGGCAGTGGTTTGTTATAGGTCTAGGGTTTCTTTGAGTGCCATTTTCCATTTTTTATCTTAGGGTTTGCTTCTGTTTTTGGTTTGTGTTTGATGTTTGATCCATAAACCCTAATTTGGGCTTTCTCTTGCATCCTTCTTGCATTTCCTTGCATAACATGACTTGCCATTGCATTTTGTGCATTCTTATGATTCATTTGACATCTTAAGACATGTATGAAACATCATTGATCATTGCATTACATCTTTGCCATGCCATTTGTCTTGTATGCTTCATGACATTTCATGTTTATTCATGTTCCTTAACTTGCATCATTTGCATCCATGACTTTGTATGAGCATCCCTATGCCTTGTCTCATGTTTGCAACACTTCATAACATCATAATCATCATGTGCATGCTTCTGGTTTGGCCTAGCATCATGCCATTTCATTTCATTTGGCATTGCATTGCATTTCTTTCTAACACTGCAGGTGGTAAGTAAACATGAGAAGTGAATTTGCCTTCACTTCTCATAACTTTCCTTCTTATCTCTCTTGCATAGCATGCTGCATTTATACATGTGTTTGAGTTTGAGCTTGCTCATTCTTGCTTCTCCCACTTTCTTCCTTCAAGTGACTTGACTTCTTGAATGAAGCAAGTCACTTTGCTTCTCTTGATCCTGTTCATCTGCTTCCTGGTGGTTCCATTGAAGATTGTTCTTGAAAACCTCACAAACCTTAGGATCAACCAAGCATGATAATGAATTAGGGTTTTGATTAGTCTCCCCTCATAGTTTTTACCTTTATGTCTCTTTGTGTCTCTCTTCTCATCTCATAATCAGGGACTAAACCCTAAAGGCTTTAAGACTTTGTGATTAAGCTTATGCCTGCATCCTTCTCTTAGGATGGAGTGTATAACTTTAATCCTAAGTATTAAACCCTTAAGGTGTTTAAATCTCTTAATCAATTCATTTAATAAGTATCAAGACATCACACTTGTAACTTGGGCCTTGCATTAGGGTTCTAATTCTTCCCTAAGTGGTTAAGAAGGACTAACCCTAGTGTTAATGGACAAGTCCCCCTCAAGTTGTCTTACAAATCATAAAAAAAACATTTCTTCATCATATCATTAAATAAAATCCACTTAATAAAGGCTTGTTTTGTCATGGGCTTAATCCCTAATCATGGGTTAAGTTGAGGAGTTTTTCTCAACTTAAACATTCTCATCTATTATCCTTCTTTTAGGATGGTGTAATGAGTCTGTTTAATCCTTGATTATGGCTTAACCTCATTACTCAACACTAAACAAAAATCACCAAAAACATCTAAATAATCACAAATAGGTTAATAATCTTAATCCTACACCAAAGGTGATTAAGTGTGAGAATCTGACTTCACACTTAAGGTATTCTCATTACCCCTAATCAGAGGGAAGATGTGATGAGTTTACTAACCCATTGGTTTAGACTTAAGCTCATTATCCTATGACAAACTTCAAAAAGAAATAAAAGACTGAAAACTCAAAAACAAACAATAATCGTCTCCTTCGGGATTCTTTTCTCATCTCACTCACTCATAACCGAGAACTTGCTTCTTCCGTCTAATGCAAGACAGTTTGCACCTGAGCCAGACAGGTCATACACTTGAGCATAGGCAAGTAAGCAGTTCACAAGTCAATTCACCTTTCAGTCTCTTTGGGTCGAACTACGGTGTTCTGACTTCCTCATTGCACAAGAGGATACGTAGGCATAACTTAACAGTTATCGAACAAAAGTCTCTGTACATTCCCCCTCTTCCTAGCTTTATTCTTTAAGCCTCATGATCTTGAGCATTCCATTCACTTCTTACACTGACACTTCATTTATACACTTCACTCTCTTTTACACTGACACCTGTACATCTTTTCCAGCCCTTTTGCACACAGATTGCACCGACACTACCCCTTTAAAACACAAATCTTTTAAGCGTGGATCCCGTCGAGTACGACGGACAATCTGGGTGCTAATACCTTCCCAGGTTGTAACCAACCCCCTTTCTCAGTCTCTCTGGTTCGCAACCGTCTTATCCATATCTTTCCAGGTCTATGCAGCATTGCCTTTCCTCCGGGATAAAAATGCCTAGCTGGCGACTCTATTCATTCTCCAGTGAGTTCACGGCTGTGTGTTCTCACTGTCCCTTTCGCCGACCGTTCGCGCTTGTACCTGGATGCTAATCTTTGGGAGCGACATGCTTCACATAACAAAACGGATACAAATTGGAACTCAAGCATTTTGTACTGGTTTGCATCGTTATTCCCCTTAGTTGTTTTATCCATTAAATTTCGTACATTTTTATTCAAGTTTTGGCTATAGTTTGTAATTTTGTACATAGTTTAACATTTTGAAGGATTCAACTAAAATAAAATGTCACAAAAGTGACCTCTTTTTGAGAGATTTCTTATAATCAACGTTTGTCTATGCACGTGTGTGTGCATGCGTATGTGTGTGTGTGTGCCTGTGTGTGTGTGTGTGTGTGTGTGTGTGTGTGTGTGTGTGAGAGAGAGAGAGAGAGAGAGAGAGAGAGAGAGAGAGAGAGAGAGAGAGTTTATCCATGCATGTGTTAACTAACCCAAAAGACAGTTAATGTTGTTCGACTTTCATACACACATGTGATGGTAAACATGTGATAATTATAAGGTTTGACATGTGAATGATAACTCAATCCAAATAGGGGTTTATTATTTGACATGTTTTATTATCAATATTTGATCATTACAACAAGAATATCACTAACAGTCAATATTATTGTCCAAAGACTAGATATTTATGGTGCACTAAGTATCTTGAGATGGGTTATTCCATTATTTGAACATAATAAAGATGCAGTTTAACTTTTTTCCGAATATATTTATAGGGTTTATTTTTTCCTTTTTTCAACTACAATTGCTTCGATATATGCAAATATGAATAAGATTCAGGTCCTTAATGAGATAAAGTTTAAGGAATGGAATGAGAATATGGAAAATTGTTCTTGGCTGCATGGATTGTTACCTTAAATTAAGGATGGCACAACCACCTTATCCTTCGGAATCTAGTACCTCTATATAGAGGAAATATTTATAAGAAGTGGAACCACTTCAATCGCATGAGTTATGGTTTAGTCTATTCTGAGGTCAATTTAGCTTCAGTGCCAGGAAACACTTGGTGGTTAGACTCTGGAGCAACTACTAACATCAATGTTTCAATGAAGGGTTTCCTGAACTACCGAAAGCCAAATGATGTTGAAATATACATCTATTTGGGAGATGAAAAGTTGTCAGAGGTGGAAGCTATAAGGAATTTTAGATTATTGATGTATACCGGATTTTATTTGGATTTAAAATACACTTTCGTGGTTCCGTTATTTAGACATAATTTAATTTCATATGGCACTAAGCTTAAATTGATGATAACAATTCAAGAGCATTATGGCACAAGTGCCTAGGTCACACCTCTAAAATTAGAGTTGAGCGACTAGTGTTAGATGGAATTTTGGATTCCATTGACTTCACAAACTTTGATATTTGTGTTGAGTGTGTTAAAGATAAGCACACCAAAACAAATAAATTTGATGCATATAGAGCTACACATGTCTTAAAATTGATACATACTGACATTTGTGGACCATTTCCCACACCTTCTTGGAATGTTCAACAATATTTTATAAGATTCATAGACGGTTTTTTTACATATGCTTACAAATTTCTTATCCATGAAATTTATCAATCATTGGATGTGTTCAAATCATTCAAGGCTGAAGTTGAGAATCAACTCAAAAAAATAATTAAGAGAGTTAAATCTGACGGTGGCGGTGTTTATTACGACAGATATGATGGTTCATGTGGACAATGTCTGAGAACTTTTACCAAAAATACCTATAGGGATATGGAATCGTCCCATAACACACTATGTCAGGGTCACCTAGCTTGAACATTGTGGTTGAAAGACGTAAACAAATTTTTAAGGATATGGTAAGGAGTGTGATTTGTCATTCTACCTTTCCAGAGTCACTCTGGGGAGAGACACTAAAGGCTACAACTTAAAATCTAAATAGAGTGTCAACAAAGGAAGCTTCCAAAACACCTAATGAGATTTGAATTGGGAAAAAGCCTACTCTGAAACATTTTCATGTATGGAGATGTCCAACTGAGGCAAGGCCTTATAGGCCAAATGAAAATAAATTGGACTCGTATAAGATGCTACTTTATTGGTTATTCTGAAAGATCTTTGGGCTACAAATGTTATGTTCCCAAATTAAACTCAATTTTTGAGATGGGAACAACCACATTTTGTATAGATATTGAGTTTAGGGTAAGAATAAGGTTAAAGACTTTGTTTTAGAGGAACAATTGGTAAAACAAATCCTGAACCGATTCATACAATTACTTTTGATCCAAAAAATATGGCACCTCAATAAGACATTGTTGAATTTCCTCTTACTCAAGATGATATCGTAATTCATGAAGAACATGCTCAAGATTGTCAAGAACAAATGTTACAAGAACCAATACCTTTATAGAGATCTACTAGAAATATGAGAAATGTCATTCCTGATGATTATAGTCTTTCTCCAAGAACATCAGAAAAATAATGGTATGATGGAATCTTATCCAATCAACTTACTTCAAGCCATGCAGGATTCCAATTTGGAAAAGTGGATTGAAGCAATGAAAGAGGAGTATAAGTCCATGTACTACAATAAGGTTTGAGAAACTTGTCCTGTTACTAGAAGGTGTGAAACCCATTAATTACAAATGGATTTTTAAGATGAAACGAGAATCTAACGATAATGTGGAGAGGTATAAGGCTCGTCTTGAGGCTAAGGGCTATACCCAAAAGGAGGGGATTGACTTTAGAGAGACTTCATCTCTGATTTGATCGAAATAATCTTTAGGACAATCATGGCTATGTTACACATTATGATTTGGAAATCTATAAAATGGATGTCAAGACAAATTTTCTCAAAGGAAACATTGATGAAGTAATTTATATGGTTCAACTAGAAAACTTTGTGTCAGGAGACTCAAAGAATATGGTTTGAAAATTGAAGAAAAAAAAATCTATTTATAGATTAAAGAATGCGTTTTGTCAATGGTACCAAAAGTTTCATGAAGTGATTCTATCATTTGATGTTGAGGTGAATGTTGTTGAGGATTATGTGTATCACAAATTTAGTGGGAGTAAGTTGTCGCTCCCAGGATTTTCATCCTAGTACAAATGCGAAAGTGGCGCGAAAAAAGAAGAAAAGTCGCTAGCCAGACATTTTTATCCTAAGGAAATGGAAAGGTAATGTTGAAAAAACCGAGGAGAAGGAAATAGCGAGATCTTGCAAACCAGAGAGAACGGGTAAGGGAGTCGGTTATGTGAAAGGAAGGTATTAGCACCCCTTCCTGTCCATCATACTCGACGGGATCCATGCTTGCTTGTATTGTTTCAAAGGTTATAAACATTTGCTTCATCTGCTGCCGAACTGGAAAGAAAAAGAATGGAAAAATGTAGGGAAAAGAAAGAATTATGCTCGAATGGGCCCTATCCCACTGCCTACGTATCTCATCGGGAATGAGAATCAAAGTCAATGTAGTTCTCCTAACTAGGGAGGAAAATTATTTGTTTGTGTTTTTTATGAATGAACTGCTTATGCCTATGCTCAGGTGTTGCAGGTTCGTCTAGTACGAGTGCGTTTACCGTCTTGCAAAAGACAAGTTGAAGTGAGTTCTTTCGTTTTAAAGTGAAGGAGACAAAAAGATAATTCCCACAGGAAAGACACTCATTCTTGGTTTGGAGCTTCTTAGAAGCTTTTTATTTGAGTTTTCATAGGAGAGTGTATTCAAGTCTCATTCAATGGAGTGTGTACTTCTTACATCACTTCGAAATGGAATGGATGATAAGCACACCTAAGTATGGGGGAAATCCCCAAACCTAGTTCCCAAAGGTTAAAGCTCAATAACACTAGCCTATTCTACTTGTTAGGTGTTTTGTTGTTTTTGGATTAATATGTTTTTTTAGTTTATGTTTGGGAAGCATCCTCATGCTAAGTGTTGCACCCCAAAATTTGCCCTCACCTAGACAAGACATTGTGTACTAAGGTGTCCCAAGAGGTTCACAAGGTTCACAAGATTCACAAGGTATCCCAAGAGGTTCACAAGGTTCACAATTAGTCAGAAAGTTTGACAATCCCCTCAGACAATGCATCCTCCTAAGCAATGCATCCTAAACTAGGGTTTTGGATTTCATCAGGCTAAATGGACTTCCAAAGCTTCAATTGAGCTTCATAGCATCCTATATGTCTTCAAGAATCCCTATGTCAAGTTTCAAGGCTTTCCCAAAAGGTTTGCTCAGTCAAATTACCAGATAGGCTAAAATCAGTCAAACTAGTCAAAAAGTCAAACTGAGGTCAACTGTGATCAAACCAAAGTCAAACTTCATGATTTTTTTGCCAACATCAAGTATATGAAGTAAAATTCATCATTTGATCAAGGGTTGATCATGATTCATCAAGGAGATTTCAGATCATCAAGAAACAAGAGTTTCTAAATTAGGGTTTTCATAGGAAAAGTCAACTGAACTTTGACCAGCCATAACTTTCACATGCTTCATCAATAAGTTTCCATCCAAAGCTCATTTTGAAGGAAATTGAATTCTCTACAACTTTGTGTCTCACAAGTCAAGCCCAAAAATGCTTCATTTGGAAGGTATGAGCTAAGACATTATAGGTCATTTTAAAAGTCAACAAAAAGTCAACATCTTCCAAAGGTCATAACTTGAGATTGGTAAAGGATATGGACATGAAAAAAAAGAGGTTTGTTAGAGGACTCTTTAAGCTTTCCAAAATGTCCAAGAACACCTCCATAGCCTTAAAATTGAGGGATTTGTGTCTTTGCAAAGTTGGGAAATTTTGGAGGGGTTTATTGAGCAAATGGGATCTTAGAACCAATTCTTTCCACATGAGCTTGCATTTTTATGACCCAATCACTTCCATGACATCATGCACGAACCAAAAATCATTTATTCAGATTTTTATTATTTTTATTTTATTTATTTTTATTTTATTCATTTAAAATCATTTTAAATCAAAATAAAATATGAAAACTCAATATTTGAATGAGATTCTTCTTCTAGAAAATCTTAAAAGTCATTTAAAGATGATTGGAATCAAGCAAATTCGTGCTAGCCTAAAATAGAAAGGTTTGGTGAGATTTTTTTCAATATTTGAATTATATCTTTCTTCAATCTCAAGCTATCCAAAAGTCCAAAGAATAGACAAGTTTTATGACCTAATTTCATTCACTGTAAGACTATGAACATGATACAATACTAGGGGACGAAATTTGCAGCCTCCAAGAGTAAGAACAAAGTTTCAATTTTCACAAAAAAAGTGGCATTCGGTTTTGAACTTAGAGGCACTTTCAAGGCAAAGTAAAGGTTGCTTTAGCTTCCTTGAGACTCTCTGATCGTATCCCCATCATCACCTTCATCCATAGCATCACAAAATGCATAAACCGAATCAATGTTATTGCACTTTTATGATTTTTTCGTTTTCTATTGTTTGTGCATTATAAATTGTGTTTGATGATTGTTTTGTGTTTGTGATAAGCTCAGGAACATTTCTGGACAATTTAATTAGAGTTTCATGGCCAAACCGTAAGGAAACCATTGTTAGGGTTCCAAGCTTCGAATTAGGGTTTCACGATTAACCAAATATAAATGGATTCAAAGAACATGGATAGACCGTATGAATAATGAGGAATTCATTGGCATAGTTAATTTGATGAAATTGTACCGTTTGATTGATGTTTGAATTTCGCAGGTGTAACACGGTGGGAGAACTGACTTTTCTATAAATGTTGCGGATAACAAGGGTCGCCACCGACTTTTATTTTATCTAAAAGGAAAGGACATAAAAGAACAGGAAAGACCTTAAAAAGATTTTGAGTTCGGGGGGTAGGTTATATAAAGGAAAGGTGTTAGCACCCTTTATATCCATGGTTATCCATGGGCTCTTAGTTACTTAGCTCACTTTGAATTGTTTTGAGAAAGGTGTAGTGTGTGATTAAAAATTTTCTAAGTACTTTATAATGATCCTCGTATGGATGTATATAAAGACTTTATTTTGAAAATTTGTTTGAAATGTAGAGTGTAATGAAGTATTTTGAAAAGGTGAGCAAGTAATTAAGAGGAACCTACCCTATATTAAGTCTTTACTGTTCTTATACGTTCTTTCAATGGTAAGACTATCCCTATTATTAAGGAATAAGTAGTCATTACCTTGGATTTATTTGAGAGACAGGCGTAGGGTCATCGTATGGTCAATGAAAGCAACTTAAGGGATGTCTTTAGCAATTCGTAGGGACTATCATCATTTATTCGAAGGGACAATATCATTATTCTGTAGGCAACCTCGAAGGGACTTGATCTTTTAAATTTATAGGGACTTGATGATTTTATAAGTGAAGGGACTTTGCTTAAGACACCCCTATATTCGAGGGACTTGACCATTTTATTTTAAGGCAACCAAGAGGAATACCTTAGGAAGTGCAAGATGGCGATCAAATATCGACTTACGTGTGTGAGTGTTTATTTTCAAATATTTATCTTTTAAAGTTAATTATCTAAATTAATTTTAATTACAAATAGTTTCCACACCCTATTTACTAACCACGCAGTTAATATGAAAAATAAATGGCAGAAATTAAAAGGCAGAAAATAAAATTCCTATACTATTACATGGCTTAGAGGCAGTTACATAATAATAATAATGGCGGAAAATAATAAAAACCAATTATTACAAAGGCGAAGCAGTTACATAATCAGGCAAACAATGAATGAATAACATAAAAATGAGTGAATAAATTAGAAGAAAAAAGTTTGCAAACTAGGTTAAGAAAACAATTAGGATTAGGGTTTAAGAAAAAATTTTAAGGTTTAAAAAAAATTTAAGGTTTAGGAAAAATTTTAGGGTAAAAATTATGGCAAAATTTGAGTTTTAAGATAAAGATTAGGGCTAAATTTTTAATCAAATCAAGACGGCACCTGAAGATATGGAGAAGACAACATTTGTTACACAGTGGGGCACCTTTTGCTATAAGGTGATGCCATTTGGTTTGAAGAATGCCGGGGCAACATATCAGCGTGCTATGGTGGCTTTGTTTCATGATATGATTCATCATGAGATAGAGGTATATGTGGATGATATGATAGCCAGGTCCCAGAATGAAGAGCAACATCTTGATCATCTGCATAAGTTGTTTGAGAGATTGAAGAAGTACAAGTTGAGATTGAACCCAAACAAATGTACTTTTGGAGTTAGATCTGGTAAGCTTCTGGGTTTCATTGTCAGTGGAAAAGGTATTGAAGTAGATCCTGCAAAAGTGAAAGCTATACAAGAGATGCCAGCTTCCCGTACTGAGAAGGAAGTTAGAGGTTTCTTGGGACGATTGAATTACATTGCAAGATTTATTTCCCAATTAACTGCTACCTGTGAGCCAATTTTCAAGTTGTTGAAGAAAGATCAGGTGATGGAATGGAATGATGAATGCCAGTCTGCCTTTGATGAAATCAAGAAATATCTTCTAGAACCCCCATTTTTGATGCCACCAGTTGATGGAAGACCTTTGATTATGTACTTAACAGTATTAGACAACTCAATGGGGTGTGTGTTGGGGCAACATGGCGAGTCTGGTCGAAAAGAGCAGGCAATATACTACCTTAGCAAAAAGTTTACCGACTGTGAAACAAGATACTCACTGCTCGAGAAAACTTGCTGCGCTTTGGCATGGGCTGCTCGCCGACTAAGACAGTATATGTTGACTCATACTACCTTATTGATTTCGAAGATGGACCCAATCAAGTACATATTCGAGAAACCTGCTCTCTCCGGAAGAATAGCAAGATGGCAAATGATCTTAACAGAATATGATATACAATATACTACTCAGAAGGCCATTAAAGGAAGTGTTGTGGCTGATCATCTGGCTCATCAAGCAGTGGATGATTATCAGTCAATGAGTTTTGAGTTCCCCGATGAAGACATTATGATTATTACCAAAGAACCTGGACAATATGACGGACCTGAACAAGGATCCCGATGGACTATGGTTTTCGATGGAGCTTTCAATGCACTTGGTAATGGTGTTGGTGTTGTGATCAGTTCCCCTGAAGGTTGTCATACCCCGATTACTGTCAGACTTTGTTTCTATTGTACCAATAACATGGCTGAGTATGAGGCATGTATCCTGGGTATCAAAACTGCCATTGATATGAAGATTCAGTTCCTTGACGTGTATGGAGATTCAGCCCTGGTAGTAAGTCAGATTAAAGGAGATTGGGATACCAAGCATGATAACCTCATTCCTTATAGAGAGCATGTTTTGTCTTTGATTCCACATTTCAAAGAGATTACCTTTGAACATATTCCACGAAGAGAGAATCAGTTGGCAGATGCATTAGCCACCATGGCATCCATGTTTGAGATCAGCTGGGATGATGAAGCTCCCAAGATTACTATTGATAGATTTGAGAAGCCTGCATACTGCAATGAGATTGACACTAAAGAAGCAGAGGAGAGGCCTTGGTTCTATGAAGTGAAAAGATATCTTGAAGCCCAGGAGTTCCCTAAAGGGGCATCTGTTAAAGATAAGAAGTTTCTGAGGAGGTTTTCTGCTAAGTTCTTCTTGAGTAATGGAATTTTGTACAAGCGTAATCATGACTCAACTTTGCTTTGTTGTGTGGATAAGAAGGAAGCAACCGAGATTATGGAAGATATGCATGATAGGATCTTTGGCACTTATTCTAGTGGTCATACTATGGCAAAGAAGATATTGAGAGCAGGTTACTATTGGTCTACCATGGAAGCTGACTGCTATCAACATTCCAGAACATGTCATAAGTGTCAAATCTATGCTGATAAAGTACATATACCTCCATCACCATTGAATGTGTTGATTGCTCCTTAGCCTTTTGCCATGTGGGGTATTGATATGATTGGTGAGATCAAGCCTACTACTTCTAATGGGCATCGTTTCATCCTGGTTGCTATTGATTACTTCACGAAGTGGGTAGAGGCAGCTTAATTTGCATCTGTTACTAAGAATGTGGTGGCTCGATTCATTAAGAATAATCTCATATGTAGGTATGACATCCCTGAAAGGATTATTACTGACAATGGCACTAATCTGAACAACACCATGATTACTGATCTCTGCACACAATTCAAGATTAAGCATCACAACTCTTCTCTGTATCGTCCGAAGATGAATGGGGCAGTAGAAGCTGCTAATAAGAACATTAAGAAGATTCTACAGAAGATGACTATCACTTATAAGGATTGGCATGAGATGTTACCATTTGCTCTTCATGGTTATCGTACTACAATACGTACTTCAACAGGGGCAACCCCATTCTCCTTAGTATATGGTATGGAAGCAGTTATGCCCATTGAAGTTCAGATTCCCTCCTTAAGAATTATGAAGGATGCAGGCTTGGATGAAGATGAGTGGATTCAGACTCGACTTGACCAGATAAATTTGATTGATGAGAAGAGGTTAGCAGCAGTTTGTCATGGCCAGATGTACCAGAAACGAATGATCAAGGCTTTCAACAAGAAGGTTAAGCCAAAGGTATATCAGGCTGGTGACTTGGTAATCAAGCGTATCATATTACCACAGGGTGATCCTAGGGGCAAGTGGACTCCTACATATGAAGGACCATTTGTAGTCAAAACAGTATTCTCAGGAGGTGCCATGATACTCACTACTATGGATGGTGAAGACTTCCAACAGCCTGTAAACGCAAACATAGTTAAAAAATACTACGCATAAAAAGAGACCCGCTAGGTTGACTGGCCTAGGCAAAAATAAGGGCATCCCGGCGAACCAAAAAGGTTCGGGCAAAAATTAGGGAAATATATAAAAAATGTACACCCAGCAAGTCGAAAACCTGAAAAGGCGGCTTGGGCAAAAAAGGGTATCCCGGTGGATTGAAAACCTGAAAAGGCAATCCAGGCAAAAGTTAGGGATTAAAGCGTATGACTATGTCTCGTTTGGATCACCCATGAAACTACAACCAGTTGTGCTACTTACTCAAGCTCTAACAAATAAAGCTAAATCCAATCATTTTCGTCTTGACAGCAGAAGATGAGATACTTGAAGATAATGGCAATAGTAGAATTGAAACTCAATAGGATTATTTCCCACATAGCTGATTTTCTTTATTTTGTAAAAATTTTATGACAAATTCCTCTTACTAGAATTTCTGTCTCCTTGTACAAACTTGCCTATGTATAGGTCACTTTGTGATATAAATAAAATTTCATCTTTGAATCCAGATTTACTTTTACCCTATTTACATAAGCGAAACGTCCATTGGTTGTGTTTGAATGTATGTATGCTTTTGAATATGATTGATGTTTACCAGAAATGCATAAAATGCTTAATATGATTGATGTTTACTAGAAATGCATGAAAATGCAGTAATCGTATTTACTAAGGACGAACGAGGGAAGGAATTCAACGAAGCTTCGCCGGTTCATCCCCACAAGACAGCTACAAATCCCCCAGTAGGGCAAATCCATCTTCATAAATACTTCGAGTCACATCTCCCCTGGAATTTATATCCATCTCTTTTATCCTCAGACGGATAGTCGGGAATTTATTCTTTCAATAGGAGTACGACGAACGAAGACGGGAGGTTATGGATACCTTACTATCGAACGAAGACGGGAGGTTATGGATACCTTACTATCGAACGAAGACGGGAGGTTATGGATACCTTACTATCGAACGAAGACGGGAAGTTTATGAATACTATGTTATCAAACGAGACGGGAACGAGTTCCTCATATTCTTCACTATATTATCAAACAAGACGAGTTCCTCATATTCTTCAGCAACAAATCGGGATTTATTTTCCCTGGCCAGCAGTTGATATACGAAGATATCCAGACGCTTCAGACTACATGATGCATACATACATCATTTACATCATACCATAACATACACATCCATAAGTACATAATACATTTACTTAGGTGCATCATACTATGCATGCATACATAATGCATAAACTAATATTTCCCTTGTAGGATAGTTATATGCAGGTAAAACAATATCAACAACTTACAACGGGTCAGAAATGATCCATATACTACTCAAGATGTCCTTGAATAGCAGGAAAACGGTCTGTAAAAAGATCCATTCCCTGGTTCAAGACATTTTTCAGAAGAACAAATCCTGACGTTCTTTTGACCCTTAAGAGCAAATCCTGACGCCCTTTTGGCCCCTTGTTCAAGACTTTTTCAGAAGAACAAATCCTGACGTTCTTTTGAACCTTAAGAGCAAATCCTGACGCTCTTTTGGCCCCTTGTTCAAGACTTTTTCAGAAGAACAAATCCTGACGTTCTTTTGACCCTTAAGAACAAATCCTGACGTTCTTTTGGCCCCTTGTTCAAGACTTTTTCAGAAGAACAAATCCTAACGTTCTTTTGACCCTTAAGAACAAATCCTGACGTTCTTTTGGCCCCTTGTTCAAGACTTTTTCAGAAGAACAAATCCTGACGTTCTTTTGAACCTTAAGAGCAAATCCTGACGCTCTTTTGACCCCTTGTTCAAGACTTTTTCAGAAGAACAAATCCTGACGTTCTTTTGACCCTTAAGAGCAAATCCTGACGCTCTTTTGGCCCTTTGTTCAAGACTTTTTCAGAAGAACAAATCCTGACGTTCTTTTGACCCTTAAGAACAAATCCTGACGTTCTTTTGGCCCTTGAATAACAGGCAAACGGTCTGTAAAAAGATCCATTCCCTAATCCAAGATACCTCCAGAAGAGATAATCATCACGAAAATTTATTTCTACTGGTCCATCCAACAATTCAAATCATGTTGCATAAATGATTCAGAGACGGCTTATACAAAGACCTAGTACTGATATCCAGTATCAACATAAAAACATCACCATATCCAGATATTTTAGATGGCATCTCTAAGCCCATCTCCAATTCTTCCAAGTGGCATATTCAAGCCCACTCAAGCATATA
Organism: Lathyrus aphaca; assembly: GCA_963966055.1. Lineage (NCBI taxonomy): Eukaryota > Viridiplantae > Streptophyta > Magnoliopsida > Fabales > Fabaceae > Lathyrus > Lathyrus aphaca. The sequence continues at coordinate 31,110,146 of OZ014524.1, read as the reverse complement.
CAATTAATCATCAGTGTTACTTCACGCACCGGCGAGTGCAAATTTTTGGGCTTTTGTGTTCAATCCCCTTCAACCTTCCAGGTCACGACTGACACAGATACCAATCTAACCCCTCAGGTTTCAGAAAATTGAACAGGGGCAGCTGTTGCACCCCAAAATTTGCCCTCTATTTTTTAACTCTAACCGACTTTTTGTTTCGCATTCATTTGCATCATATTCAAAGCATAACATTTTTTTTCAGTTTTAAAATTAGCCGGAATAATTTCTCGGAATTTACAGACAGACTGGTCAAACTAACTTTTTAACTATGCCTAAAATTAGTCAACGAAAAAATGTCAAGTTTAAGTTTGTAAATGTCGGTAACATTAATCTGCGGTTCACGTGGTTTAATTTGACATGCTAAAAATATTTTTACGACTATTTTTGGTCATATGTTGATCAGTCTGAGCAGTTTAAACGGTCATAATTTTTATTTCAAAATCCGACCAGCTGTATTTTTCCGAGTCATTTATTTCGCGCTGATTATTTTGACATGTTCATTTTATTTTTTCGAGCATTTTGGTGCCCAACTTTTATTTTTTTTGAATCTATTTATTTTTATATTGGGTCTAGAATAAATAAATAGATTAATTAATTTTTATTTTTATTTTAATTATTTTTATTTAACTTTATTTAATTATTTATATTAATATTTTATTGGATTCCAAAATAAATATTTAGGCCCATTATCACTAACCCTAATTGACCTCTATATATATTTATGTTGTGTTCTGCTAGAAAGACAGACAAAAAAGAAAGGAGAAAAAGACCAAAGCGGCAGTACATCTGATTCATAGTAAAAATGTTAGCGTACCTGAATCTTCTATTTTCTCTTGTATATTCAAAATCACTACATATCCTTTTCTATCATGTATATACATATAAAGTGTGGGTATGTTTTTTATTTATTTATTTACGATACATAGATAAAATTGGTACATGGTATATAAAAATCAATTTGTTGGCTATATATATATATGCAGGTACATATGGTGTTGGTTTGCTGTTCATATGCATATATTCATACATATGCTCACGTTATTTTATATATATATATATATATATATATATATATATATATATATATATATATATATATATATATATATATATATATATATATATATATATATATATTTTCAGTTTTCATTTTTTTATACATACATATTATATACTTTTTTTCTGTTCTTTCTAAAATTTATATAATATATTTGTAATATATTAATGTTATTTTTGCTTCATTTTATTGTTATTTAGATTTTATAATAATACAGATTTATTGTTGGATAGTGCCTGTATATTATTATTCTTTCTTTTCTATTTTTCGACTATATTGATATAATGTATAAAATAAATATTGTAACACTTTTGGGTCGATGTTTTATTTATCTATTTATGTTTTAATTATATTATTCGGATCGGATCGTGTCGATACGTATGAAGCGTGACACATGTGCTGATCTGATCTTGATCGCAATTCTTGCGTTAACAACATTGTTTTTTTATTTCTTTTATTTAATTAATTAGGTTTATGTTAACTAATTATCCTGATTTTTTTTTCCTAAACACTGTCAATTTCGCCATAAACTCTAAATTTCAAACCTAAAACTTTGATCCTGATTTTTTTCCTAAAACCTCAAACTTTTCATAAACCTTAATTTTTCATGTAAACCTTTAAACTTTCTCATAAACTTTAACCGTGTTATTTCCTCTAAACCATAAACTTTTTCTCAAACCTTAACAAACCTGTTATTATTTCTTATTTTCACTCATGTTTATGTTATTCATACACTGTAATTGTTTCGCTCTTGTAATATTTTAAGTTTTAACTTGTAATATTTTCAGTTTTATTTTTCACCATCTTTATCATGTAACTGCCCCAAAGCGTTGTAATAGTTAGGATTTTATTTTCTGCCATTTATTTTCTGCCATTTAAATTCCTGCCATTGATCCTATATTAACTGCGTGGTTTAGTAATGTAGGGCGTGAAAACCTACTAAATTAATTATTTAATATTTTTCTATAATCTTTATATTTTTTTGTAAATAAATGTTAATTATTTTTATAAACTTATTTTACTACTTATTTATAACAATAAATCTTTATTTTGTAAATACTAACTCTTTTATTATTTTGTACATATTAAATTAATTTTTTTTCTCTAAAAAATTTCTCAATAACATTTTGTCAATAATATTTTATATATTAATAGTATTTTATTATAATAGTAATAATCATATAGTGTAAATAATTAAAAGTTTTTCTCAATAATCTTTAATTGTTTTTCTCTAAACTTAATTACTTTTTTTTCATTAATTCTAATAACTTCTAAAAAATCTAACTTGTCTAACCTAAACTTTTTTTTTAATTAAATGATTAATTGTTATTTCTTTAATTTATTTTAACTTTATTATTATTATAATTACTTTATTATTATTATTATTATTATTGCTTTATTGTTATTATTGCTTTTGCTTCATTATTATTATTATTATTGCTTATTTATTGTTTTATTATATATATTATTCTTGCTTTATAATTTATTTTTATCCTACTATTATGTATCTGCCAAAGCCTTGTAATAGCTTATAGATTTATTTTTCTGTCTTTATTTTCTTTGTAAATATTTAATTGTGTGGTTAGTAAATAGGGAGTGCAAACATAATTGTAATTAATTTAATTTAGATAACTAATTTAAAAAAGATAAATATTTGAAAATAAACACTCACACACGTAAGTCGATCTTTGATCGCCATCTCACTTCTTAAGGGTTACCTCTCATGCTGCCTAAATAAAAGGTCAAGTAAAGTGTATAAAGCAAAGTCCCTTCTCTTATTAATATCATCTTGTCCCTTTAAAGAATTACAAGATCAAGTCCCTTCATGGTTGCCTTCGTAAATGATCTTGTCCCTTTCGAATAAAAGATGATAAGTCCCTTCGAATTGCTAAGTACACCTTACAGTTGCCTAATCACAGATGTCCCTTCATTTGTTCCTCATACATCCAAGGTAATGACTACCTATTCCTTAATAATAGGGATAGTCTTACCATTTAAAGGATATATAAGAACAGAAAAGACTTAACTTAGGGTAGGTTCCTCTTATGTACTTGCTCACCTTTTCAAACATTTCAAAAACACTTCACATTTTCAAACAAATTTTTGAAACAAAGTCTTTATATATATCCGTACATGGATCATTATAAAGTACTTAAGAAATTTTTTTCACACACTACACTTCTCAAAAACAATTTAAAGTGAGCTAAGTAACTAAGAGCCCATGGATAACCATGGATGTAAAGGGTGCTAACACCTTCCCTTTACATAACCTACCCCCGAACCCAAAAATCTTTTAAGGTCTTTCCTGTTCTTTTATACCCTTTCCTTTGGATAAAATAAAAGTCGGTGGCGACTCTTGCTATCCGCAACATTTATAGAAAAGTCAGTTCTCCCACCGTGTTACAAAAGGTATGATCCAAGAAAAAAGTTGTTATTACCAACAAAAGATTGGAGAAAGATACTATAACTCTTACAAACGACCACTAAAGTTGCTGATGACAAATGGGTTCAACCAATTAGAGATGCCCAGGGACAAAGGAAATGGGGAAGCTTCAAAATCCAGAGGGGCCCTTCAGTGGCAGGAAGAAATGAAGCTGAGATACAAAAACCAAGACCTTACCCTTCAGAAAATTATAAGGGTAAAAACCCTATGTCGAAATCCCAGTGGAGGAGATTCCAGAGACAAAAGAAGGCAGAGAGAGAAGCTGTCAGAAAGGGCATGTTTGAGAAGGATGTTGTCAAAAGAAATAAAGTAGAATCCAGCAACAACATCCAGACGACAAACTAAAAGGAGTCGTCCAATAGTGACAATCCTAGCAGCAAGGTCGAACAAGAGAAGTCCAAAGATATAGCTCAGGAAGATGATGAGATAACTGATGACTTCAAATCTGACTCATAAGCGTCCTTCGATGTTGTCTGCAATGTGGTTTCGGTTCTCCCTAGAGACTATGATAGGGTCATGGAAGTCAAAGACGAAGAGAACGACATGGAGAATGAACAAATGGGACACAGGCCTGTATATTACTACATAATGAACAATGGTTGCATTGAGGAACAAAACGCTTTTTTCGAAAGGACAAACGACTCTATGAAAGGACATCTAAAGCCCTTGTTTATAAAGTGCAAAGTTGAAAATGTTGGGGTAAATAAAATACTGGTAGATGACGGAGCTGCAGTGAACCTGATGCCCCACTTTATGCTGAAGAAAATTGGAAAAGATGATTTTGATGCAAAGCCCCATAATATGGTGTTGTCGAATTACGAAGGTAAAGTGGGAACCACTATGGGCGTCATCCAAGTGGATCTAAATGTTGGGACTATAACAAGGCCAACAATTTTTATGGTTATTGCTTCAAAGGTGAATTACAATTTACTCCTGGGAAGGGAATGGATTCACGGCGTAGGGGTTGTACCTTCGTCAATGCACCAACGAATAACTATTTGGTGCATAGATGGCATTGTCGAAAATATCAAGGCTGATCAGAGTTACTTCATGACTGAGGTAAACCACGTGGAACGTCGAAGCTTCGACAAATATCTAGCTCATATACCTCTATGCAGTCTAGTGAAGTTCGACCTGGAGGCAACTGACAATGCCTACTGTTCAATGTACCTCCATCCAACATATGGCTTTCAATGGGACAAAGAAATAGTGGACAAGTCGAACTTCATATGAGGAACTTCCCACATAGAGCCAATAGGTTGGGGAAGCGAATTCGACGATGATGAGTGAATCGTCAGCTCTCGAAAGGATTACAGCTTATATAGCCGAAAACAAACTCAAAGTAGCTCTTGAAGTAGAAGTGAAATATATGGCTGTCGAAGCCAACAAAAACGATTTCGATGAACAATGTCTCTAGAGGGACGTTGAAGAAGACCATGATAATACTCAGATGGGCGAATGGCAACACCAGAAGCTTGACACCATTTACGACGACGAATCTTTAGGGTTCGAAAAATATCCAGTGTCGACTGATATGAAGATGATGGCACATGATCCATTAGAGGAGGTAGATCTGGGACTGGGGGCAGAGAAAAGGCCAACCTACATAAGCACCAAGATGGACCCGCAGTTCAAAGTCAAAATAGTCCAGTTGCTGAAAGAATTCAAAGATTGCTTCGTATGGGACTACGACAAGATGCCTAGACTAAATAGAAGTTTGGTCGAATTGAAGCTGCCAATAATAGAAGGAAAGAAACCAGTAAAGCAGACTCCAAGGCTCTTCGCACTAGACATTCTGTCGAAAATAAAAGAAGAGGTCGAAAGACTTTTGAAGTGCAAATTCATTCGCACAGCTAGGTATGTCGATTGGATTGCAAATATAGTTCTTGTGATTAAGAAAAATGGCAAAATAAGGGTATGTATTAATTTTCGAGACTTAAATTCAACTACCCCAAATGATGAATATCCTATGCTAGTAGCAGAAATGCTTATAGATTTGGCAGCAGGCCATGAGTACTTAAGTATGTTAGACGGATACTCTGGCTATAATCAGATCTTTATTGCCAAAGAAAATGTTCCTAAAACGACATTTCGCTGTCCTTGAGCAATAGGAACTTACGAATGGGTAGTAATGCCATTTGGTTTAAAAAAATGCTGGAGCAATTTATCAACGAGCTATGAATTCGATATTTCATGATTTTATCGAAACTTTCATGTAAGTTTATATTGATAATATTGTGATTAAGTCTGTTTCAGGAAAAAATCATATAGACCATCTTCGACAATCCTTTGAGAGGATGAGGAAGTTTGATTTGAAGATGAATCCCCTATTGTGTGCTTTTGGTGTGCAGGAGGGTGATTTTTTAGGTTTTGTGGTACACAATAAAGGGATCGAAATAAATGAAAACAAAGCCAAAGCCATAATGGAAGAAAAAGCGCCATCAACAAAAAGGAGTTTTAGTCTCTGCTAGGGAAAATCAACTTTCTCAGAAGGTTCATCTCCAACCTTAGTGGGAAGACACGGGCCTTCTCGCCTCTACTTCGACTGAAGAAGGAAGACTTTGCATGGGGGCAAGAACAACAAGCTGCTTTCGACATAATAAAAGAATATTTGTCTAGTCCTCCAATTTTAATATCTCCTTGTAGAAAGAGAAGTATGAGGTTATACATTTCGGCATCAGATAAGACACTAGGAAGTATGTTATGTCAAGAAGATGAAAATGGTGTCGAAAGGGCCATTTATTATCTCAGCATGGTCCTAAACGATGTTGAAACTAGATATAATGTTATAGAAAAATTATGTTTATGTGTATATTTTTCTTGTATGAAATTAAAGCACTATATAAAGCCAGTTGATGTGTATATTTCTTCTTATTTCGACGTAATAAAGCATATGTTATCTAAATCTATTTTACATAGTCGAATTGGGAGATGGGATTTGGCATTGACAAAATATTCTTTAAAATATTTGCCCTTAAAGGATGTTAAGGGACAAGTGGTTGCTGACTTCATAGTTGATCACTCAATAAATGAAAATGAGGTAGAGTATGTCAAATTAGAACCATGGAAATTGCATTTCGACGGTCTAGTCATAAGAATGGAATTGGTGTTGGGATACTAATTATTTCTCATAACAAAATTCCAACAAAATTCAAGTACAAAGTCGAAGGTTTATGTTCAAATAACGAAGGAGAATACGAGGCTTTGATTGCTGGACTTGAAATCTTGTTAGAATTGAGGGAAACAAGAGTCGAAATAATAGGTGACTCTGAGTTGGTGGTAAAGCAACTGACTAGAGAATATAAATGTGTAAAAGAAAATTTAATCATGTATTTCGTAATAGCTAATAGGCTTCTTAAAAGATTCGACGATATGGACATCAGACATATTCCCAGGATGGAAAATCAAGAGGCAAATGATCTTGCTCAACTAGCATCTGGGTATAAAGTGTCAAGATAAAATTTAGAAAAGACTATTGAAGTAAGAGGAAAGGTTATATCTACTAAGTTGTCCCCATCAGATTTGGAGACAATAAAGTTAGGATATGGTGACGAAGAAAATTTCAAAATATTCAATGTAGATGATTCAAGGACTGAAGATTGGAGAAAACTCATCAAGGATTATCTACAAGACCCAAATCAGAAATTCGAAAGAAAGGTAAAGTACATAGCTTTAAGTTATGTACTTTTTGGAAATGAAATGTTTAAAAAGACTTCAGAAGGAGTTTTGCTTAAATGCTTGGGCAAAGATGAGGCTTACATAGCTCTATCGAACGTGCACAATGGAGCATGTGGAGTACATCAAGAAAGCCACAAAATGAAATGATTACTATTTCGACAAGGAATGTATTGGCCGACGATGTTGAAAGACTGTGTCGATTTTGCAAAAGGTTGTCAGGAATGCCAAGTGCATGCAAGCATACCACATGTTCCTGCAAATGAGTTTCATTCGATTATAAAGCCTTGGCCTTTCATAGGCTGGGCATTAACTTTAATTGGCAAAATTCGACAAGCCTCTTCAAAAGGGCAGAAGTGCATTCTGGTTGGAATAGACTATTTCACCAAATGGATTGAAGTTATACCTCTCGTGAATGTGGATCAAGAAACAGTCATAGAATTCATTCGAAAACATATAATTTACAGATTTGGGATACTAGAGACAATAACAACAGATCAAGGATTTGTGTTCACTGGAAAAAATATGCAAATGTTTGCAAAAGAAATAGGATTTAAACTCCTTGCTTCGACGCCTTACTATGCTCAGGCGAATGGACAAGTCGAAGCAGCTAACAAGGTGGTAATAAATTTGATCAAAATGCATGTGGGGGAAAAACCCAGAAATTGGCTTAAAATTTTAGATCAAATTTTATGGGCTTGTCGAACGTCTCCTAAAGAAGCAACCAATTCTACTCCATTTAGGTTGACCTATGGGCACGATTCAGTCTTACCGGTCAAAATTTACTTGCAGGCGATTCGAGTTCAGAGGCATCACGAAATCCCATCAGACACGTATGAAGTATGATTTATTGACGAAGAAAGTTTACATGCGTTTGATTTATTGAAAAGACAAAAAGAAAGAGTCGAAAGGTTTTACAATAAGAAAGTAAAATTTAAGACCCTTTTAATTGGTGATCTTGTTTGGAAAGTGATTCTTCCCATGGATCGAAAAGATAGATTAATGGGAAAATGGTCTCCCAAGTGGAAAGGACCTTTCTAGAAAAATGGCATCAACGTCATTACAAACAAACTTCAAAAGCTAAAAATAATAAACTATTTTTATTACAACTTGATATTGGCGAAATAATTCTTCAAAGCTTCGAATTTCTTTTTCTGAATCTGGAGTCGACAATTACAGAAGCTTCTATTAGTGGAGAGGCTTTCGATCTCTTGGCTAAGTATCTGAGTCCTTTCAACATGATGAATACCCACCTTCAGTTCTTCGTCGATCTCGTCTTGCTTGGGTTGTTGTATAGCTTCTTTACGTTCTTTCTCTTGGGAGATCTTCTTTTGAAGTACAACTATCTGTTTCTCCCATTTTTTGATATTGTTGTCGTATTCGACAACTTCCTTTTTTTAAGTTTCAGAAAGTTGTTCCAACTCTAAAACTTTGTTGGTCGAAGCAGCCACAACATCCCACTCACAAGTTGTGTCTCAAATTTCTTGGAGATTTGTTTTGATAAGTCTTTCTGACGATTCAGATCCGCGCTTACCGAGTCTATTAGGGTAGTCAGATCCATCACAAGGATGCTTACTTCAGCAGAAGTCTCCAAGACATTTACTTGCTTTAGGATTTTCTTTAAGTCGAAGCAGGCAATCGTGTTTTCTTCCAAAACTTTAAACAAGTCCACATCAATTATTTTTGCTTTGATCTCAGCCATTGTAGCATCAAGGGATTGCATACTAGAGGTAGCCCCAGAAGTGGTTGAACTACTCCGAGAAGAGTCTTGAAAGGTATGGCGAGCACTGAGCATAGCCTTTAAATATTCTAAAGGTTTATGCACCTTGAGGCTCTCAATCTCTTCGCGAGAAAGACTAGTCGAACCAGTCGACAGTGAACTTTCTTTTGCTGGGTGAGGGGTTGGGTGAATACTCTGTCCTAGAGTTAACCTGACATCTTGTTTCGTCGTTTTGTCATCATTACCAACAGTTTCTCCCTTTTCGTCATTCTCATCTTCGACCTCAGCATAAACATTGAATTCATCATTTTTGTTGAGTGTGTCTGATCCAGGAGGAGGGGAGAATTATCATCAGAAGGTTGAGGAGTGTCAGGAGACTGTTCCTTTTGTACTGCTAATTCTTTTGTCAAATTTTTTGGAGAAGTATGTGTTGGGCTGGAAACTCTGTGAACATGATTACTCTTGGGCTTTGGCACATCTTCCTCTAAGGGGTTCTCTTCAACATCAACCTGAGAATGACTTCAAGTCAGAAATCAAAACAAAATAAATAATAAGAAGAAGTAAATATAAGTAGTCAAAGTAAAGATTTTACCTGAGGAATCTCAGTATTAAAACAGGAATTTCCACTATCTGCGTCCTTCGCCTGAACCTTCACAAGTGGATTGTTTGGAGGAGTTCCTTTGGATAATTTAACTGTTGATTTTTGCGAGGAATTCTTTGTGACCTTCTTCTTCATTTGAAGTTGGCTTTGTTCTGGAGAATCATCACCAGATTCTTCGCTGGGAACCTTTTCTTCTTGTTTCTTCCTTTTTGGGGAAGGCGGTGGTTTTCAACCTACCCGGAATAGAAAATAAAAGTTGATTAGTTTCTGGAAGAATGAAGAAAAGCTAGTATAGAAAGAGAAGGTTATACTTTTGTTACAATCTTCTTGACATTGCTTGGTGGATCTTCATCCATTTTTCAGATGTATCTTCGACAACAACTTTCTTGGCAGGAATTCTTATGGCTAAGAACAGAGAAGAGAGTCAGAGATGAGTACAAGAAGCATATAAAATAAACTTAGAATGGCGAAATAAAAAATATATTTTTGTTAACACCTTCAAGAATGGGAGTTTCCAAGCGAACTTGTTCTATTCCAATATGAAGGTATCCTATGAAATTGTCCAAAGTGAATTTAGTTGGAACCACACGCTCAACAGGTTTTTTGTTATGTTGTCGAAGAAGTTTCATAGAATCCCTGCAAACGAACCAATCTAGAAATGGAGGGCTCAATGCCACACCAAATTCAGCACAAGGTAAAAGGGGAAACTTTGGTGGATAAATGTTAAAAGCCAATTCATATCGTTGTTCTGGACGAACATATGAAGGAAGTTTCAATTTTTCCAGGTTTTTCTGTAAACTTATGTTTTAAAGTTATTGCTGCTTCGCTTATGGTTCGACTAAGTTCATCTGGCCTATAGATGGTTTCAAAATAATTTTGAAATTTTTGTACTTCTTTGATGTGTCTTTCAATACCTTTCTTGTTTCTATCCTGCACAAGAGTAAAAAAAATCGTTAACTGAGTGTTGAATGTTGTCACGTTGAAAAATTTGGTGAGGTAGTAATCCTTCCACCAGACATCAAATTCATGAGTATAGAGGAAAGATGGTCGAAAGACCGTTGGGCAAATCTCAAGAAAATCATCAACATATTTCTTTGATAATTCTATACTTTGTTCTTCAGTATGGAAGGAGTTATAGAATATGATGGAACTTTTTTGGGAAAAATAGATCTTGGTTTTAGTTGAACAAGGCTAAACTGTCAAGCAACGAGGTTGGGTTGGTAGACGATCAATGCAATCTTTGTTTTGGTGACATTGTGATGAGAGGTGAGAAGCCTAGGCGTCAAAAATGATTCCCAAACGTAGAGAAATTCATCTTCATCTTTCTGCATCTCGAAAGGGAGTTGTTTGGTGAACCATTGAGGTCCAACTGCCCTGCTAGCAAAAGGCGCCATGGAGGAAGTGAAGTTGTACGTTTTGGCAAACATCATAACATAGCTAGTAAGAGATTGTCGAAGACTAAGCCCTTCGTCAGTTGGTGTCAGATGAACTAACTTAGGCCATTCGACAGTTTTGTTCTTCACTCCTTCCTCTTCTACATCATTCTTGACAGGAATGGAAGCTTCAAAGGTGGATTGAACCACAGTTGCAAAAGCCAGAATGGTCCTGATATGCTAAGATTTCCTTTGTCCATTACAATTTTTAAGAAACCCACACTCTCACACAAGGATTCATAAATATTTTCCATGATCATCTCACTCAGGCACATTTTGGTCCCATTGTGAAGTTAGTTGGCTATGGTAATGTAGCGTTTGGCCACTTGAAGGGATCGAGAACAGAATACGAATTTCGACAGCCATAGGGTCAGAAAAGCTATGTGTTCTTTCTCATAAACTTCAATAGTTTTCTTGTCTTGGTAGTGAGTAATGAACACAAAGTAGGAGGCTTTACTAGTGTCGAATTCTATGGAGTCATGGTTTAAAGTAGTGGGATCAAAATCTACTCCTAAAGGACTAAGCCCAGCAATGACAGCTATGTCGAAAAGGGTGGGAGTGACCATTCAAAAGGGAAGGTGAAAGTTGTTGTATGTATTATCCCAGAAAAAGAGGGAAGCTAAAAGCATATTAGGACAATAGTTGGGTCCTACTTTCGAAATTTGAATTAGGTTGAAAATCCCCATTTCTTTCTAGAATGTTATCTTAACTTTTTCAATCTTAGTTAACCAAGCTAAATAGTCTGAAGGGTCTTTTTCCCCATGGCAGGTTCTAAATATCCTAGCATTGTTTAAGTGAAGTAAGTTCAACTCTGCATCAGCAGTTGAACTCTAGTTTTCAGTTTGTTCATCAGTTTGTTCAATGGGTTTAGGTTTAACCCTAACACCTATGGGTTTAAGACGTTGATAGGTGGGAAAAAACTCTTTTAACTTTTCTGGGTTGATATCTGGGTTTGGAAGGGGGGTCTAACATTGCATGACAAACACCTGAAACAAGAATAGGGATCAATACCTGAGATTTGTAAATACTTGATTTTTCTTTCTCATTTGGAGGCTTAGGGATGTACTATTGATTTCCAACAACATTTGGTCCATTTAGCTTGTGCGCGTATGGAGGCAAGGTTGAACCTTTGGATTTCTGGCTGCTGGAAGATTTAGAGGGAGCCATTGTTTGAAGAGAGCAAAGAATTTCACAGGAGAGATGAAGAGTTATAAAAGAAATGAGTTCTGGAGAAGAAGCAGGAAGTGTAAAAAGGTTTGAAGAAGTTGATATATGGGTATTTATAGGAAAGAAAAGTTGAAGCAGTTGAGTTTTTTGGTTTCCATCATGGACCACGTGGAAAATCCTTATGGGAAGAGTACGGTGATGGCAGTTGAAACGCCTATGACTTACTAGCTTTTAGGAAATGATGGGAATAGTGTCAGAAACGTGGGTTAGAGTTGATGTTTTGAGAAAAGCGTAATGATGAATTCTTAGGGACTTGAAATATCAAGTTATGGAAATGATGCAAGTAATGAAGGAAATTTGGCATTGAAATAACTCATAAACAACAAACGATTGTTTCTCCAAGAGTAGTCTAAACATCTTTGTTGGGGGCAATTTGTAGACAAGCATTTTCGACGCCATGAGACGGGTATTCATTTCGACAGATTAAAGATGTGTGTATAGCTGGGAAAGAAAAGAATTGAAGAATATGTTGAGAAAAGCGTTTTCGACAGATTTAAACAAGGATGCGTTTCGACAAAGTTCGACAGACGTGAGGAGATGCGTCATTTCGACGCAAATAAGGAAATTCAAATTTAAGAGTTGTTACATTTGGCAGAAAGATGCGTGGAAGCACCTGGTGAAAAGGGAGCAGGCCGAAGTCCAAGTGTCATAGTTATAGGATTTATCCGTTAGTGGAAGTTATGCTATTTGTATATAAATAAAGTAGTTCTTGTTAGAATTAGTGTGTGAGAAAACTTGTACAAAATTCCTGCAAAAATACTCAAAGTAACTCCGTTTGAGAAAAGAGTTTTATCTGGAAAATGTACGTGTGAACAACACCATTTTAATCTATCAAATTTAAATAAAGTTTAAAGCCTTTTTTACCATTTCTTTTACATTATAAGTCATTTACTTCTTTCTTCGACATTTACTTATGCATTGTCCAAGTTTACTTTAGTTAGTTTTCGCCAGAGCTTTTACTTTTTTCCTTAGTTAAACTATCCATACACAAAAAGAATTAATAAAAGTGAAACCCAAAGATTATTAAGAGATAAAAAGTTTGTAGAAAAGCATATATGTCATAGGATTTGTATGGTTGATCCTGCAAGTAAACCAAATCGTTAAGATTGGGAAACCAACGGTTGTTCGCCAAAATCAACAGCGAACACATATAGACAAAGCATCATACTTCATTCACTTAAACCCCAATTTGATTTTTCATAAAAATTATAAAAAAACATCATCGATAAGAAAAAAAACTGAAATTAAATACACAATATAAAAAAAGCATCATACAAATCCACTGTCATCATAGCCAAATGTTAGAATAAATTGAAACCTAATTTCAGTAAATTGAATAGAATAAAAATTACAGAAAAGGTAAAGCACATATGGCAAATTCTTTTAGAGGATAAACATTGAAAAGTTAAAGCACCACGTGAAAACCGCCTACGATTCAATTTGTGCCTCTATGACTAGCTTTGATTTTCATGGCAAATATATGAAAACAAGCTAAAGGTGTAGTGAGGCAAATTCAAAAACAAAAAAGCAAACCAAATTGACACAGATCGGTCGTGAAAATTAAAGAGAACTGCAACACGAATACCCAGATGCAGATTCAAACCCAGATGCAAACCCAGATGCAGAACTGCAACACTCATATCTAGGTATTTTGCTCGCAGAACCACTCACGCATTACAAAATTAGGGTTTACAATGAGTCATAGAGGAATGGACCGCGACGACGAAGATTACGAAGAGCATGGTGTTGATTTCGATGAGGAGGAAGCAGATGAGAAAGAGGAAGTGGTCGTAGAAGTTGATGAGGGAGGAGGAGAGGAAGTGGTTGGCGGTGAGGAAAAAGGATTTGATGAGTCAGCATGCCACCTCCCCAATCACCAGTAGCTCAGTCAGCATAAAGGGTAAAAGGGTGTGATAAAATCTGATTTTGGATTTTATAAGGGGGTCTCTATTAAAAAAACTTCAAGGGGGAATATCAAATTACGCCCTAATGAAAGGGGAGATTTGTATAATTATCCCTTAAATCAATCCATATATCTTGGTGTTGGTTAGAATTTTGGTCTTCTTCTAAAATTAAATGAAGTTATTATGATTGGTTCAAATCGTCTATTGATTTTTTGTAATAGATGATTTTAGTGGATATTTCTTTTTTGATTTTTGTAAGTAGGTTGAGGTATCCTTAATACCCTTTAAATATAATATTACTTATAAAAAAAACTATTATTTGCTATCAATCGAAGTTCATGATTGTCTTAAAATCATAAATCTTCATCTCAAGGACGATGAAGATATAAAGATAATGGACACAACATTAGTTAAATCTACATATGATATTCTAGCATGATTAAATCATCATATAAGCATTAATGATATCATTGCGTGTCTTGTAGAACAAGATAAAGTTATAACAATCACCAACCATAATATTTTTAAATTTGTATCAAATGTGTTTGTGTTATTTTGAAGTTGTTAAAACATAAGTTACAAATAAATAAGTCGAGAAACTGAATGTACTTGGCATCTATCAAATGATGTAATTTGTCAGCAAAAAAAAAAAGTCCACCAGTTCATATGTAAAGAGAATGAAGTTGTTAAAAAAAAAGGTCATGTTCTTATATGGTAGGTGGAAATAGTTGGTGTCATTGTTTGGTGAGGGGAAAACTCAGACTCTCTAGATCTACAACTTCTTATGTTTTACAAAGTCATAGTAAGTTTAGCCCAAATAATAACAACTGAAAGAGGACAATTTAAGTTAACACTTCACACTTTAATCTGACGCCCTCTGTATTTTCATAATGCTCTTTTTATTATTTATTTATCCAAATATTATATTTGGTCAAAAAATATTTACTTAGAGAAGTTGTAAAAAGCAAAAAAAAATTATATGAATAATTTCAGAAATGAATGGAAATTATGTAATTTTATAGGATATTTAAAAAAACATGTTTGAGTTTATTTATATTTATTGAATTTGGTATGAATATATGATATTTATATTAAGAAAATATGGGTTACTTTGTCTGTGTCAACTTGTTGGTCTTTAAATACAAATTGAGTATGTTATTTTATAATCGATTCATGTATTTTGGAAGAAATTATATATTGAAGAGCATGAGGTCACTCAAGAAGATAGTGAGACATAGTTGGATTTAGAAGAAGAGTGAGAAGAGTTGAAGAGGTATTTCAGTGCACTGGATATTATAAGCCAGATGGTGATGAAGAGAAAGTTCAAGAACTAACACATTCATCCATAACTTTCATGTGTCTATCATCAGTGAAGTACAAGTCAAAATGAGGAATTAAGAAGAGTAAAAAGGGTCAAAAGAGTGATGTGTATCATGATCATTCGTAGTGGGAGTATGTTGAGGGCTAGCAAGGAAGTCATACTATGAAGAGATCACGTACAAATCCAACTGAAAGTCAACCAACCAGTGAGTCTTCAAGAATTCTTTACTTGTCTTAGTTTCCTATTTTTTTGACATTAGTACATTGATGACATTGTTGTGTAAGTTAGGATGGAAATTATGGTTTCTATGCTATTGCAGATTTATTTGGATGAGACGAAGAGTCATGTCATTTGGTTCGGACGCAGTTAGATGCTGAAGTTTATCAACACCGTCAAACTTATTCCAATGTGTTATACGACACAATGTCTGAAGTTATGAGTTCTTTACGAGTTGCTAACTTAGGTGTGCATTTGTGACAAATGCATAAGGATTCATGATATAGGTTACCCTATTGTTTCTAAATAGAATGTCATATTGGTCTCATTGTCCAAGAACCTTAACATCACTTTCTTTCTATTAATGGTATCTCCTTTCATACTTACGAGTATCTGTAAGCTTATTGAAGTTGGTTTTGTTAACAACACTCATTGGATTCAGGTGAAGTTGAATCTCGGTTGTCCATTGCATCCCGTCATTAATCGATAGAGACAAAATTGTAGTGAAAGTGCAAGAACATGCAAAATAGCATATGTGGGACATATAAAGCACTGAGAGGACGAAGTTAGAAACTCAACATAATTTGTTTTGTATTGATATTATAGTACATTTCGCATTCTATTTATATATTTTATCAGGTTAATTGTTGTATTATCTAACTATTTTGTAAAAATAAATGTAAAAAATACTTAAAGATTTTTCAAAATCCCCATTGCCTATCGGATTTTTCAAATATTCGGAATATTGTGTATGTATCAGCTTTTTTTATATATCTGATGTGTAGTATAGGTTACCAGATTTTTAAGACATCAGATATGTATGCACCACATATTTAGAAAGAAAAAAAACAAAAAAGGGTATTTCTTCGTATAATTACTAAAGAACATTGATTATTACTGAAAATTTTAGAAATTTCTGATATTTCTTCAAATAATTTCAAATATGATATATTTTAGCAATATTCGGTCTTTTTCATAAAAATGAAAAAGAAATCCGATACTATGTTGAAAAATCCAGTAAGTAGCAGTACTCTTTTTTGAAAAAAAACTAGAATTATTAGTCAAGGACATAAAGGTACAAACATTGCTTGCTTATGTGGGGGTGCTAGGTTAAAGTATTGGGTGGCAGGAAAAATTCCTTAAAAAGAAAGAGAAGGTTCAAAGCCCAAATCTAATCAAATGCATACTCAACCCAACCCAACAATCAAAGAAGACCCCTTATGACTCCTACACTCATGTTATTTCATCATGATTTATGATTAACTGTTTATAATTACCTCATCAAGATTTATGATCATCCTTTAATTAAAATAACCTATTATAAGAATACCAACGAGTAACAAGGTTTTAGATTAATTGGGATAAATTAAACAAAATACTTTTAAAAAAATTGACGGAACAAAATACATAAATTATTAAAAAGGTAAATTTCACATTATTTTAAGAATTTTAAAATTTTAAAATTTAATTTGTGTATGGTTAGCAAAATCATTGATGCCGTTATAACTCATACATGATATTAAAATTAGTCAAATTTTGTTGTACACGACGGTTTTGAGTATACTTTAAAAAAAGAGGATTTTTTATTGCATTCTTTCAGTGCCAATTTTTATTTTTGATTTTTGAATATGTATATCCGGATGCATCATTTTTTTAAAAATATTTATTTTTTTCGGATATGCAAATCAGAAAAAATTCCGGATAAAAATTCTTAAACAGAATCTTCTACCCCTCATTCTTATGCTTGATAAATAAGGCGATTCAAACATGGGAAAATTATGGCGGTTTGAACCGTCATTATTTACCAAATATAAGAATGGAGGATGAAAAGACTCTGGTGCGAAGTTTTAAGAATTTTTTTCGGATGTGTATATCTGAAATTTTTCTTGATTTTCACATCCAAAAAAATAATGTTTTAAAGAGAATAATACATTCAAATGTGCATATCCGAAAATCGAGAACAAAAACAGAAATTTACACGGTATGTAAAAAATTCAAGAGGTATAATAAAAATTCCTCTAAAAAAGAGAAACTATGACTAGAAAAATTATATGCCGATATATTTTTAAAAGCTCTTAAAAATATTTTTTCTTGCCAAATTTATCTTATTTCAACTATACAATTCAAACGAGATTTGTGTGGAATGAACCATATGGATGCGTTAAATTTAGGAAATTATCTATGGCACTTTATAGATTACTTCTTCATCTTGTAAAAAATTAAAAATATATTTAAATTTTAGTAATACATCTTCAGATACATCTCATATATATCATTCATTTAGTATTATCGCCAACACTTATCATAGCCAGTTTTATTTACCTTTCAATTTGTGCTAATATTCAATAATCCAACGTCGTTACTTTAAGTCATTTTTAATTTCTTGTGTTCTCCTTACACGTCTTCGAGTACGCGGCTTTGATTTTGCGTCATGATTTTAATCTATGCACATTTTCATTTCACTTTACTCTCTCGATTCATTTGCATTGGATGTGTGACATAACTATTATATGCTATTGTATCCCTTTATCGTGTTAAATGTTTGTATGTATATTTGAACTCGCATCCCTTACTATCCAATTCGCACCATTTGTGTTATTTTTCGTATCCATCATTTCACACCACTTTAACCATCGATTCCAACCATTTCAACTCACTTTCCAAACTTATTTTGCAACACAAAGCAAATGCTTAATCCAACGTCAAGCTATTTACAAACCATTTCAAACCATTTTTCCAAACGATTTCACAAACACTAATCAAACGCTTGATCTAACGTCAAGCTCTTTCCCAATTGAAAATCAAAGACATTTTAGTCATGATTTAACACTTTTCAATAAAATCAAACAAAAAGAAACAAGGTATAGTCTATGAGCTCCTGAGAGTTGGGATACAAGAGGTAGCTCTCGACCATCC
The DNA here is from genome assembly GCA_963966055.1 of Lathyrus aphaca. Lineage (NCBI taxonomy): Eukaryota > Viridiplantae > Streptophyta > Magnoliopsida > Fabales > Fabaceae > Lathyrus > Lathyrus aphaca. Next base: position 31,091,594 of record OZ014524.1, on the reverse strand, counting down.
GAACACTCATCGTCTTTCAAACAGTTCCATAATGCAAAACAAAACTCGATCAACATCGAGTGCCTTTTCTCAATAAACTTAAAAAAACCTAAAAATAACAGACTTTTTTCACAAATAAGATGAAAAAGGAATGTGGTGTAATCCACAAGCTCCCGAGAGTTGGGATACAAGATGTAGTTCTCGACCACCCGAGCTCTCGTCATTAACCCAAAAGATATCTAACACATCAAACTTCTTTTCTCGCCATCGTGTGATCTTTAAACCATTTTCACAAATGAAAGATATTTTGTATTGACACGATGCAAGATAACGCTTCGTCCACTTATATGTGTGACTAAGCTAGCGACGTTTTCCCGCAAATGTTGATATGCATGCACATTCTATTGTGATGCAAATGTTCTCTTCTCCACTGTTTTGGGTAGTAAGCGATGTTTTTCTGTCGATTATGACAAAATAGCTTTCACTAAAATCGACCAACAAACAAATATTTTATACCCAGAACTACGTAGCCTTGAGTTTTCCATTGCACCCGAAGATACGTAGGAGCAAGATTCAAAGTCTTGTCAAACACCCTAATAAAAATCCATCTTTTTCCCTTTTAATAACTCAAGAAAGCCAACATTTCTAAGCTAACACTAACACACACTAACTAAACGATTCTCATTGAGTACAAGAGACGTGAGAGGTGATAATATATTCCCCTTGCGTACTCAACTCCTGAACCCTGATTTTGTTACGACTATCATATCTTTGTCCTTCTTTTATGGATTTTATAGATATTTTTCCTTTCCCTCTTTGGGGTATAAATAAAATTGGGTGATGATTCTGTTCAATCAACCCCGCGAGCGTGTGATTCGTGTTCTCTTTTTTCGAGGTACAATAGTGTGCAATAGCAGACCTGATATATGTTTCTCAATCAGATTGGTAAGTAGATACATGGTTGAACCAAAGGTGACGCACATGAAGGTTACAAGAATAATCATTAGATAACTAAAAGAACCAGTAAACTGTGGAATATTGTTTCCACGTGATTTTGAAAGCAATGAAATTGTGATTAATTATTATTCAAATGTTGGTTGATGTGAAGATAAAAAAGATAGAAGAACAACTGGTTATTTCTTTTAAGTATTTGGTGCCCCCAATCTCGGGTGCTCGAGAAAGCAGCCTATGGTGGCATCATCATCATCATCTGACGTTGAGTATATAGCAAGATCTTATGCTACTTTTCAAGCAATTTGGATTAGATTTTTGCTAGATGAGATGAAAGTCAAAGTGAGGAAACCTCTAGTGTTGTAGATCGACAACAAGTTAGCCACTAATCTTGTAAAGAATTCAGTTCTGCATGGAATGAGTAAGCACATTGAGGTTATATTTAACTTCCTAAGAGAGAATGTAAATCAAGGTGAACTTGAAGTGAGACATTGCTCGAGTGAAGTACATTTGACCGACATTTTCACCAAAGGAGGAAAGATCAACAAATTCCTAATTTTGATAAAGAAATTAGGAATAGTTCAGATCATTTAGCTTGTGTTTAACAACTTGGATTATAAGGGGGTATATTGTGATATAATCCAAGTTAGCTAGTTACTTGGTTAACAAGTTACTTAATTGGTTTGTTATGCTATCTACATGAGTTACAAATAACATATAGTATAGTGTAATTCAGTTTTATTCATTCAATACAATTACTTTTCATTTTTTTAATATCTCTCTCATTCCTTTCCCACCCAAAATGCTTCCGTAGTAACAAAAAACGTCTTTTAACCTGTGAAATCTCTGAAATAACCTTCCTTTGAAGACTATTGAGAATCGAATTTAAGAATACTAACCTTCTACCAATTAACATATTTATCAGAGTTTTTTTCTTCTTAAAAGTGATAATCAATCAGATCTTTGAGGATTAGCACCTACGGGAAGTCGAAAGAAATAGAACGGAGCTTCATCATTAAGATTACAAAACAAGAAGTTTGATGCTGTCAGCAAGAAATTTTCTTCTAAATTCCATGCATATAACTTACTTTTGCAGAAATTAACTTAACCGGATACCAACTTTTAAATCTTGAATCTAAGTATTTATTTATTTCCAGAAAAAAAAAGAGAAGAAAAAAGAAGCAATGATGGCGACAGTCGCATTGAATAATACAATAAAATTATTACACCCAATAATTCGATATGTGATGCATGAACATATATTGGAATGTCATCTATCCATAAACCGACTTTTCCTTGATAGCAACTTACACTTTGTCATTTCTTCACTTCTTCTTATCTTTGCCCCACTCACATCCCACAATCATATAATTTAAGGTATCCCAAATTCAAAACCATGTGGGAATATCCAACATTTTTATACTATAACTATCACTACATTACTATAATCATTTATAACCAAAAAAATTTGATCACTCTAAATAGATTATAAAAACAAGATTCAAAACCGTACCATTTATCATAAAAGATCATAGTCACAGCCATCATGTCCTACTAATATGATACAAATCAGACAAAGCCAGTTATTTGAACCCTACAACAGTTCAATAGTAATGAAAAGGGAATTTTCACTTCTATTATTTTGAAGACCCCTTTTCTTATTACCTATGAAACACATTCACTCTGAATATGATAATCACAAGTGTCGGTACAGATATCCGATACTCATACAGACACACGACACACCTTTTTCATGAAGTGCCGGTGCTACATAATTTATGATTAATATCTTATATTATTTCTTCCTCCCTGCAAAATCTACAAAGTATGTTTCTTGAAATTGACATCTTCATTTGTCTTTGACTCCAAATTTCTTTTCACTTCCATCTTTGCCAATAACAATTCCAACCAATTTACAAGGAGCAGCATCCTCAAGCTGTTGAACCACACTTCTCATACTTGGTCTCATAGCAGGAAGAGTTGCAGTACAAAGAACCGCAGTTCTCAAAACCTTACAACCTTCCTCTTTATACATCTCCGGAATTCTCGAATCCACCACACTCATAAACTTTTCCTTGCTCCTTGTCTTCCCATGAACCCAACTAACTATATCCTTGTTTTCTCCAAACTCTGTCTCACTTGGCCTTTTACCTGTTACTAGCTCCATCAACACCACTCCGAAACTATACACATCACTTTTCTCATTCACTCTGTATGTGTATCCATATTCTGCACCCAATTCAAACAACTCACATCAATAATCATGATTCATAATCATATTAAGACTATATATATAAGAGAAAATCATATGAATACTAACCGGGTGCGATGTAGCCGTGAGTTCCGGCGATGATATGAGTAGAATCCTTAACAACATTGGCATGAACAATCTTAGCAAGACCAAAATCAGCAATCCTAGGTTTCAAAAACTCATCCAACAAAATGTTACTAGACTTAACATCTCTATGGATCACAGGCCTTTCACATCCATGATGCAAATACTCCAACCCTTTAGCAGCACCAACCGCAATTTCATATCTTGTTTCCCAATCAAGCTCCATCTTTCCATTAGTATGAAGCCTATCCCACAAACTTCCGTTTGGCAAATACTCATACACCAAAAGACTCGAGTCCTCGCTCGTTATACTGCAGTAAAGTTTCACCACATTGACGTGTCTTATTGAACTCAACGACTGAACCTCCGCATCAAACTCCCTCGACTTCGAACCACCACCACCTCCGCGCTTCGCCAGCATCGGAGTACTGCTCCACGACTTCTTCCGTGAACCAAAATCAGTGTTCCATATATGCTTAACCGCGAGATCTTTTCCATTTGCGAGTGTGACTCTATAAACATTCCCTGAACCTCCTTTTCCTATTAGATTCTCATGCTTTATAGAATCAAGAATCTCATCTTCACTGAAACTCATCACATGGAAGGATTTCACATCCCATGATTCTTCCTTCAAAGAACGTTCTCTCCCATATTTATTTCCCTCTCCTTTTACCTCATTCTTCTTCATTCTCCTCAATTTCAAATAAACACCAATAAAAGAAAGAACCAAAACCAAAGCTATTGTAAAACAAAGTACAAGGGCACGAACGTCTTTCGACATTCCACCACTCTCCGAGCAATGCCGGAATGAACCAATACCGTCAAGAGTGCATAAACCCGGGTTTCCGGTGAGACTTCCGTTGTAGGCTTGTATAGTCAAACCCTGTGGAATTTTACCAGATAACCGATTATGCGAAAGATCAAAGAGACTCAACCGAAGCGAACCTAAACTCTCCGGTATCTCACCGGAAAGTTCGTTCCCGGAGAAATTCAAAGAATTCAAAGCAGGTAACAAACCCAAAGACGAAGGAATTTCGTCGGAAAATGAATTTCGCGATAGATCAACGTCGTTGAGCGAGCTACAACTACCCAAAGATTCCGGAATTACTCCTGATAACTTGTTACCTTGTAGATGAAGGTTACCAAGCAGTTTCAGTTCACCGATTCCTTCCGGTATATTCCCGGAAATTTGATTCTCGCTAAGATCAATCGTCACCAACGACATGGTTTTCGAAATCTCTTCTGGTATTTCACCGGATAACCGATTACTCCTTGCGAAAATACTAGCCAATTTCTTAGCGTTTTGAATATCAGAACTAACAGAACCTTCTAACTGATTCATTTCGATATCGATAATTTCAACTTTAGGTAATCCCCAAATACTCGAAGGAACGTTACCGGAAAGCGAGTTTCGACTCACTCTGAAACGTTTCAGAGATAAACAGTCACCGTAGGTTTTCGGTATCTCACCGGTGAGATTATTCTGAAGCACGAGAAGCTCTGTCATGTTTCCTTTGCTACACATATCCGGAGGAATAGAACCGGTTAAGAAATTCTCTGAAACGTCGATGTATCTAAACTTCGTCCATGAACCAATCTTCTGAGGAATTGGACCAGTTAATCTGTTTCTATAAAGAGACAAAGCGTTGAGGTTTTTGAACTCGCCTAACTCCGGCGGAATCTCGCCGGAGAATTTGTTTTCGAAGAATTGAAGCGAAACTAGGTTGGTTAAAAACCTTATCTCAGAGAGATTTCCTTCAAACTGATTCATTGATCCATCAAAATTTATGAGTTCGGTTAGGTTTCTCAACCCGACCGGAAGCTCCCCGGTCAACGTATTATTGTAGAATTCAAGCTGCCAGAGCTTCCGAAGATTGACAATATCACCGGGAAGCTCCCCGGTGATAAAATTATCAGAGAATTCTAATTCAGTTAACTCCGTCAAGTTACCGATTCCAACCGGTAACTTTCCTCCAATGTTACAGTTACTCATGTAAAGCCAATTAAGTTTCTTGAGACTTAAAACTTCCTTAGGAAACGGCGTTAGATCGAAAGCGTTATCTCCGAGGCTTAACTGTAACAGACCCGTCATGTTTAACAGAGATTGCCAAGGAAAAGTTCCAGAGAAACCACTTTTGTTAACATAAAGGTATTGAAGCTGGTTGAGCGGTGAAATATCTGGAAAAGGTCCATTGAAGAAGTTGTTTCCTAAATCTAAGAACTGTAAGTTTACGCAGTTTTGAAGAAGGGTTTGGTTGAGTTTTCCATGGAAGAAGTTGAAGCCTAGTTCGAGTTTAGTGAGAGAGGGGAGGCTGCAGAGTGAGTGTAGAGGGAGGGTTCCGGTGAGGTTTTTGTGGGAGAGGTTTATTTCTGTAACGTTGTTGAGTGAGTTGCAGGTGATTCCGTGAAAAGTGCAAATGGGATGGTTGGGATTCCATGATTGAAAGAAGAGTTTGGAGTTTGAAAATGAGGATTTTATGTTTAGTAGAATTTCGAGTTCGTTTGATTTGGCACGTGTGGGGAGTGAGAAGAATGAGAAGAGAAGAAGGAGAAGAAGAGAGAAGAGTTTGGTTGAAGTAAACATGTTTTGGAAGGTTCAATGTTATTTGGGTCTCTGAAGTTTGACGATAGAGTAGTGATATATTTGAAGGAAGATAAAGTGCTGTATGGGTGAGGTGACGTGGCGATGAAACGACGTCGTAGGTGGTGTTTTTTTTTCATATTTCTGTTATAACGGTCGCTTTCTTGTTTTTGTGGTTATGTATTTTTAACATTTTATTTTACATTTTGAATGCTAAGATTGTTTGTTATTGCTATAATAAAGCAGTCACGTGTTTTGTTTTTGATTTGCTTTTGATGAAATGGAATGTCCACTGATGTTCGTTCCTTGTGGAAGATGGCCAACCGTGCGGTAACTGGGTGCCAAATAATTCATCCACCTATGGTTTCACATTCATGGAGCACATTGACTGGATTCACAAAACAATGATTGCTTGAAGATAAAACAAAGACCATATACTATGACTCTGTGTTACTGTTTATGCTGAATGAATTTATACAGGGTGGTTGATAAATTAATTTATTGGATTTTAGTATTTAATATTTCTTCCATTCCGTTTTTTATTATAAGTTGTTTTTAATTTTTTCACATATTAAAAATATAATAATTATACTATGGAAAAGAGAAATTGCAAATGTTTTTACATAATTATTTTTTATTAATGATATTAAAAAAATAAATTTATATAATTGAAATAAAAGAGAATAATAAATATTTAAAGATATAAACAGAAAATAACATTAATAATTTATTGGTATTATAAAATAATTTATATTATGATACAATTTTTTTTTTCAAAACAACTTATAATAAAAATTAAGATTAAGTTTATAGTGTTTTTTTTTTGGTTAAGAATATATTTTTTTCTGTGTTATTTTAAAATGAGTATCATTTTATATTCTTAGATGAAAGTAATTCTTTCATTTCTAATTCTTTATCTAATTTTAATTACTATATTTCTTTTTAAGTATTATTTTATGAATGATGGCAACTCACCAATAGAAATAAGGTTAATTTAGTAATAATTTTATGTTACTTGTTCTTTTATTGTATTCAATTGCCCTTTTATAAAAGAAAGTTTACTTTTTCAATTTATTATATAAATAATATACTTATATTAAATATAACTAAATATATAATTTATTTAAGTAATTTAAAAAAAAAAAAAAGATAGTTGATAATTTATAGTGATATGTTAGTGTTATGGATCGACCAAAGACTCAAATCATTATGGGTCGATTCATTTTAAATCTACTCAACTTGACTCAATATTTAAAATCAAATCATGGGTAAAAAGCAATGTACATTATCTGATATCCATTTTTCACTACACTCGTCTTAGATCATGAGTTAATATGAGCTTTGGAGTCCTAATCATGCAGTCTATCTCGTAGCGTCGTAATTTTATCTACACTAGTCTTAGATCTTGAGTTGACTTGGGCGTTGAAGTTCTAATCATGCAGATCTGTCCCGCAGCGCCGTAATTTTCTTTACACTCGCCTTAGATTTTGAGTTGGTGTGGGCGTTGAATTGCTAATCAAGCAGGTCCGTCCCGCAGCGTCGTAATTTTCTCTACACTCGTCTTAGTTCTTGAGTTGACTTGGGCGTTGAAGTGATAATCATGTAGGTCTGTCCACCAACGCCGTAATTTTCTCTACACTCGTCTTAGATTTTGAGTTGACGTGGGCATTGAAGTGCTAATCATGCAGGTCATCCCACGGCGCCGTAATTTTATCTACACTCGTCTTAAATATTGAGTTGACTTGGCGTTGAAGTGCTAATCATGCAGGTCTGCCCCTGCAGCGCTGTAATTTTCTCTACACTCGTCTTAGATCTTAAGTTGACTTGGGTGTTGAAGTTCTAACCATGCAGGTCTGTCCCGCAACGCCGTAAAGGAAATCAGTATCACTATTCAAAACTATTAGTTATCCAACTGCATCCATTCATGGTTCTTAAAATGGAACAGTGATGTCGTTTATGGGAATAAACTTTTGATTCACTAGAATTCTAATTTTTAAATCAATCTTGATCTAAAATTAAATCCGTAACAACTACTGAAGAAGTATGGACGGTAATTCTGGTAGCCATGTCCAAACCTTCAACTCATCTCCTGAATCCATTGATCATTGAATATCACAGATTGATGAATTCTGTGATATCATGTCATCTAGCACATGTACCTCAACATATTACCTTGTACTTGTAGTCAACACAAACATTCAGAGATGTAATGATCAATTAGAACTAGTATTTCTATACCATGAAAATATCAATGGAGTTCCAAACTTCAATCTACCTCTGATTCATACTGCAGAAGAGATTTGTTAGTATGCAATGATTGGATAATTTATCCTCAAGGAACTAAGATTTGATGATGACTATTGGAAAAGGAGCATCCAAAAGAAAGATAATCCTCATGTTCTTGATAATATTGTGTTAGAGCGCCTTTAGAGGTATCTTAGGACGATCTTTCTTAGCGAGGTTAGATGCAGTGGCATCCCCGGTCCACATGAATGTGACTTATCAGAATAGAGAAAGAAGGCCAATTCTGGTAAGCACTGACGTGGATGAGGCAAAACGGATCATAAAAATCATACAAAAGGACTTTCTGGTGTCAAATGTGACCTTAAAAGAAAAAATTGAAGGTGAAATGGGGATTCCTGATGTGCTAGACCTAGATATATGCAAATATGATGTTTGACCGGAGCTAGATGGTGTTTTTGTGTCCACTAAACTCGGGGAGAATCCTGCCAAATCAGTAAAAATATGCATCAGACTTCCTTTAGAACTAAGAACCTCCTTGACTAAATGCCTCTAGGATAACATCGATCGTTTTACTATTACACCACATGAGATGCCTGACATTAATTATAGCGTAGCGTTCCACCAGTTATATGTGGATGTCAACGCTTTTTACGTCTCTCAGCGTTGAAGGAGGAAATCCCCGGAAAAATCAGAAGTCACCGCTAGCATAGTTAAAGGCTTATTAGATGCCAAGTTGATTTTTGATGTCAGATTTACGAAATGGTTGTCCAACGTTATTCTAGTAAATATTTCCTCAAGAAACTAGAGGATGTGTGTTGACCACACTGATCTTAATACAGAATGTCTGAAGGATTCTTATCTGCTTCCAAACACTGACAAGGTCGTAGACAACTCATTTGGATATAAGTTTCCTTTTTTCATGGACGCCTATTTGGGGTATAATCAAATACCTATATTTGGACTTGAATGGGTAAAGATAACCTTCATGACCGAGATAACCAATTATTAGTACAACGTCATGCTCTTCTCGTTAAAGAATGAAGGTGTGACCTTCCAAAGAATGATGAACAACATCATCCAATAAGAAAAATGGGAAGTGTTGGAAGTGTATATGGACGATATGATCGTAAAAATTGATCAAGAGGAGCTTCATACTCAACACCTTCAACGATTATTCAATAAGGTCCTACAATATGATATCTGGCTCAACCCAGAGAAGTGACCTTTCGGGGTAAGGTCCAAAAAGTTCTTAGACTTCTTATTTAACAAAGTATGGATTAAGGCGAACCCTGGTAAGTTCTAAAATAAGACAATTTTGGTTTTATTTTCTTCAATATATTATAAGAAGTGATCTTAATTCTAAACTTGTGAATTCTATTCAGGATATAGCAAACAATCAATAAATCCCCCTAGTGAGATTCAACACCGGAATTCAACATAATAACAATGACTAGTTCAATAAGAGTTTTATTATTTCTTCCAACTTTTCCATTCATTTCATAAGAATATGGTGTTGTGGTTTCATGTACAATCAATATTTATAAAATTCATTAAATAAACTAGATTCATACTTAGTTCCCATATCAAAATGAAGTCTCTTATTTTCTTACTAAATTGATTTTTAATTTCATTCAAAGAATATTTAAACATATTAAGAGCTTCATTTTCATTTATAAAGATCATAAAGATATCAATTTCATTCAAAAAATATCATTTTTATTGATGGTGTACAAATCTATCCCAATAGATTGACTAAACTTGCCTTTTTTCTAAACAAAACCAAAAACAACATTCTTTATAATCTCAGGAGTATTCACAGCATCTTCAAGATTAAAGCATTTCGAAGGTGTACTTCAGCTTCATTTCTCCAATACTAGCAACATTAGTGGTGTGGGTAACTCCCAACTAATTTTTCTTATTTTCACTATTCGTGTATGTTTTGAAAATTGCACGATCATAACAAATATGACAAGAGAAACCAATTTATATCCACCAACCATCAGATCCACCAATCATGTTGATTTAAGTAATCATAGTAATAAATTATACATCTGTTAGGTTAATTTGTGCATTATGGGCCACACCGGGTATAGGAATTCTCTTACATTTCTTACCCAAATGACATTGTTTTCAAAACCTAAAATCACTATTTGACGAGAGGATGTCATTACTTATCCTTACGGACGTCACAATTCATCCGTACGAACGTCCCTATTCATTCGTACGGACAATATTCATCTTACCTCTTTTTTTCCAGCTTTTAGTCCGACTTTCTAAAACTTCTTATTTTCGCGGTAAATGCAATCTCCAAAATATGTTTTCCTTCTCTTCATCAACAAAGGTTTTAGGCACATTTACCACAATCTCCGCATAAACTCTAAACCGTGTTAATACCAATTTAACAAACAACATTGTTGCTCTCTACTAAGTTGAAACTTTAATCAATCATTTTGATCAAATTCAAGCAACCTTTGAATTTTAATCTCGCCACTTGCATCCACTTGTTTCCAGTTACCCTTTTCTTCCTAGGTAATTTAACAAGACTATAAGTATGATTTTTCAACCACCCTTGACTCCACCTGTTTTCAAATGTCTCCCTTAAGGTTTTTCTTCTTTTATTTTGCAGTCCTTCAGCCAAATTAAGAACATAATATCCAAAGCTAGCATAACCATCCCTTTGAGATGTTACAATAACCCTCCTTAATATATCACTAGTCAAATGATAATTAGAGATCTCTGTAATCGTTTCCTCATTACTTATAGCATCCATAGTAGGAAATTCCACCTAAAACTGAGTTTTCTTAGTTATAGTTTTTACTAGGTTTCTTCCTAGGTTTTCATTATTCTTCTTCTGAAGAAATTCTCTACCAACCAAATAAGTTGTTTGAACCTCAGCTCTTCCATAAAAACTCAATAACATCTCAGCGGTAACATGCATTTTTATCCCTTGATTTCTGCAAAATTCATTATACTCCTCTAAAACTCTCTAAAGGCATTCATAACGCCTTAACCTAAATTCCCATAGCTTTTCCTTATCATTAAAGCCTCCACTAGTTAACGATGAATGAATAACAACATTTTAACCTTCTAAAATATATAGACCACATATTTCAGACCCTTAAGAAATGATTAATTCATCTTGTGAAATATTCAACTCCCCACGTTCAACTCTAGTACAATAGCCTAGATCATCAAACATACTTATAGATAACAAAATTTTGCTTGAGTTGTGGAACATACCTCACATTGTGAATAAGAAGTTCACGATCATTAAGAATTTTAAATTTGACCTTACCAATATCATGAACCTTGCATGTCTTATTATTACTAAGGCGTACTAATCCACCTTGCAACATCTTCAAAGTTTCGAAGTATTTTATTCTTGGACACATGTGATAAGAGCAACCTAAGTCAATGACCCAACTATCTTCAGTTTCCAAACTCAATACTATTAGTGCTTCAACATACTCATAACTTTCCTCACCCAAAGCAACTGTAACTTGAACAGAATCTTCATTGACCTTTCTTTCAGGACAATCCCTTTTACAGTGATTGGGTTTTTGACAATTAAAACATTTTACCTTTGACTTGTCATACCTCTTTGATTTGGACATCCCTTACGCTCACCTCCTCCTCTTGACACATTTAAGCCTTCAGCACTATCTTCAATCTTCAAATCTTTCGACTTTAAACATTCTTTGGATTTCACCGTCGTCTAGACTTCATCCAAAGTAATAGTATATTCCTTACCATAAAGAAGGACATCCTTAAAGTGACCAAAGGATTTGAGTAATGAACTCAACAAGAGAAAAGTCTTGTCCTCGTCATCAATCTTCACTACAATATTCTCAAGATCATCGATAATCTTGTGAAATTATGTAAGTTGCTTAACTATGGATTTTTTCTCCACCATTCAGAATGAATATAGTTGTTGTTTCAGATACAATCTGTGAGCCAAAGACTTTGTCATATACAATGGTTCAAGTTTTGCCCACATAGCAACCATAGTTTTCTCCCTGGTGACTTCTTTTAGAACTTTATCCATGAGGTACAAGATAATGGTACTCCTAGCCTTATCCATCATTTCGGTCTTTTATACTTGTGTAAGCCCTGCAGACATCAATATTTCACTCTTCAAATCATTGATACACTTCTCTTGAGTTAAAATTGCTTGCATCTTAATTTTCCATAACCATAAGTTGTTGTTATCGGAAAATTTATCGATTTGTCATCTACTAAACATGATGCTCACTTTGCTCCACGCTCACTGCACCACTTGTTGTGAATCATGATGTGAATTACAACAAAATTCAATATTAATTTGTGGTGCAAAGAACAATTGCAACCAAAATAGATATTCTACAACAATAATAATCCGTACACAGATAATATAACAGAATAAGGCAAGAAAAAAAGGAAGGTTTGTTTACCCAGTTCGATCAAACGATCTACTATGGGGGAGAGAGCAACTCTCTAATTCACTATACTCAGAATGTTGTTACAAGAGATTACAAATGAGTTAAAAGAAAATAGCCTTTGCCTTCAGGTTCCCAAGAATAACTCTGAAGGTACCCAAGAACAACCCTATTTTTTACCCCAAGTGTTTCCCAATCTCTTTAACTCTCATTATATGAATCACCTAAACCCAATATGTAATCCAATATTTTCTTTATGCTAAAATCTAATACCTTTAAACTCTTGATCTCCCTTTTTGGTGTAAATCCTAAGATTGTCACACACCAAACATATAAGAGATACATATTTATAATAACAAATACCCAACAAAAAAAGCCCAAAACCATAATAGCCTGAAACATGTCAAACGAGAAACTGTAGAAAAGCCCAAAAACCTGAAATCACTATTCACCGTACGAATGTCACTATTCATCAGAACGAACGTCAATATTCATCTGTACGTCCGTCACTATTCATTCTCATGAACAATATTCATTCGACCAATTTTTCCCGATTTTTCGTCCGACTTTCTAAAACTTCTGATTTTCGCAGTAAATACAATCTCCAAAATATCTTTTCCTTCTCTTCATCAACAAAGGTTTTAAGACATATTTACCATAATCTCCACCTTGACTTTAAACTGTGTTGATACCAATTTAACAATCAACAACATTGCTGCTCTCTACCAAGTTGAAACTTTAATCAATAACTTCGATCAAATTCAAGCAACCTTTGAATCTTGATCTCGCCACTTGCATCCACTTGTTTCCAATTACCCTTTTCTGCCTAGGTAATTTAACAAGCCTACAAGTATGATTTTTCAACCACCCTTGACTCTACCTATTTTCAAATGTCTCCCTTAAGGTTTTTCTTATTTTATTTTGCAGTCCTTTAGCCACATTAAAAACATAATATCCAAGGCTAGCATAATCGTCCCTTTGAGATGCTACAATAACCCTCCTTAACTTATCACGTGTCAAATGATAATCAGAGATCTCTGTAATTGTTCCCTCACTACTGCTAGCATCTATAGTAGGAAACTCCACCTCAAACTGAGTTTTCTCCATTATAGTTTTTACTAGGTTTCTCCCTTGGTTTTCACTATTCTTTTGCTTAAGAAATTCTCTACCAACCAAGTAAGTTGTTTTAACCTCAGCTCTTCCATAAAAACTCAATAACAACTCAGCAGTAACATGCATTTGTATCCCTTAATTTCTGCAAAATTCATTATACTCCTCTGAAACTTTCTAAAGGCATTCATAACGCCTTAAACTCAAATCTCATAGCTTTCCCTTGTCATTAAAGCCTCCACTAGTTAACAATGAATGAATAACAACATTTTAACCTTCTAAAATATATAGACCATATATTTTAGACCCTTTAGCAATAATTAATTTATCATGCAAAATCTTCAACTCTCCATATTCAACTCTAGTACAATAGCCTAGATCATCAAACATACTTATGGATAACAGTTTTTGCTTGAGTTATGGAACATACCTCACATTGTGAATAAGAAGTTCACGATCACTAAACATTTTAAATCTGACCGTACCAATACCATGAACCTTGCATGTCTTATTATTACCAAGTCAAACTACTCCACCTTGCACTGTAACGCCCCGATTTTTATTTAAAAAATTTATTCAGAATATTGTGTTGTGGTGTGTGAATAATAATATATATTATCGAATATAATTGTAGTTGAAAATTATATTGTGGTGGATAATTGTAGTATTAAGTGATATATAAAATAAATGGAGTAAAATAAGAGATAAGGACAAGGTGGTCAATTGGTAAAAGAGGTAAGAGTAGAAGTGGAAGATCATAAGTTAGAAAAGTGATCAGTCTACTATTCTTAGACAAAATATCTCAGTTAATGAACTTCCACTTCTATCCTTACTCTTTTTCCCTAATGACCACCTTGCCATTTTCTTATTATTTTTACTAATAATAATAATAGTCTAAATAATACACTAATTATTCATTCTATTAAAATTTATTTTAAAAATATTCTCTTGAGCCAAATTCTCCAAAATCACCAAAACTTCTTAATTACTTCTAAATTAAATAAATGATTAATTTAGATTTTCGGGGAGTTACATAATGTGTGAGATTGTGCCACCATATACACCACAACATAATGGTATTATCGAGAGGAAAAATTGTTCGGTAATGAACACGGTCCGAAGCATGATAAAGGGTAAAGACTTGTCGAATGAGCTATGGGGAGAAGTCGTTTCTACAACCGCCTATTTATTGAATATGTGCCCTACAAAGAAGCTTGATAAGGCGGGTCTATAAGAGGTATGTTCTGGATTTAAACCAAGCTTGATTCATTTGAAAGTTTTCGGTTCGATATCATTTCGACATGTTCCAGGTCAGCTTCGAAAAAAGTTGTATGACAAGGGTGGAATGATGTTGCTAGTTGGTTATCATCCTACTGGAGTTCATAAATTGTTTGATGTTGTAAACAAGAGGATCGTGATAAGTCGAGATGTTGTGGTCGATGAGCTGCGAAAGTTTGACAGTAGCATACAAATTGTTGATGCAGGCCCTGTAACGAATTACACAAAAAGTTGTAATCGATTACCAAGTGTATTTTTTATTCTCAGGCTATTGGAACAGATTCTACAGAGGCCGTAATCAATTATGAGAATCCTGTAATCAATTACGGGCACAAAAATCAGGATTTTCAGGCTGCCAAAAGCATGGAACAACAACGTGTTCAAACCGAAATCAGAGAAAATAGAAGACGACCAACAAGGTAAAGAGGTTTGTCTCAGAAACTCAAAGATTGTGAAGTATTACAGGATAATTAAATCAATGATGATGGTGATTTCGTCCATTTTGCGCTTATGGCCGAATCCAAACCGGTGAACACGGTGGAGGATTTAGCGATCTAAAGGGGATTTATACAATGAAGGAAGAGCTAGAATCCATTGAGAAAAATGGTACTTGGGAATTGGTCAATTTACCGCTTGGAAAGAAGCCAATAGGTGTGTGATGCGTCTATAAGGTAAAGGAAAATCCCAAAGGCGAGGTAATCAAGCATAAGGCTCAATTGATAGCAAATGGATATTTGCAACGTGAAGGGCTTATGATACCAGGTAAGGCAAGGTTGAAGTTGTCCAAAAGTGAGGATGTGTAAGATGTGGATTCAACGCAATATAGGAGATTGATTGGATCATTGCGGTATTTGTGCAATATGCGACCAGACTTGGCATTTAGTGTCGGTATTGCGAGTAGATTCATGGAGAGACCAAAGGTGTCTCACTTGGAGCAGTCAAGGGAATCCTTAGATATGTTAAAGGAACTCTTGGTTGCAGAATTCTCTTTCCTGCATCGGATACGGATCGAAAATACAATTTACGTGGTTTCACTAATTCCAATTGGTGTGGTGGTAAAGATGATAGAAAGTCAACAATTGGATACATCTTTATGTTTGGTAGGGCACCAATCTCTTGGTATTCAAAGAAGGAACCAGTGGTAGCACTCTCGTCTTATGAGGCCAAGTACATTGAGGTTTTGTTGTGTGCATGTCAAGCTATGTGGCTCATGAATCTAATTGAAGAAGTTTGGGTAGCAATGAGGGTGAGACT